>CAAKHD010013443.1:119250-159081 GCA_901007705.1 Fistularia tabacaria
TGTGTGTGCGTGCGCGTGTATGTGTCTGTCTGTGTTTGTTTGTGTGTGTGTGTGTGTGTGTGTGTGTGTGTGTGTGTGTGTGTGTGTGTGTGTGTGTGTGTGTGTGTGTGTGTGTGTGTGTGTGTGTGTGTGTGTGTGTGTGTGTGTGTGTGTGTGTGTGTGTGTGTGTGTGTGTGCGCAAGCTGAAATTACCGGTAATTTGTAGTAATTGGCGCAGATGGTTGCTAAAGCCGACGCTTTACATTACAAAACTATCTTTTAAAAAGTTCAAAGACTCGTGGCTTTTTCCCCAGATTGCAGTAGTAAATAAGCCTTGGGCCTCAGAGTGCGGACGGAAAGTACTGCTATTTTTTCTCCTCCTACCCCTCAGTGTAAATATACATCTTCACTCTGGTCTTTACTAAATAAGAGAAGGGAAGTCACAATATATTCCCGAAGTCTTACTGCTGCCACACACTTGATTTGTTTTTTTTCTGTACAGCCATCCTGTTTGACATTTTCACATGCGATGCAATCACGCCGTAATCCCGTCATTCTACGATAAGGCTTTTGTGACGTGGAAAGAAAATTTGAAATGACATCATGGCGTTCTTCAAAAACACATTTCCCCGTGGTTATTTTCGCACCTGTGAGATATAGATCAAGACTGTGTCACTGTGCTTCACATTTGGACCTGCTGTCGTTTTCGCAGTTTTACTTGCCGCACTGCAGAAAAAAATGAAATTTACTAAAACAGTCGAGCGAAAATTGGACACGATAGTCTCATGTGAGCAGTGGCTCATCTCTTTGATTTTGAATGCTTAATATTTACAATATTTGTACCACCATTTCAATAAATTTCCTGTTTAGATCGGGTAACTTTGTCCAGTCAAGTCAGATGTTATTTTTTTATGACTCCAAATCACAACACAGTTAAGGTGATTTATCTTCTTCTTCTTCTTTTCCTTTCGGCTTTTCCCTTTCAGGTGTCTCCACAGCGAACCAACCTTCTCCATCTAACCCTATTCTCTGTATCCTCCTCTCTCACGCCAACTACCTTCATATCTTCTCTCACTACATCCATGAATCTTCTTTTCGGTCTTCCTCTAGACCTCCTGCCTGGCAGCTCCAATTCCAACATCTGTCTACCAATATAGTCCCTATCCCTCCTCTCTCCAAGGCTGAACATTCTCAGTCTGGCTTCTCTGACCTTCTCTCCAAAACATCTAACATGTGTTGTCCCCCTGATGGACTCATTTCTGATCCTATCCATCCTCGTCACTCCCAAAGAGAACCTCAACATCTTCATCTCTGCTACCTCCAGCTCTGCCTCCTGTCTTTTGTTCACTGTCTCCAAACCATATAGCATCGCTGGTCCCACCACTGTTTTGTAAACCTTTCCTTTCATTCTAGATGAAATTCTTCAATCACAAAGAACCCCTGAAACTTTTCTCCACCCATTCCAAGCTACTTTAACCCGTTTCTTAACCTCTCTTCCACACTCTCCGTTGCTCCGTACTGTTGACCCTAAGTACCTGAAATTGAACAGTACCTGAACTTCTTGATCTACCTGAAATCCTTCAACTTCTTGATCTTTATTTTGATTTATAGAAATCAAATATCCCCCTTTGAGAAAGCACTTGGCGACAGTGACAGATCCCAGCTCAATGTGGGCGGCCTTCTGTCTCAACCAGTTGGGGTAAAAAATGAAAGAGGGGTATGAGCGGGAGTGGTTTGTTCATAAGGGCGATCTGGCTGACGCGCCATTAAAACCCGGAAAAATGGGAAATTTTTAGCTGCCTCTGAATGTTATATCCAATCAGTGCGCAGTGCCGCTTCATGGGGAACCGCCCATTTTTGGGCGATTTTTCATTAGGTTGATATCGCCCCGAGTTGGCGACTGAGAGATATCTGAAGGTAAACTGAAAATTCTTCTATGAATGAATGGTCCACGTAGATAATTTCTCTCATGAACAATCTTAGATGTACCTTCCTTGTAGCTCATGTCGCTCGAGGGAACATCTTTGTGTTTATCTCGCCACTTATAGGTTACAAGTTCTATACCTTGTAATATTGATAAGACAAATGTTAATTGTGATAATTGCCCAGCCACCTATTAATTTACCTATTTAATGGGTCACCATTGCAGAACTTGCCCTCTCCCTGATTGTTTGTCAGGAGACTCCACTGGGTGTGAGCACTGGGAGGGACAAGCACAAATGAGCTATTGCTACATATACCAGAAACACTGACAGTAACATGGCTATAGCTGAAATGAAACAATAATAGCTAATATTCAGAAAATAGTGATGGACGCCTGGCAAGGCCTCTTACAGGGACTCGGGAGAAGATATGAACTTTGTGGTTGTGTTGCCATGTAAATAGGAAATAGGTTAGACTCGACAACAGTAAACAATCATTGATAATGGCGTCCTGATTTGGGGTTCAGGAGTCATGGCATTTCCGCCCCCAGATGGCACAAGCATCAACCTTTATTCTCACTTAAACATCGGTCTGGGCCATCGGTGATTAATTCAACATTGACAATGAATATCAGCCGTTCCTGAATCTGATGTCTTTGTCAGCAGTGGCTGAACAAAGAAATATTGGAATGCAAATACCGCCCACCCGCACAGGAGACCAGCTATTGCTCGAGCCCTTTTTGTGTGCACTGTATGATTAGCCCTAATTTTTCACGGATCCGCAATTTTGGACTTTTTATCGGCGGAGCCACTGATCCAGACAAAAGGCACAAAGACTTCCCCAACATGTTCCTAACAACTGTGTTTAACCTCAGCAAATTCAATTGGAAAAAAAATGAAGTTTTATAAAGAAATAACACGTCACTTTAGATTAGTGTTTGAAGTTCAGAGACGGGTTTTGAACCGGTGATAACATTTGCAAAGTGATAGTTTTCCTGGTGGGGACGATGCTTGATCAAAATTCTCCCATGGCTGGTGACCGCAAACGTGATTAAATATAATTCACATAAACTTGATTCTTACCCAAATTGTTATGTTACAACTTCTGCCATTGCTTCAAGAAGTTATGTTATGTTATATGTTGTGGTACAATGACGAAAGATGGTGGAGCCTTTGCCGAGTTCAAACTTTATTTCCTGAAACACCAAACAAAACTGACAACGAACCTCTGTGGACCACAATGCCCGGGACCTAAACCATGCGGCCACAGTACAAATATTATATTAAATATGTTCATGCTAGTTTCTTTGTCAATACACAAGAATTTATATATTCTATGGAAAGACAATAGAGATAAATTGCAACTCTGCTGGATGGTGGGGGCAGTAAATAAAGGTAATGGTGTTTAAACATTACAGCAGTAACTTATTTTGAATTTAAAGTTGAGCATCAGCACGACGAACGTCCATTGCAAGGAACTTTTTAATAGTAAACGTGGAGCAGCCTGAAAGCATTGGGGAGCCAATGTCAGTTCAGTTTTAACGTGCCCGTGCTGCCGAGCGGCAAACTCTGCAGAACTACTTAGATTACATCGTAAAGGGGAAAATAAATCCGAATCTTATCTTGTGTATATATATATATATATATATATATATATATATATATATTGCCACAGCACAAAATATACTTGCATCGCTTGTTTTCACAAAGACATGGATGCATATACAAGCATGTAGGAATACCCTCAGCGTGAGCGTTGTGTTGCGCAGCCAAAATACCACGGCCTAAAGGATCTTAAGGGGTCCAGAGGTGCTGCAACGGTCGACAAATTCAGAGATATATGTGTTTGCGCCACCGTGGAGGGATTTAACCCAAAATGAAGGGGAGCCAGGATAAGACTGAGGGGAATACGATATCAAATGACACAGTCAATGATCGCCGCGGTCCAAATCCTCATATCGAGACTTGGGTAGCCAACATCAGAAAATATGATACCGCTTCTCGCCATAAATAAGAAGTTGTATTTGTCAAATGTCCTACACTGAGATCAGGGTCTGTGTTGAGCTCCTGAGAAAAGAACAGTGTCTGTATGGAATTTTAATCAAAGTTGGCAACTCAGTGTTCTGAAGGGCAAAATGAAAATGAAAATGAATCCTCTGTAATGAATTTATGTATTTATGTATTCATTTATTTAGTAACTTTTTTTTATTTCAACAACTTCAAAGAATTTCCTCACTATTTTATTTCCATGTCGCTTTTTTCAATTATTAATTAATGCATTATATATGCAGTTCTCATGCCGATCTCGCATTTTAATACTCGCCTCTGTGTATCCATGATAACAAACAGAAAAATATAAATGTTGCCAACCGGCTTCATCCAGTTAATCAGAAAAAAAAAAAGAAAATACAAAATAAGTATCTCTCTATATATATTTTTGAAAGAAAATGTGATATACATATATTATATACACATAGTATATACTTTCTTTTTCAAAAAAAATGGAGTAACTGGATGAAACAGATTTATTTTCTTTTTCTTTGTCATCATGGGAACGCAGAGGCATGTAAGATTTACATTCATTTAGGTGGGAGATTCCCAGCGGTGTTCAAGGTTAATGAATGATTGTATGTTTCAAAATGACATGTTAGTGAATGAGTGAATGGTTGTAAGTCTCTATACATGGCCATTTGATCGACTGGTGACCGGTCCAGAATTGTAGCCCACATTTCGCCCAATAAAAGCTGGGGATAGGATTCCAGCACCCGCGCAATCTTGAGCGCAGTATGAGCTATAGATAATGACTGAATGAATGGATGCCAGGGGTTTTACTTCTTTTAGCTTCACCGAGCCGATCCAAATACATAAGAAGTGAATTTATCTTTAATCTATAGTTCCACTATACACTACAGGCTTGGCACTGTTTGTATAGTTAGATAAAAGGATAGTATTATACAGAATCAAAGCCGAATGTTTCACTTATTGCCATAAAGCTTGAAGTCTAATCTGTCCGCGTAAGCTGGAGACCATGGAATAATTAATCAGTTATTTTTGTCTCTTTTGCTTTCTTTTTTTTTTTTTTTCCCAGCAACCGCGGCTACACTGTATTGGCTTCTAATTAAATGCTTGAATTAGTCCAATATCGTCATCTTGAGATAAGATAGTCGATTCCTTTGCTTTTTCGGAAATTGGAGCAAAGACAAACTTACTTGTACAAACAATCTGGTGCTAGTTTAATGTTTTGATTTTCTAAAGAAACTTTGCTAATGCACATGGCACCATGTCAAACATATCAACCTAATAGTTCTTTTTCTGGGTTGATAGCCATTCAAATGACTTTGGAAGGGAATCCTAATGGCCGGGACATTGGCATTTAGCAAATATGATGCTGCTGCTGTACAAAATTGGCAATTATCCCTACATATAAAATACCCCCCACCCCATTTCTTATTGCCCAAACAACATCTGCATAATGGGCATTTCAGCTAGGAAACACTAATTTTCAAATATTAAGTATTTTTTTTCTCGTGGAATTAAATTAGAATTTGGCACTGACTCTATTTAGAGTTAATGACCAATCAGAGAGAATAATGCCATAATCGCTCTGCATCTAACCCCTCCCCCTTCCAATCTGGCCATCATTACACTGACTCGGGTTGGCACCATGGTGCTAGGGGGAAGCCGTGGTCGGGGAGAGATTTGGCATCGGTATCAAACGCGGCAGGCAGCGAGCTACAGGTGCAGGAAATTTAGTTGATGTAAAGCATGCTAATTAGGCATTTGCTCCAATGCGCATAAAACTTATGCTGAGTTATGGGCACACTGCTCGGGCAAAGCAGACCTGGAGGGAGTCCTATCTAGAATTCTTTGTATTGGACAATGAGCTACATACCTGAAAAACAAGCCAAAATCCATAGCGTAGTGTTTAGCGCTCGTGGTTTCTTTGCTTGTCTGAAACCGTGCTATCAGTTTGGTGAATTCTTTAACTTTACTTGCTGAAAACATTCATCACATTACTACATATTATATCATTCAACCTCATGAGGTTCATTTATTGGTCAAAAACAGGAGCTCAAGGAAACATTCAACAGAATTTGATTGGTCTTGATAATAGTTTTGTTAATAGTAGAAATAGCAGTAAAATTCTCAGATATTCTTATGGTAACAGGTCCTTACTGTTTTCATGATCTTCTTTTCAGATCTTTTCAGGACCTGTCCAAACAAGGGGACCTTGTGTATGGAACAGTAAGGGACTCCGCCGTCTACGAGTATTTCCAGGCCAAAGGCACGAACCCCCTGGAGCAGGACAGCACATTCGCCGATCTCTGGAAGACCATCAATAAGAACAACGGTTACGAACACTCTGTTTCAAGCCCCGTGGAAGGCATCAAGAAGGTGAGATCGGCGCATCAACTCATTGTTGGACTTGTCTACACATGCTGTTCATGTGTTGTTGTTTTTTTGGGGTTTTTTTTTTACACTGTCGTGTTGGGAAACATGTAGTTAAGCTAGACACCAGACAATTGCCAACAAAAGCCAGGGGAATCTGCCAAATGATGCATGTTAATCATAATACAGCCACCGCCTCTTAATTCACCAGCCCCAAATCAGACATTGTAAAGGGTTTTTATCAGAAGTGGCTGCCGAGACAGACGTGTTTTTGAAGAATCCGAGATTTTGATTGGGCGGCACGGTGGCACGGTGGTTAGCGCTTCTGCCTCACAGCAAGAAGGTCCCCGGTTTGATCCCGATGGGGGAGTTTGGATGTTCACCCCTTGTCTGCGTGGGTTTCTCAGGTTTCCTCCAACGGCTCCAATGCAAACATGCATTCGGTTCAATTGGAGTCACCCAGTCACGTGAATGAGTTGGTGAATGGTTATATGTCTGTGTATGTGGCCCTGTGATCGAGTGACGACCGGTCCAGGGAGTTCCCTGCCTCTCGCCGGATGACGACTGGGATAGGCTCCAGCACCCCCTCGTTCCTGACCGCAGGATACGGGTTATAGATAATGAATTATTTGGACTGGAAGGGAATCTGGCAGCGCCGCAGACATTGAGTTACAAAAGCTTTGCAGGACTACAGTACCTGCAAACAAACATTTCAGTGAATATCTCAACCGTGCTTTAAAGAGACGTTTCAATTGAACTTTAAATCAGTTTTAAGTACGGGAATATTTTTGCTGATTCTTTTGAGAGGGGCTGAACTAATAAGTCAAGCGATTGCTTTTCCCATCAAGCAGCCAAGTAAAACACACAAAGCTTTGCGTGCACACAGCGGATTTAATAATAATCCGTAATCAAACAGGTTACAGTGGCAACACATCAACACCGCCTTGTTATTTAGCCAGGATGAAGATGCATAGATTAAAAAAAAAACATCAATAGAAACACTATTCTCTCTCCATTCCCACTCTCCAAGAAAAAGTAATTTGAATTTCTGAATTGCTCAGAGCTCCCCATTTCCTCATTCCAACCTCGGTTTTGCAGGTTGGGGAATATCATTCCTCCAGAATATTTGTTTATGAAGGTGAGTAAACTTGAGAGCCGTCTGTAGTCCTAATGAGATCTGAGGTGAAAAGGCTGTGCAGCTGTGTTTGTTGACAGCACAGTCATTTTTTGTAGAAGTGGGATGTAAAGACACCACAGGGTGGTGAGCAGTGCATAGATCCCGGAGGATTCCAGACAGATTTTCATCTGCGGCTGTTCTACATCTGCGGCTAACGCTCGGGGCTACAGCTCATGATTGTATTTTTTGAAAACAAGCTGCATACAAAAAATAAAATAGCAGGGATTTTTCTAACACCTTGAAAAAAAATATACGGTGCCGGCCATTTTAAACAAGTCTTGTCATGAGAGCAGTAATCTTTGCTCATTTTTTTTCTTCTGGGTAAACAAAAAGTCCTTGCCGTTCATAATCCTCCTAATTCAAGGAGGAAAAATGTAATTCCACAGTTTATCTGCAACCTCATTAGAACTGTCACCGCAGTGGGCATCCTCCGAGCTTCGCGCAGAGTCATGAAGAACCTCAGGACCACTGTTCTTCTGGGGTAATTGTTGTAACCGTTGTGCCAGCTGTGTTGTGATTACATGAAACCCTTTTCTTCAGCTAATTACAACACAGATGAAGGCTAAGGTCTAACAACACTGCACTACAGAAAACTGGAGTTAACTTTAAAAGCACTCATTCATTCGTTTATTCACGCATTATCTCCCTCAGAGTGGCAGGGTTGTTGGAGCGTCTCCCAGCTGTCATTGGGCGAGACCTAAGATTCACCCTGGACCGGTCGGCAGCTGATTGAAAGGGTCCACATATAGATATATACTCGTTTTTATCAATCGAAATATGTGAAATGGTCGCATAGTACGATGGAGGCATGTGTAACAAGGCGGTACCACGTAATTATTTTGGTTAAAATTTGTTAATTTACGCCATCTCATCCCGCTTCAGCGACATCAGGCGATGGGCAGAGGTGGTATCAACTAACACTAAGAATTTTTAGCTGAAAGCATTCAGAACCTCTCGCCTCTCACTAATCGAAACAGGAAAATATCCATAACCTCAATCAAGATTCTTATTTAATAGAAAACATAAGTATGCAGTCGTTCCTTCAGCTAATTACAACACGGATGAGGGCCATCGGGAGTTAACTTTTAAAAGCAGTCACTCATTCATTCATTCATTTAGTCATTCACTCATTATCTATGTGGCCTTAACCCTACATCCTATCCCAGCTGTCATTGGGCGAGACGCGGGGTTCGCCCTGGACCGGTCGCCGATCGATTAAAGGGGCCATAAATAGAGACATACACCAGTTCCCTCTGTCATTCACACATCTGAGCCATTTTAGGGTCCCCAATGAACCCTCTGCATGTTTTTTTTTTTTTTTTGGGGGGGGGGGACCAGGATTTCTAGACTCCCCTCAGAAAGGCTCCCTGTTGGAATCAAACCTGGGACTTTCTCGCTGCGAGGTAAAAACGCTGTGCCTCCCTGCCGCCCTGTTAACAAACAGAACAATGTATTTCAAACCGTGTTTGCTTGTAATGGAGAGCAAGTTAACACTGGGATTAAAGGCTGAAGGGAACGTACTTAATGCCCAGTGTGACACTTGGTCGAAAGGCAGTTAGCAATCTTCAGATCACGCATCCCAGCAAAAGAAAGCATTACTGTGTCGTGACAAACACAAAGGCAGCATTATGGCGTACAACAGAGAGGGGTCAGAGATAAAGCATCAAATAATCCCCTGTGCTCACTAAACCATAAAGATGGGATTAATGGCGCCCCGTTTGGCACCCGGATAACACATCAGGGCCGACCAACGCGTCGTTTGTCATTCATCACCCGTAAAAACCAAGTAAGGCAAGGGGAACTCAAACGCATCGCGCAAATAGAAACAGATGATGTTGCCCAGATACCTGTCAACGCCATTAGTTTAGGGGAAAGCCATGTGTTTTAGAATGAGTTTAGCGATCCTCTGCCAGGACGCGCTCGTGACGGATGCTGAGCCCAACCGACATTCCCCTTGCGGAAAAAAAAAACAGGAGCGTGTAACCCAGTAAGATCCCCTCTGTGATGCGCCATAACGGGCGCCTAAACGCTCTCTGATGCAGTGCGATACACTGAGAATACGCCGGCGCCAGACAGAGTGATTACTCCCTCTGGATCCATCAGGCTAGCGGGAAAGCAAGGAAACGTTTGTTTGGTTGAGTTACCCTTGGATTAAATTAAGTCCTCAATCAACTAAATCGCCCCAATCGTCTCCAACACAGAGGCCGGACAACAAAACTGAGCACACGTAGGTTTTAATCATCTTAATTCCGAGACGCCCGCAAAGACAAGGAAAGAAAAATCTGGTTAAGGCCTTTTCATCAAAGATCGTGCAAGCCGGATGACATATTTGGTTGCTTTTTTTCTTGGAGAGAGGTTTTTAGCTGTAGCACAGGCTTTTCAGCTGTGCAAACTCTCACTTTTGCTGTGTGCATTGAATTATTTTTATGTATTTTTGCGCGCTCGTGTCTCTGGATCCTATGTCAACCAGGCCAAGCGAGAGTCGTACGCCTTCCTGTGGGACATGGCAGTGGTGGAATACGCCGCTCTGACCGATGATGACTGCACGCTGACAGTAGCGGGGAATGCTATCAGCACCCGAGGCTATGGAGTGGCCCTGCAGCATGGCAGTCCTTACAGAGACCTCTTCTCTCAGAAGTACGTACTTTTTCGAGTGCCATTTTTTTTTCCGAAGGCCCAGATTGTAACCCGGAGATAGTACGAGCTGACATTTTTTTCCTCTCGGAATACAAACGTTTGCTGTTGTATCGAGAGCTAGATAAAGCAGCCTCCGTGGATATAAATTACCCGATAAGTGTAAACAGAAGTTTTTGTACATTATCTTGTCAAACCAACTGGAAATAGGAGCAAAAGGCAAGTATTGTAAATAAAAGAGATTAGCCCTCTAAAGCCCCTGGGTACCTGCACTATGCGTCGTGATAAATCTATCCAACAATACAAGCGTGAAAACATCAAAATGTACAACTGGCTGTGTTTTGTTTTCTCGGCAGAGACTGATGGGTTTCTCGAGACCCTGCTGGTTGCCTGGCAACAGAACAGCAATGAAAAGGACTTTTAACTTAATATAACAGCGCAGAGGACGGCGAGAATACCCCCCCCTCCCAAAAAAACAAATGCTGAGCCGACTCCTCCCGATTGTTTCGATTTTTCGCTGACTTGCCGGCAAACGGAGCGACGACCCTGAGGGTTCCTGAGGGCACCGGTGAATGTCACAGTCGTTGCTCTAATGACGGGAGGACGCGCTCGATTTGCCGTGAACGAGCCACGATGCGCAGCTCGAACATTCTGGACGTGGCTCATTGGTTTCTTGTGAAAGAAAGCTTGAGCGACACCGAGTTCCAAGTTTTCACCCGACGTGTTTGCCTTTTTGGTTCCAGCCGTTTTTTGCTCGCCGACGATTGCGGAAAGTCGCCGGATTCCGGATAATCACAACAAGGCCTCTTTGTAACTAATAATTATCACAGCATGAGCGCTATCTGAAAAAAAAAGTGGAGCGGCTGTGAACCACAAACTGTGAATATTGCAGCCGACACCGGAAAAAAAGGCGGGATTTCCTCCGAGTCGGGTTATTTGGTACGAATGAGCACAAAGGGCTGCGCGTCAGAAAATTGGCGGCTGCGTCCGAGCGTCCGGTCTGAAGCGATGCGTAGGACGGTGCCCCGACATGTACGCGGACTTTGAAAAATGACTGAGGCGGGAACGCTAAACGCTTCGATGAAACGCACCCGCACTCGCTCTCCTTCTCTACATCCATCCTCCCCCTCCGAATACTCCCAGCTTTTCGGCGGTATTAGATCATCTCTGGAAGCTGGCTGATAAAGTTTGATGTAAATATTAATCATGAAGCCGAGATTGTTTGTCTCCTCATTACAATGAGCAGGGCCGTTTGCGTTAAGAGTCCTTTTTTTTTTTTTTCTTCGCAATTAATCTTTATCATGTTTACCTCTGCACACTAACCAACTGAGGATTTTTTTTTTTTTTTTAATGAGCTATGAATCAGTGTTACAACGGCAATATGTTTTTCTGCTGTTCTTATTAGTTTTATCGCATAAGCTAAAGAGTCACATAATCATAGAAAAACAGAGTGGTCCCGGAAAACAATTCTCTTCCACGATTTCATGACTTTATTAGGTAGCATACCGCTTATTTTGAAACTGACATGAAACTATGCGCTGGCTTTGTCCCCGCAGGATACTGGAGCTTCAGGAAAAAGGCGACCTCGACATCTTGAAGCAGAAATGGTGGCCAAAGAAAGGTCGTTGTGACCTGCAGAGCCACACAGATGCCCAGCCAGAGGGAAGGGCGCTGCGCCTCCACAGCTTTGCTGGCGTCTTCTGCATCCTGGCGGCTGGGCTGCTGCTGGCCCTCCTGGTGGCTGCACTCGAGACCTGGTGGAATAGCAACCACTGCAGGAGAGAGCAGCCCAAAGAGGTGACCACTGACAACTCGCCGGGCCCAGGCCCGAACCTGCTTAACCAGAACCGGGCCATGGTGGCCACCACGGGTCCCCCTGCCCCACCAAGGCCCCGGTCGCGACCCAGACCCCCGGGCCCCCCGGTCCTGCCCAGAGATGCCACTGCCACACTCTACTTTATGGATCCAGCAGGCGCTGACGCCAGCCCCGATTTAGTAGAGCTGCAGTACACACAGTTGTAATAGGTGTGAGAGTCCAGACATCATGTGATCAATCTGTGATCGTTCCTTCTCATGTTGGGAGAAATGTTGGGGTGTTTTCACACTCACTGTGATTCTCTCTCATACTGACACTTTTTTGTTTTGTTTTTTTTCCCTACATTTTTGAGCTGAGCAATCACAGTCACTGGTGCTAATGTGAGAGAACCACAGCTGGAATAACGGCGAATGCGGTGTTACTTTTCAAAATTCAAACCACATACCGACATTGTACTTCTGAGTCGACAAGTGCCTCAGCCGTACAATAGCTCTCTTTAGCTAATCCATTCAAGTCTTAATGCTGTAGAGCTCTGACTTGGCAGCCCCTCTGCATGAGGCATCCAGACAACTAAGGCTTGACATGGATCCCTAAACTAAAGTGTGAGCATAATCAGATGATAAAGAATCTGTGCCTTGACCTGCCTGTTTCACTTGACATCCAATAATCCGACAAGAACCACTAGCTGAGGATTTCAGGCCCAGTCCTGTCCTGACAAAACACAGTAAATCAAACCGATGCCGTCCTCCCGCATATCAGGGTTTGACTTACTGCCGTTGAATTCGGCATCAGTCTCGTGTGAGGAGCTGCTTTCATAATAACCACATACTGCTGTCATGTGAGAGCCACGGCGTTCACCTGCCATTAGCGACGCATCCAATCCGTTAAGTCCAATCGTAATTGTGCTGTTTCGTTTTTGTAGATGTGTTTCGAACAGATATTCCACCCAAAATGTGTTTTGTTTTTGTGAGGGGATCGGATACTCAAACCACACACCGATTTATGGGAAAGGCCTCCACCTTAATCCGATCGCCCGCGGTCGGCTAAATCAATGACAAATGGTGACATTTTCCCCTATTCCGACAAAAAATGCCTCTCCATTTTGTCCAATATTTCCTCCAGTTGACTGTGTTTGGCCAAAAACTGTGATTTTTTTTCATTTCTTTTTTTTAAATTACTGTGAAGAAAAGCTACCGGCAACCTTTTAGTCCGAAGGTTTTGGGTGTAGTATCCTTTGAATTTGTTCCAAAAACATCAATAGGAACATGACAGCAAAAAAAGTACAGTATGCGGGCATTATGGCAGCCACCCTATTTGGAGCTAAATTCCATTAGCTTCTTAAAAGAATACTTTGACAAGTTTTTTAGGAAAGATTTAGAGCAATGATTTATCAATGGAAATATGTGAAATGATTGCAACCCTCTTAACTCTGCATAGTACGATGGAGGCATGTGTAACAGGGCGGTACCACGTAAACATCCGGGTTTAAATTCGTTAATTTACACCATCTTATCCCGCTTCGGCGAGATCAAGCGATGGGCAGATGTGGCACCGACTAACACTAAGAACTTTTATCTAAAAGCGTTCGTAACCTCTCGCCTAATATCACAAATCTAAACAGGAAAATATCCACAACCTCAACCGGGATTTTTCATTAAATACAAAATATGAATATGCAGTGGGTGAGACGCGTGTCTCACGACCTCAAATAAAACTGAACCGCGCGTCACAAATCCTCATGTTCGAAAGCAAATAATCAGTCCAAGAGGCCATTTTTTCAGCTAATACATGCAAATAAAGTTCTCTAAGCCGCCCGTGGCGTGACATCGCTGAGCGGTTATCCTCTCCCAAACGATCCTAATTGACTTTGCTAATGATATTGTTTTACCGCGTTACCCGACACCGTCATAAAACGCGGTGCTAAGAGTCCGCGGTCAATCCGTCGGGTTGTGAGAATTAACTTGAGAGGCTCAATACCACTCTAATGTCTGTGATCCACAATGGAGCTGAATGTTTTCGATTGGCTTATCCCCGTCTGGGAAAGGGATCAAATTGGCGTACGCCGTATTGCTTTTTCTCCCCCCCCTACCCTCCCGCCCCCTGCTTACCGCCACCGTACAAAGCAAAGCTAGCGGCAGCCTCGTGCTCAACGGACAGGAGAAGGGTGTCAGTCCTCTCTGCTATGACTTGAAAAAGAAAAAAAAAAAACAAGAGTTGAACTTTTCCCTCTAATTTATTGAAAATCAAATGATTATATGTCAATATCCAGATTCGTAGGGTACCACTTTGGTTATGCATCATTGTCTGTGATTTCCAGCAGGTCACTAAGGATTACGGTCTGGAAAGGGTTTCTGGTCCATTGACATATAATGACATAACAAGCGCTTCACCAGCAGGGAGGCGGGACATATGGACAGACAGAGAGACAGACTGGGAGGAGGCTGAGGCTCTTGACTCAGGTCAGGAGCGGCCTGACATTACTGGATGGTCACTGGCTGTGTCAGGGCGAGGGGGCGGGGCATGGGGCCTGGCAGGAGTAGAATCTAGTCGCTTCATCTGTCATCTCACCTCATGGGTTTTCCTGTCGTTTTCCTTGTCCGTCCTCCGTGTGTCTCTACATGAATGGTGCATGATGTCAGAAGTAGTGCGGTGCGGGGGGAACGGGGCCTAGCCAAAAACAGGCACGGTGCATTTGTCGGAAAGTGTGTCTTATTGGCGATTATGTGCTCTTTCTTTGGCTTCTCCCTCTCCTTTCCCACATTTGCATTCCTTCTTTGATGCCTGTGTCTGACAAAATGAATATTTTAAAAGAATCTTTGAATATAGATGAGACGATTTCAATTATCTTTTTGTCTTCATTTGAATTTTATTGTCTGATTCATTGGATTTGTGCGTCCATTAGAGCCTGTCTTGTTAACAGCCGATGGTCTTCATGCAAGAGTCGACGACTGTAGATTTGTGGACACCTAATTGTGTAGAAAATTTAAACACCTCTGCATGAAGAGACATCTTCGTTTAGGTTCATTTCAGAAGGAGAGACATTATCTTTTATGACCTCCCATTTTAAGAGCGGGTGTTTTAAGGCAATGTCTCTTGATGTTGGCTGCTCGAGAAAAAAAAAAAAAAAAAAAAAAAGAAGGAAAAACTTTTTTTTAAATTCAAACATCTGGATTTCCCAAATGACGCTGAAGGCAGGTGTGTTATTACGGCATCCGTCAAAGCAACAATGCCTTACATGTTGTGTGTGTTAGCCATTAATGGAAAGCTAGACTGCCTGTGCTGTAGATAACTGTCCTTGTAACGATTATGGAACGACCCTTGTAACCAATTTTCTTTCGCTCTCTTGTCATCTCCTTCAACCTCATCTCTCCATCCGACGCACGGAAATCTCCATCCCTTAACTTCAACCTCTGCCCGATCATCTCATTCACACCCCCACCCCCCACCCCCGGCCTCTTGGACTCCACACATCCTCTCTGGCTTTATCTTTCTTTAAATCTTCCTGTAGGACAAAGAGGTGAACCTGGAACAGGTCCACCAGCGTTTGAACAGCCTCCTGGACGAAGATTTGGCCCACAAGCAACTGCCAGGCCAGTCTATCGAGATCTCTGCTCTGGACATTGGAAGTATGCAGCCCAGCCAGTCTCTGGAAGTCTTGTCCGCAAGGGATTACCCAGCCCATCGCGGACCCCCTCCCCTCTCTGTGAGCACCTTCCTTCAGGAGGGTCATGGGGCAGGAAGGACACTTGGCGCGGTGGGTGGCAGGACCTTGCCCCTGCCCCTCAGCAGTGCCACCATGCCCTCTATCCGCTGCAAACACAGGGCACCGAACGGGGGGCTCTTCCGGCAGAGTCCAGTCAAGACACCCATGCCAATGTCCTACCAACCAGTGCCAGGAGGACCCATCCCAGAAGCCAGCGAGCCCAGCCATGGGACATCCATCTGAGCACGGCGGACACTCACAGACAAACTCAAATAGAAGAGTGGAGAGCTAAACAGTGCTAACAGTGTGAAGAGATATAATAAAACACTAAAAAAACAAAACAAAAAAAAAAAAAACAGTTTTTATTACCAGTGATGAAGCGTCAGTGGGATGGCACATGACAAGACACTGAGACTTCAATGTACATATTTGTAAGTACAAAGAGAGAGAGAAGCAACATTAAAAAGTGTATTTTGAATATTCTCAACAGTTGAGTTTAAAAAACATAAAAGTATTTAAAAAAATGACTGTTTGAATGGCTTTGTAAATTTTGTTCTAAATGAATAAAAGTGACAATTCTTTGTGGTTGTTTTCTAAGTGCCAAGTTCAAAGATGTTTTCTTTCAGATAATTGAATGTACTGTGAGAATTCATGATAAACAAAGACATTTCACACTTCAAAGACATTGGAAGAATTGATTTGTTTCATATGAAAAGAATAAAAAGTATACAATACATGGAGATGTGTGCTCGAACACTTTTTTGTTTTTAAATGGTCGGCGCGCCGTTCAAGGACGCCGACAGATCGTCGATAAAGTGACACTTTCCGTGGACAGCGGGTCTGGACTGAACTTTTTAAACTTACTTGCAGAAAGCCAACACCTCCGCCCATGAGCAAGCACTTGGTAACAGTTGCCAGGAAACACCGTCGGCAGCGGGAAGAAACCTCGGGCAGACGGAAGCTCAATGTGGGCGGCCTTCTGCCTCGACCGTTTGGGGTAAGAAGAGCGGGATAGAAGGAAGGAGAGATGGGTAGATCACAAACGTCTGACATTCTAGGGGGGGTTATGAGGGTTTGGAGAACGATTGCAACAGTAACTAATCATATAGGGAGCAGAAATATGTATATTTTTTTAAATTAGATAAATATTTGAGTGCGTAAAACTGAATGTGACAGTGGGAATCGTCCATGACATTCCCCACCATCTTGGCATTTATTTTCTCGATGATGTTGCAAAGAGCTGAAACGCTGAGAGTTGATGTCAAACAAAAAGGCTTACCCCGCAAAGCGATGATGTGCATCTTACTGGACGTATTAGACCACCAGATACTCCCAAACATTTCTTTTCTCAATAACCTCCAGCAGATCCTCTGGTGATGAGTCTCGAAACGCTCAGACGCAGACGGGGAATTTATGCCGCTTTTCCCTTCGCGCGATGCCGAACTCGAGTGATTTCCCTCTGAATGCAGTCACTACAGCCTCTCACTCGGGGCCGGACAGGCAAGGCGTCGGAACAGCATCTGTTTTAATACACTCCAAGTCGCCATCGGCTTGTCTGTTCACCTGAAGGCAGAGATTTTTAATTAGAGAAAACAATTAAAACTCCTCCCGGAGTCACTGTCCCGGCAGCCAAGACGCGAAGCCCCCCGAGTAAACCGAGTTCTTTGATGCCACCGACCCCTTTTACGAGGCGGTGGAGCGCCGGTCGAGGTTTTCAGCAGAGGTGAATGTGACATGAATGCACTTAGGAGATGAGTTAATAATTGCTTCCTCCCAAGTGCGGGAACGTTATCGGCTATTTTCGAGAACTGTCTCCACGCATGTGCGGGCGGGGGAAGATGATTTGCCCTCGTCACCTTTCCTGTCTGGCGGTCCTGCCCGCCAGTCCTTGGCGTGGAACTGTGGGGTCCCCCTATGGCCGTGCTTAAAGGAACCGCTGACCTTGTTCTGTCGGCGTCGCACTTCCTGCCTTCCCCCGATGCAAACAATCCACGGCTACCACTTTGTGTCAAGACTCATCTTACGACGTGGCCTTTTTCCACCTCCGCGACAGGCGCGCACACGGAAACCACAGCAGACTGTGACTTTTTGTCCGCAGAGCTCGTGTACAAAGTTACTTGCTTAAAAAAAAATAAAAGAAAAATTGCATGATTCAAAAAAAAAAAAAAAAATCACAAGACAGACTCATTACTAGCTGAAGAACAGAAATCCGCATCGGTTATTTTACATAGGACATTATCGCAGGAGCATGGACTTGTAATTATACCATCCTGCCATACATGACTCGCATGAATAGCCTGTATAATTAGCTCATGTGGGCAGTATGAGGCAATCTGCTGTAAAATAACCTCCTTCCTCCCCGCGGGAGATCTCTGACCGTCTGTCCGGAGTGCCTCTGCAGCCTTATTATCCGATCATCAGGCCGTCGTACCTTCATGTGCACCCTGGACTTTTTACTCTCTTTTTGCCCTCATATTTGGATGACTCTCCAATTTTCCAAATTTAGTGGAGACCGTTCTTCTCGGCGAGGTCTCCGCAAAGACAGGCAGAAGTTGTCTCTCGGGTCAGTCCTATAATTTTTTGAACCCCATAAATCACAACAGCAACCCAGCTCGGAGGAAAAAAAATTACCCCGCAACTTTAATGAAGCAACCTTCAAGCTCCGAAAGTCGCTCGAGGAAGACGCTCAGTGGTCGCACCTGTTGTTGGCTGTGAAAACGATGTACATAATGGCCATATTCACACATCGGAGCAAATATTCTGAGGGGGAGATTTGTGAATCATGCGCCGGCTCGCCCATACATTTAAACGTCATCATCATCGCAGCCGTAGCCCTGAAGCTTTTTTTCACGCTGAACAACAAAATCACAAGCTTTAACCTTCTCCGCATGTCCCGGCTTCGGATTGACCCATTTTTCACAAGTCCTCAATGTCGGAAACACGATTTCCTTTCACCTTACGATCAAGGTGGTTTTAATCGCCACGCTTTGCAAATAAAATGAAAGTTTGTGCCTTTTATTTCTTTTCATGGCACCTTTTGCCGTCCTCAGTTACTATGCACGCACGCACACACACACACACACACACATACACAGCTTCACATTCAATCTGTGCCCTCTCACACTTGTTATTGTTAAACAGGAGTGGTTCTCTCCGGGAAATAGGTAGTTTAGAGCGCCAAGGTATGGGGGTTGGTGTTCGTGTTTAAGAACACCAGGTATACAAATGTTCCCTTTTAGATGGATTTAATGCTACGGCCTGTAATAGCAATTCAACAGAAACAACTGTATAATC
This sequence comes from Fistularia tabacaria, assembly GCA_901007705.1. Taxonomy (NCBI): domain Eukaryota; kingdom Metazoa; phylum Chordata; class Actinopteri; order Syngnathiformes; family Fistulariidae; genus Fistularia; species Fistularia tabacaria. The sequence goes on from CAAKHD010013443.1 coordinate 138,165, forward strand.
CTGTACATTATAAAAAAAATAATAATAAAAGACGGTATTTCACGAAACAATGGCATTATATGAATCATAGAACAAACAAATCCTTCACAAGGGGCTCAATGACAGCAAGCGGTCAGCTGATTAGCTTAACACAACAGTATAACTAGCATCAGCCCATGCATGGGCAAGTAAGTGAACACAATGTTAGCATTCAACTTCGACTTCTTCTTCTTTTCCTTCCGGCTTTTCCTTTCAGGTGTCGCCACAGTGAATCAACCTTCTCCATCTAACCCTATTCTCTGTATCCTCCTCTCTCACGCCAACTACCTTCATATCTTCTCTCACTACGTCCATAAATCTTCTCTTCGGTCTTCCTCTAGACCTCCTGCCTGGCAGCTCCAATTCCATCATCCGTCTCCCAATACAGTCCCTATCCCTCCTCTGTTCATGACCCAACCATCTCAGTCTGGCTTCTCTGACCTTCTCTCCAAAACATCTAACATGTGCTGTCCCTCTGATGGACTCATTTCTGATCCTATCCATCCTGGTCACTCCCAAAGAGAACCTCAACATCTTCATCTCTGCTACCTCCAGCTCTGCCTCCTGCCTTTTGTTCAGTGCCACTGTCTCCAAAACATACAGCATCGCTGGTCTCACCACTGTTTTGTACACCTTTCCTTTCATTCTAGATGATATTCTTCTATCTCATAGAACCCCTGACACTTTTCTCCACCCATAGCATTCAACTTCGACATTAAACGTAATTAAACTCATCTTCTGTCAATCACACACAGAAATAAACCAGGTGACCATGAAGAAAGGTGAAAAAAGCCTCTGCTGCACTAAAAGAAAAAAAAACATAGCTTCTACCGCATGTTAAACAGGTGTGATGCGTTGGAAATAACTGCAGTCCATTCAGACGTGTTGGATCTAGTAGAACTTACCGATGAACACGAAATGAGCGGTACTGTTTAAATAACAGTTAAATACACAGAAACAAAGCGGGCTGTCTAACAATTGTGATGGTAGAATTTGTTCCTCTGTCATACGACAGGCGGTGCTAGAAGAAAAAGAAGGGGGGACAACTGGACTCCATAAACTAGGACTGCACTTCATGCAGTCCTTCAAGATAAATATCCAAAACATCACAGATTGCCGAAACTTCAGGCGGAGAGACGATGTTTTTTTTCCAGGGTGCAAATTGGGATGAATTGCTGGAGGGCCGTTCTGGACGTTTTGGTCAGTTGGAAGGAGCGACAGATGTTGAATCGCTTGACGGTAAAATCGCTTGACAGTAAAATGGACTGAACGGAATAAATAAAATAAAGGTATATTGCCAACCGCGTTGAAATCAGTTCCCGGGGCCAAGGGCACGGCAGGCGGAAATAGGTCTAGCGGTGAAGAAAGAAATCGAAATTACTCAACAGAACTCATAATTTTCAATGAATGATTCGGTATAAACCAGCCGGGGCAGTTGAGAGAAGGACAATAAGGCGGGGGGGAAATAAAAAAAAAAAAAAAAAAGGATGAACAGCATTCCGTGATTGAATTGGAAGTACCATTCAAGTTGGAGAGGTGAGGGGAATGATAAAGAGGATAGGAGGGGACGGGAGTAGAGCGAGCCAACCGGCGTGTTTTCGAGAAAACCCTACCCTGTGGTAGTGGTTCATTATTTTCTTAAGGAATACGGCTATTCGACTCCAAAGCTAATATCGTTGAGATGAACATGCAGCACAAGAAAGGCAGGGATGATCGCAGGTGTCAAAGAGCGTCACCTCCACCGGTAATAGAAGTCTGGTGACAACCCTTCCATTTCCGCGATCGCGGAGCTAATTTAGCCGAGGCAGAGTAAATAAGTCGACCATATCATAAATAAAACAAACAAAAAGGTACTGGGAAGCTATTATGGATGCTATTCCGCAGACTGGAACAAAATATAATTTTGTTTTGCACACCTCTGGGACCGCGAGAAGTCGGCATCTACTCCCTGGAACGGCATTGGAAATAATACCGACTTTATCCCCTGCATTATGATAAGAGACTGTTTTAGAAAACGACTGAATATTTCATGAACGGAGAGGGCCTCTGCCGTGGGAGCACAGGTGTTACAAAATGTTAGTTCATATTGGTTACGTTGAATAAGTGCTTGGCTGATAAATTCTGCATGTTTAATCCTTATTACGTTCCACGTCGGAGGGCTGAACCATCTGAACGCTCCTCCGGTCGCGTTATTCGGGTGTCCGAAGACGCTCCTCAATGGGACCACGCGGATAAACTTATCCTTCAAATCATCCTTGTTTTATCTTCTCTTTTCCACCACCATGATTTACTCGATTTCTGATTAAATAGGCAGGTAAAAGGACAATTTTAGAAAATATGAAAGCGTCAATTTTAGCAGCGGTAGGAGGTTCCGATGATGAAGCAGCAGCAGGCAGACATCAACAGAACCGATGATTTTTCTCGTTAGGGTTTTTTTTTTTTTCTCTTCAACTGGGGCAAGCGAGGCAAAACCGGAACACTTAACTGGCAAGACAAAACAGGTTAACCGAACAACAGGGAAAAACAAAACAAAACAGATGATCTGACAGAGACAAAGAGGAAGAGAGTTGTTGCTGGAAAAAAAAAACAAAAAAAAACTGGATTAGTGAGCCGGCGAGCGGCAGGTGGTAAAACAGGAGGGCAGGGAATCAGCCGATCGTCCGGGACGCAACAGGAACAAGGACGGAGGACCAGACGCACCGACCCTAATAACAAACGGGAAGTTTAAAAAACACGCAGTTCTAAACCAGCGTGGTAAAGACTGGTAAAAAAAAAAACAAAAAAAAAAAAACAATATGGTCTGACAGATTGTCGGGGGCGAGGTGGGAGAATTCACAGACACAAGATCAAAAATTGTGTTGATCTCAACTCCTGATTGGACTGTTGACCTTAACTGCATCTTCAAAATTCATACGTAAGAAGAAGTTCTATAAAATGGAGACCCGGATGTTCGCCATTAATTATTAGGAATGATTCCGAGAAAAGACGGCAAAGCAAGTGAGGGATTCGAGTTCTTGCACCAACATAACAAGACACGATCCTGTGCTTTAGGACGCATTTTGTGATTTTTTTTTCAATAAAGCTCCTGACCACTATAAATGTTAAATGCAAGGATACAGGATGTCCGTGCACTCCCTGGATGACCCTGGATTTACCTATGTATAATCTAAAGAGTTAAAAGAAATATCATCCTAAAATGAATCAAATAAATTTCATGATTGATTTTTTTTTTTTTTAATACATCAAATAAAGTTGTGATTTAATTTTTTAAATCAGCCAAAAAAACTGACTGGGTTTTTTTTTTGTTTTCCTTTTTTTTTTTTTAGCAGGTCGTTTTTTTAAGGGAAAAATGTATTCAATTTGATTTTTGCTGCTTTTTCTCCATGTAAGTCCGCAAAGAGCATTTCAAGGGCAGACTTATAATTTGATGCTTTGGTTTATATTTCGCTTTCTGCCTCCTGTCTCCAAATTGGAAAACCCAAGAACGGCATAGGAACACACGCAGGGAGTTAAGAAGAGGAGCTACGTGAGTCAAGGTTGCAACAGAATGACGCGGAAGGCGCTATATGAAGGCGAACGGACATGAAACTTTAAAACTACGGATTCGGTCTGGCTTGTTGTCATGGCTCTTTCAGTCGTCGTTTGCAGTCGAGTCGGATTTTACGAATACAGCACCAAATCACGAAGCAGTTGTCTCGTAACATTTTACACACAGATCGGGTCTGGACTACACTCTTTTAAAGTTATTTACAGGAACCCAACATCCCCCCCCCCCCCACCCCCCGTGAATGAGCACTTGGCAACAGCGGGGTGGAAACACTGCCTGTCACCCGGTAGAAACCTGGGACGGAAACCAGCTCGGTGTGGACGGCCTTTTGTCTTGACCGGTCGGGGAAGAGAGACCGAGATATGGAGAGGAACGCCGGTGTGATGCAATACTCGCTTTGATATTCGTAAAAGAAATAACGAGGGTGGAAGCCCGGCGAGACGCTGAGGTTACTTCCATGCATTGATGGAGGAATAACAGAAGTGCATCATGGGATGTCCCTCAGCAGAGTTTAGCCTATTGTAGTGGAACTAGGGGTTAGCCAAGTGCTAACTATGAACTTTCTCAAAAAGAAAACGCCTTTTCCAAAGAGAGGGCGTCCGCGTCCGAACATTAAGCCAAAGCAGCAGGATTTTACACACTCCGAACGTCCTCTACGTAGCGGTGAACGCGATCAATCGAGGGAATATAAACCTTATAGTCAGTTTTATGACACCACCTTAAGTGGGGAATACCAGAAGAAGACTGAGGGAAGACATTAAGGGGAATCTTTTAATTATTTTTACACATCGCCGTGAACAATAGAAACGCCAACTGTCTGGATCAATAATGCTTTTAGTCATCTGCAGAAACGGCATCAATATCGTAGCGTGCGGCCGACAGCGGGCCAAATGGCCATCCGCAGGCAGGTCGGCGCTTCAGGGACTTCTGATGACTTACTCTCTCCATATCAGAGCCGCCGTCGGTGACCTGTGCTCGTCTCATAATAGGATACATTAGGATGGGATTTATTAGGATGCAAAACAAGGCCTCCAGAGCCCGGCGGGTCAACGAACAGCAACCCGCGATTACTCGCATAGATACTGTTTTGCAAACTGTGGTTTCAGCCAGACTGTCGTTTTTGGCGCCGTTTTTTTTTTTTTTTCTTTTCTTTTTTCTGTTCACCTGGACTATTTTTTTTTTTCACATCTGGTACAAATCTCACTTTTCGGCTTTCTCAGGAATGGACGCGCATGCTGAACATCGACCCGTTCAATGCCCCTCACTGAACCGGACCCTCCATCGCAAGGAAGACGCTTTTTTTTTTTTTTATCGAGCTCAAAAATATTCATGTTTAGATAAATGAACACGCCGCACACGTTCCTCTCCTCTTGTAGTACGGGTTTTGCCGAGATACTACCTAAGCAAAGTGTTAGCTGTGTGATAAACAACTTCACACTACTCGATAAATAATCCAGGAGAAACACAGCATCCCGACAGAGCCATGAAAGTTTTATGCTCTGTGCCGCCAAGGCTCTCTCTCTCTCTCTCTCTCTCTCTCTCTCTCTCTCTCTCTCTCTGGCTGAACACCATACAGGATTTGGAGAAGCCGGTAGGATTCTAATATTTCTCCGCTTCTCTCCGTCTGTCGTTTCTCTCACGACGGTGTCTTAAATGACTCCTTCCCTCCGGTCAGCGCTGGTACCCGGAGACTGTTTTCAATGCGTGATAGTTAGAATCTCTTCCCGCCAACGACTCGACGCGAACCCCTCTCCACGCGAACGCTAATTTTCCTCCCCCTTGCAGCGGGAAAGTAAATAATGAAGCTACCGTGAGGGATATGCATATTGAAACTGAAATGAAAGCGCAAAAGATTTCTAACATGTGTCTGAGACAAACTATGTGCTTCCGAGTTGTCAGTTATTTTTTTCTTTCTTTCTTTTTTTGTGGGGGGGGGGGGACTGCCAGCTTGTTTGACAATCTGCTCAAAATTAAATAACGGAAAGATTTATTAGTTCGCCTTAATATCATGGATCGCTCACAGTCTTCAGCAAAGTCACTCCACAGCTCCAAATCTATAAATCTTGTTCTACTACAATTGTCATGCTGTGCCAGCTGTTGTTTTATAGATGTCTCGCGCTTACAACTATTAATGCTGAAAAGAATTCAGCCCATTGTGTTTAACTCTGAGGTCCCCGATTTGTTTTTTGAAGATGACAAAGATTGGATTTTCTTTTTTTCTTTTTCGCGACAGAAAATATCAAAATTAGAGTGGAACAATCGCCAAAAAAAAATGGAATCTACAAACCTTTCATGAACACAGATCAGGAAGTTATGCAGAATTTATTATTGGAGACTAACCAGTGGTTTTGTCTTATTTGAAAGCTCAGCTTGATGACATGTGTCTTAATTTGACAAACCGTTATCCTGATTTTCTTACAGAAATGGTTGACTGTTTTTGTAAATGAAGGATTCAATCAAAATAGTTTTAAATTCCAGTCCAGAGGGAGATCAGGAGGTGTAAATTGGATTTTTTTTCACCTATAAATATTGTAAGTAAAAAAGAAATGGTGGCCAGATTGTAAAAGAAAAATGTTAAAATTCCCCTTTCCTCCCCCATCTGGACTGTACTGTGTCTCCTTTCAGCTCGGGTCCTCTACCAAAGGCCCGGGAGCTTCAGGGATCCGCGCAAGATCCTGGCTGTTCCAGATATTCTTCCTGGAATGTGCTGGAGCCATCCAGCTGTCTCGCTGGTGACCGCTCCAAGTGACCCGCTCACTACCGGGATCACTTTTGCCTTCACACCCTACGTCTCCTCCAACTCCTTCCTAGAGGTCCTGGAATTTTCCCAGCGGCTCGTGTTTATGCTTCCCGATGTAGGCGCCGCTTGGGATCGCCACGTCCACCAATACGGCTTTCTAGGCCGCCACCGTGGTCGTTTCCCCAACACCAGTCCGGAACAGGATCCCGACTCGGTCGTTCTGTGTTATCTTTGGAGGTGTCCTCCGTTATGTCCTCCATGCTAGCCACCTGGTTATGATGCTCCATGTAAGCCTTCCCTGCCAGGATGGTACATCCCACTGTTATGTTCTAGATGTTTGCACAGTGTGTGTATTTCTATCTGTATTTGCAAATACGCTGCTGACAAGATCTCTTCTGGACGGTTTCAGACATTATGGGAGGTAACGTGTTGCATCTCACAGTGGGAATTTTATGATAGTAATAAAAAGTGTGAACTGCAAAAATAATATGACATCAATGGTGTTGTCCTGTTTATTTCTCTGAGCATCACATTTGTTTCTATAGCGACCATGACAAAATGATATGCGGGGAAGGGGGGGGCAGGGTGCCTTTCGAGCTTTCGCCGAATAATTAAGATTTATTTAGGCTTCATTGCAATTTTTTATCAAGTACAAAAGAAGTTTGCGTGACACGCCTGCAACCTGTGAGCTACACTGATTAGTTTGTAGGCAGCTGTGAATCCAGCCCTGGAATCTCGACAATTTGGCCGGCAGCCTGCTTTTGAAACTTTTTGCTTGAATAGAGAAAATAGAGAGGGCGGCTTCATTTTGTTGGCAGCAATCTAATATAATTATGGCATTCTACCAGCGGTAACAACTCCGCTCAAAGCACTCGTGGACAAATTATATGTTTCTTAATTTTTATGAATTATTCTCAAGTTTTGACTTGATGAAAATTCCCCAGCTTCACCCCTCCTCCGTGTGCTTGTTCAAATGTACGCTCGGCCTTTTTTCCACTTTAAAAAAGAAGAAAAAATTGTTTGCAAAGTCCGGTTCATCCCACACTGAAAGTCTGATTCAAAATTTAAATGCCTACAGCTCCAGAGTTGAGGTCGATGCAATCGGAGGACATCTCCCTGGGGTCGGACCGAATCTTGACGTAGGCAATTGCCTGAATCAGATTCTGAACCTCCTATTTCAGTGCGGCTTACCTGGCCAAACTAAAAAAAAAAACAATATACATGGAACAAACAAAGAGATTCTATAATAACCAGAGAAACTAGTCAAAAAAAAACAGACATACATAATTTACGATGATTAACATAGTTGACTGACATTTTCATCGTCTCCTAAATATGAACTGTATTATTTTCATCAAGAAAAAAGAAAAGCCAACCCTTCACAAAGGTGTTCCTGCCTTAGACATCCATGCATATTTCATTCTCCTCTTTAGTCAAAGCTCAAACAAAATTTCCGTAGAACAACCTGTAACATTGGTAGCCCGTTATTTGTTCTAGCCATATGTTTCTTGTGCTTTGAAAATATTTCACCTTGCAGTTAGCAAGAGCTGATAAGAGCTGAGATCTGCCTTTAGACATCGGAATATGATATCTAAAACATTAATGTTTTTTCAATAACGTCTTCATCGCGATTGATTAACGGAAGTCCCGAGAGCTTGGATCACCAGATCCCCAAACCAATTAAACGGCTGAAGGAAATATTTGACGAGTGTCAGGCTGCGTCTTCCGCCGCAGTGAGGGGATATCGTCCTGAAGGATGCCGCTTCTCCCCTCAACAGAGTTCCAGAGCACTTGTTGAATCTATGCCAAGTGCTGAGAGCTACACTGCCAACTCGTGAAGGCTCAACACCTTATTAGGAGACACAGTTTTGGTTGTGTTTCAAATTTCCCAATGCATGTGTCCGAGCTGACAAGACGCTCGGGAGAGAGAAGAAAAAAAAAAAATCTTCTTAAAAACCCGTATTGCATTCAGCGTGGTCTAGGTTGTTGTTGGAGGTACCGAACCCCACCAGTTTCATATGCGTATTCACCCAACTCTTCTTAATAGGCAAAATGAAATGTGATTTTTTTTTCCAAATCAAAACATAGGTATGTACATTGGGCTCCAAAAATTGAGATTTTTCGTTTCGTTTATGGGTTCGTTTATGGGTTAAAAAATATGATTTTCTTCAAAAACTAGAACTCTGAATAACAAAAAATTCACTAAAATCACACTTTATCAATTCTTTTCATCCCCTAAAATATTTGTGGTTTACTTTTTTATGCGCTATTCAGAGAGAAACAATGTTCTTTTTTGTTTGGTTTATATGGTACTGGGGTTCAAAAATGTAGATTTTTGGATAAATCCCGATATTATGCAAAATTACTATATATCCTTCGATTATTGTTAAGTTTTAACTAGTTTTTGTTTTATTGCCCTTCCCCAAAAAACCTTTCTTTGAATAAATTCTTGAAATTATTTTTGCTTATATGATGAAAAGAAGTGATGCCTTTGATAAAACATTAAATTCATCTAAAGTCTCATGTCATTTGTCATCACAAATCATATGAGTCGGTCGTGTGTCTTGACCTCCGCCGAACCCCTGAGACCGATTCACCGAACCCCTGGGGTTCGATCGAACCCCGGGTCAAGAACCACTGGTCTAGGTAAGAAAAAAAAAAAAAAAAAAAAAAAAAAACGGACATCTTTTGGATAGGCAAAGAGGCTCGGATAAAAGTTATTTTCCCGGCACAGCAACACATGTCCATGGCTAAAATTGCTCAGTGCATTGTAAGCCATCCGTCCCCGCTCCCCATCAAAAGTTTCTATTCAATGGGCCCATGTGTATTTTTAATAGGGCCATTTTTAAGTGTCAAAATGAGACTTCAACAAGCTGGAGTAACATTTAAACCAGCTTTTCAGCTTTTTCAACCGCTGCTTTGCTTGTATCCCTCTCCTGGAAAATTCTCTGGTTCCCCTTGTGTCAGAATTTTTTACAAGTAAAACGAAAAAATCCTCCTGTGAAAAAAAACAAAAAAAACAATTGAAATTAAGCGGAGGATGCTTTGAGCATTACACACAGCCTCTGAAAGAACCCTATATTTTCATTTTTTTTAATTTCACATCATTCACACAAACAATTTACATTCTCTGGCCGGAGTCACCTTTTTCCGGCAAAATAATCCAGAGTAAACCCTTTTTGTTTTTGGTTTATTTATAATCCATACATGAAAGCAGCATCCCCATTTATCCATAAATACAAACGGTCAAAAAGACACTCATCGCCCATCTGGGTGACAATGTGATAATAGGCTACAAGAAAGGATAGGAAATCCAATTATATCAGAGACTGAATACTAGCCATGCTGGATCCTTTGTAAGTTGAAGTTGGTGTTTTGACAGATGATGCAATCAGAGTCTGATGTGAATTGATCTCAAAGACGGAGAAATGAAATGATTATATAAGAATTTGGGAACGTCTGACAAAGTTGGAGTTAATAATGCACTCTGGCTTGTGAATATAAAAAGCGGGTTATCAAAGAAGATATGATATCTGTAATTAGCATCGTAGACTTGTAACAGAAGACTTAATTGCCGTAATACAGATTGTTTAAACTCTTAATTTTATAATATCAGTATTTAGTCACAATTTTAGTCATATTTGGAAAGAATAGTTTTTAAGCGACAATAAACTCCGACCGATGATATCTTCGGTAGTATTCTATCATTCCCCGGATTGCAACATTCAAAAATAATTCCAGTGCTTACTTCACTGCACCATATTTTCATTTGATTAGTCATAAAAGGAAAAGGCGCAAGTATTCAGTGAGTTTTAGTTTGTTTTTATGGATATATATAAGACTCAGCGCAGCGCTACCGTTCATACAACACATGAATCAAGATATGAATATATATCTACGTATATATATTTAAATATACATACACATAAATATACATACTAACACACACATATATCTTTTTTTATTGTTTATATTGCTTTTAATTGTTTAGTGCTTATTTATATGTTGTCTTTTTTTGATATTGTTATTGTTGCGCTGCTGCGACAAATGAATTTCCCCTATGGGGATCAATAAAGTATTATCTTATCTTATCTTGTGTATATAAACACATATACATATATGTCAGGAAACTGGTTCGATTCCGACAAGGGGACATTTCTGTGTGGAGTTTGCATGTTCTCCCCGTGTCTGCGTGGGTTTCCTCCGGTTTCTCCGATTTCCTCCCGCAGTCACAAAAACATGCAGCGGGTTCATTGGAAAAAAGTGCCCCGAATGAGTGAGTGAGTGAATGGTTGTTTGTTTGTTCGTTTGTATACGTGGCCCTGCTATTGGCTGGTAACCAGTCCAGGTTGCAACCTCATATACATCCTGACCGTTATCGAACAAGTCTCCATACTCGTTTCACAACATCCAACGCATCGGCGATCTTCTGGATTAGGAGCATTTATTAAACGGCCACACTGCGCATGTGGCACTTGCCTGCAAATTCTGACTGGAATTTATTTTGGGAGGGAAAACCGCCCTCGAGGGTTAGTGATAATAACTGTTGTTGAAGTAATTATAGGACACGCTGGTACTTCATTTTAATTCTGGAAACGAGATATGATCGCAATCCTGCGCAAAGTTGCCCTCTGTTCCCTGCTCCATTCATCTTCCTCGGCATATTCATAAAATGTCACCTCGTGCCTTTCGTTGACCAAAAGAGCAATTATTATTCCGCGCAACAGAAGCGACATTTGAGGTTCGTCCAACCGGTAAGCTTCAAAACCTATTGCCCAGCTTTTGGAGTTGTTGGCATTAAAACGACGAAGGAACTGGACAGTGAGTTGGGAGAAGAAGCTGATAATCGGATTTTTTTTTTTTTTTTAATGCTGATTTTGAATTCTTATTTATTTCATGTTAACTAACCGAGGAAATCAATCTTCGTGAATTGCTGAAGAGGGGAAGGACCGTAAACCCTATGATTGCATACTTGTCGAATTCTTCTTGTCGTGGCAACTGGACTTGCTTTTCTTCACTTGAAGACATTTCAGCCCTCATCCACGAGGCTTCGTCAGTTCCAACGACCTGTGGGGAGTTTCCGAAAAATAACTGCCAGGGTTCTGGGCGGGTTTAGAGTTGATAGGTAGAAACTGCGACTCAGGGGGTTGTTATGCTAATGGGGGTGTTGTTTGTTGAAGACAAAGATTCAAGGTTCAAGATTCAAGATTTTGAATTGTCATTGTGCAGGCACAATGACATTTTTTCTCAGTGAGAGCTCCAGGCTCGGAGAGTGTAAATGATAATAAATAGACAGTTATATACATAGTGTAAAGGCGTGAAATATACAGTACAGCATGAAAAGTATGTACAAAAGGATATGGTATACGCATACAGCAGTAACTTTTGGGAATTACCTGAAATCCCCAAAAGTTGCTCCATGGTCCCCAATGAATGACACCACCATTAGCATAACAGCCCCCTAAGACCTCATTACTTTCGGAAACTCCCCACGGGTCGCTGGAACTGAAGAAGCCCCTAGGGTGAGGGGGTGAAACGTCTTCAAGTGAAGAAATTCAAGTCCAGTTCCCACGACAAGAAGATTTCAACAAGTATTCACCATGACCTGGATGACTGAGAACCTCCACACCCATGATTGTACATTTTCTTTCCAGCCCTGTTGTAATAGTTTCACCCAGTGTGCCTATTTCTGTCAACACATTATCGATAGACTCTTGTCCATAGCCTTGTCACCTCCCGGATAGATCACTGCAACTCCATTCTTTCCCGCTCCCCAAAAACTAGAGCTTCTCCAAAATTCTGCAGCTTGGATCATACCTACGACCCCCGCCAAAAGACAACCCATCACTTCAGTCTCTCAGGAGCGCCACTGGTTGCCAATAACATCCAAGATAAATTTTAAAATAATGTTCCTCACCCATCATCTGGCCCCCTCCATACCTATCTGACCTGCGTCTTTTGGGTCCTCATCAACAACTCAACTTCCCTGTGACTCTCCCCGGTTTAAGTCAAAACTCAAAACTCATCTTCTCAAATTTGCTTATTTCTTTAATATGGATTCCAGTTGCAGTCATTTTAAATTTGTATCTTTTTATCTTTTTGTTAGGTGACCTTGGGTTTCGAAAAGCCCCCACAAATAAAATGGATTATTATTATTATTCATATCATAAACCATAAAACTTTTGCATTAAGTTGCAAAATCTGAGAAATGTTGCTGATGAAAAGAGGCTTTGAATAAGATCTAAGATCACACTGGCACCAGTTTCTTACAAACAGCTAATTTCCTCGAGATAAGGTCAGGATTCTGATGATGCTGTGAATTTTGGAGTCCGCTGTGCAATGAAACACCGCTAACATTTTCAGCAAACCGATGTGTAATTGATTTTTTTTTTTTTTCCCAACACTACACCCAGCTCCTTTAAAACCGGCAACTTCGGAAACAAGGGAAAGGAGCGCAGGAAAATACGCCCCTTCCCCTTCAACTCCTGTCCAAAAAAATATTTTGGAACTCTCGCCAAGGAAGGAGCAAAACGGCCTCCGCAAGCACTTTTAGCATTCATGGAGTTTTCTTCCTCACCGTCACTGCGGAGAGCTTTATCCCCTCCCCCTACAATATAATCGACCCTTTTATTCATCTTTAGGCCAGTGATAACCGACAGAATTATCAAATCCCTCAAATCTGGCACGGACAAATGAAGAAGTTGCCTCGCCAGAGGAAATCATACCGTTTTCTACATACTTGGCAAATATTAAATGACCGAGGAAGACCAGGGATGTGGGGGGGGGGGGGTAGTGAAAAGACACCCATTTCACTGGTATCAGTATTTACTGTGAAATTGAATTTTGCAGATGATTATCCGCCGCGCATTGTACCGAGTTTGAATTTTGTCTTATTTTTTACGATCAACATCTCCTTTTATTTTTTCGGGTTGTGCTTCACGTTCCTATGAGGTCATTGTGTGAAGCCCCAAAGCCACAGTGCTGCATGGCCAGAATAGAGGAAGGGGGTCATACACCTCCCCCGCAAGTGCCATGTAGATCGACCGCACACTTTGTATCGGACGATGAGTTGGTCCTTCGATGTCAGCGTTGTCACATTACGACATATTCGCATTGTCAAAGAGATGTTATCATGTGTGGGACAATCATGGTGAGATCCTATCTTTCGCATTAGCTTGCAATCATATCACTCAGTTTCTCATGTAAATGCGATATCGGGGAAGGAAGAGTCAGTTGGAAAACCGCGGTTAAAAAACAAAAAACAAAAATAGGTGAAAACTGCCCCTTGTCTTGGAGGCCCTGCGTCTGCTCGGAGCGCGACCAACTTGGCTCCCTCCAACCAACTCATCTGTTCAATATGTGAGGTAACACGCGTTCCGGTTGTATTTATTATCCTGCGAAATGTCATGTTAGCTTAAAATGTCAAAGGGCACATAAACCACATTCCGAAGGAAGTCGGATTTCACTGCCAAAGAGAAATAAAAAAATAAAATAAAAATGTCAGCAACAGTGTTTTTCCTACGGTGAAGGTAATAGGAATGCCTCTTGTTTAACCAGCTGTGTTGGGGGAAGATTCGACAGAACCCCAGGTTTTCCACCAGCAGCAACAGGTTGTGCAGCGTTTAACTTCAGTCATATGAAACCATCTATTTCCATTCAACTTCATGGACACTTTCATATAAGAAACAGCTCATTAAACAAAACTGACAATTGCCTGGTCCATTCCTTAAGGTCACATTTTTTGGGGGGCAGTTGGCTATAAAATGAACTAACGGGCAATACGTGATAGAGAGAAGAGAAAACAACAAACATAAAACACACAAGGCGGTTTGCGGGAACATCGAAACGGCACAGCTTTAGGATAGAAGTTACAAGCGACAGATGTGGCCAGTGCCGGCATCCCAATGAAAGGTTTTGCATTGGAAAACACAGCTGTCTACATATTAAACAAGCCCCATGTCTAACTTCTGTTAAAGCGCATAAACAGAACTTGCCATTTAGTGTCCGTGTAACTTGTCGGCAAAAGAAAGAAAGGCATTAAAGTACATTCACGAAAACTAGTTCATCAATGGCACTTATTTTGCATGTTGCCGTGTGAGTAAGATGGCAATGTAATGCTATTCTCTTTTGGAACTCCCACCCATAACCAGCTAACCCTTGAAGCTGTGCACTGTTAGCGGTCCAAAGCATTTTAAACGAGACCTCAGTTCTTTGCAACTTCAGGCAACCCTGAGGCGGTACAATTGTCTCGGTCTCACCAGCTACACTCCGTTAAAGATACATTAACCGGATCATAACTGGTGGTAAAAGCTGTGTACTGTTACTGTTTCACCTCAGCTCACCATCCCTGACAGAAACTCTGAGCCCGAGCCCAAACCTGCGGCGTTTCGTTGACTCAACACCAACAGAACCTGACAACTGCCTCAGACATTCATATCTCACAAGACTTCCCCCGAGCTGTGAACTTGTTTCACCTTCCTCCAGGTGTGGGCGTCGAAGCTCAAAGGTAAAACGGAAGTATACGATGTAATACTGCACACGAGTGACGGGTGAGGAGTAATTACGAACTCTGCAATGGCACAAATCACAATCAAACTAATTGCTGGAAGAGCTGACTTTGAAAAGAGTTTGATAGAACAGGCTGGAATTATAGTATCATGTGTTCTCGCTGGCTGAGAGAACACTTGTTAGATAAAACTGTTTTATTCCCACACAGGAACCGCAGTGATTGATGATGTCCCCCCTTGTTCTCAGAAGTGACGCTGCAACTACGGGCAGACATTTGTCATATGGCGAGTCATCTATATCAAGTTATGCTTCTGCCAAAGATATCTGCTACTCACAAATCCGGAGAATTTGCTGTCTATGGTTTTATATTGCAGCAGCATCTGTTAACCTTCTTTGAATATTCATCGACATTAATTTGCATACATTTACATGACAGTTTACAACAGCGACAAACCCGTAAGGTCCTGGTACAGGTAATTTTCTGCAGTGCATTCGAGCAAATATTGGCATATTTTCTATTTTGTGCCACACCAGTAAGGTAGAACGCAGGCAGATTGAAAAATCGATATTTTTCAGGGTTGCATTCAAGACCGGCCGTGAAAAAAATTTCAATGTGAAATCCGCAGAAAAATGGAGCCAACTTAATCTGAGCATTCTATTCTTTGAATGATTGTCATCAGCCGGTAACCATCTGAAGGTCTCAAGGCCAAAATTCCTTCCTCCCACAAATCCTGATCAAGCCTGTATAACAAAAAATGAGGTTATTAATATATTTTGGCTGGTCTGTTTGGCTCATCCGTGTGAAGGGAAAGGTGAGGTATGATTAATTCATATGCAGTTTTGTCAAGTTTCTGTATTGGAAATAATGAATTTGTAGCAACCAGATGAGTCCAATTTTCTCTTGTGACATTTCATAAACCTCTGAACGAAAACTGTTCTCGATGAAAATGATGCAAACATTGAGGAAACAGAAAAAAAAAAGATAAACAAGACCAAGCTGCGAGTTTTTTTTGAAGTTCGGAAAAGCCCCGTGATCCGCCGGTGATCGATCCAGTGTCAACCCTACGTTTCGCCAAATGTCCATTGGGAACGGCTAAAGTACCGCTTCAAACCTGCATGCGGGATCGGTGGAGCAGCGTGGAGAATGAATGCTTCACAGAAACACGAGCTGCTCTACGGGACATATTACTGCATCACCAACGACAGAGTGTTTTGAATTGAATTAGATCTTGTACGGCCACACAGGACCTCCACCCAGACTGAAACACAGAATCTGTTTTCGTCAAACAGCTCCCCGCCAGCAGGAACTCGATCCAACAACAAGGGGGTAAATCTGTAACGCTCAATGGAGGCAACGCTACACCGAGGAATCACACCCAAAGAAAGCCTTGCCAGTGCTCCTGGAGGGAGTTTAAAACAGATGCCAGATGCAGCTGTGGGTCAATACGGACCATTGCTGTGATGTAATAATGCCCCAAAGTGAAGTCCACAGGATCTGACAGAGCCCACCCAATCAGCAACGGCTTGCAAAGTGGCATGTACGATTGCAATAGACTTGTAGAAGAAGAAGGATTAAAATCAAAATCTATAAAGTATATTTGCCATCGGTCTATTTTTCCAACGCTGATACATTTGATCCACAGCTATGGAAATGACACACGTCACAGAGTTCTAACGCAGCGAAATTGGCCCAATTAGCTTAGGATACTGTAGATAACAAGTACAAAAGTGCACCAGAAAAAAAAGGAAACGGTCTCAGCAACCTGAGCTCACGCAGAGCTGAGGGGATATGAGGTTACTAAGACACTTCATGTTTTGGAATAGCTGCTGGTTTTGCAAAGCAAGTGAAAAGACCCTCAGAGGCAACAAGATTTCTGTTTCATCCACCAAGGAGACTGGAGTTTTCAAAAAAAAAAAGAAAAAGCGTTCCCCATTTTAAGCTCAGTCGATTTCTCTCAGTCTCTCCTACAGATCTGCAAACTGCTTCTTCACTTGTTAAAAACAAAACAAAAAAAAAAAAGAAAACAATGAAACGTGTCGCATCTGGGCTCATACTGTGGATTTAAGAGTGTTTTAAAAAAAAAAAATGATTTGCTCATTCCACAAAGTGTGAGGCCGCGGAAGATTAGATAGTATATATACTCGAAAAAGTCAGACGCGAAATTGTCTAAGCTATGCCACAACACTTGATGAATTGTATTCGTGCGACAGACATATCGGAAAATAACTGGTGAACTGCGGGTATCGCTGTCGTGCCTCGTAGCACAAACTCTTGTAGGTACATGTCAAATGAATAATGGCATTATGCAGACAGCCGCATCGCTTGAATATTAACTCCGGAGCGCGTGGCAGATGCTTTCACCCGCCCCCCCCATTCGAAGGATGAAACAACAGGATATATCTGCGAAAGAGGAAATAACAGCCACCCACGGACATGCATGCGCAAACTCATTTCATTTGCACATAACGTGATGCCCTTCACTTGAACCAACCCAAGTCCAAGATGTCTGCATGTGAAGTTCAAGCTGACAGATTGGATGAGTCAGCCCGCCCTCGACCGAGCGTGAGCTGAAGATTGCTGCGTGTTGCCGGGGGAGGGGGGGGGCAGCGGGTCGTCGATTTTCTAAGTTTCCTTTCGGCACGCAATTTGTGGCATCCGGGCAGGACAAAATTGCTGCGACCGCGGCGTGAATTCTGAGCGTCAAACTGGGATTGTGATTACAAATACTCTTTTTAATGCTTGCTTAATAATTAAAAGCCACTGACTCCCGAGTGACCACTGTGGGCAACAGGGTTTCGTAAAGATAATTAAAGTGTCAGAAATAAATGTCACTCTGTAATTGTGCTGTATATTCTCGTTTGACGGAGAGGAGATATTTTTCCCAAACCAGTGCTTTACTTATCTAAAGAGCATATTTTGTAAAAGTGTGTGTTATGTTATTTAACGGCAATTAGTACTGAAAGAAAACTGTAAAATGAAAGCGCAAAAAAAAAGAGAAAATTAAAATGAATGTTAATTAGAACTCCCAACCGCCAAATGTCAATCGGTGGGATGTGAAAAGTGAAAATGGCGTTGGTGTGATGTACACTGGCTGCGACGCGTCGGTTGCCTAGTGTACAGGATATTAATAATAAATACAATATCTTTCTCTATTTTGTGAGAAGGAGTCAATATAAATTGGTTCCATCTTCTTGAATATCACATTTTTGGATCTTTTATTTTTAACAGTAAACTTCAACAGAATACCTGGGTTCGGTGGTGTGGCTTCCATAAACTTGCGAAACACGTATCCGTGAAGTCTCTGGGATATTTTGGGCATCATTATCTAACAAAAGCAGAATCGAGGGACCCGGGAACTTGTGAAGGACTTTTTTGTCGTCCAACAATGAATGGCTATTGACTTTTTCTTTCAAAAGACTTGATACTCGCGCTGAACGGAGACGGGTGGACACGACGTCAGCGGGCTTTCTGTCAGGGTTCTGATGGCTAGATCAGCCCCTTTTTCCCTGACAGACAAACAGAGAGAGACCGTGGCAAACAGCTGGCGCAGGAAACTCATATGGAAGCGCTTTTGAGCTTTGAGGAAGTGTGCGGACAGATGTCGTCACAGTTACGCTGAATGATGAAAACACTGCTCAGGTAGGCAAATTCATTGAAAGTAAAAGGTGGGCATGGTCTGAAAAAGAGAGGAAGAGAGATGGGTGATTTGATCTCCCGTCGCGGTCCTCCCAGACGAACATCGTTGTTATTTCTTTTCCTGCATATTAAAGCTATTGTTGTATCATGTCAGCTTTTACTGTTAGCACTACTGTTATTATTATAAAAAGATCATAAAAAATTGTGATTGTCTATCCCAACCATCCTCCCATCTCTATCACACTCTTGTTTTATTTCCCCATCCTTCCATCTCGCTCTCTCCCTTTCTAACCCGACCGCTCGAGGCAGAAGGCCGCCCACACCGGGTGAAGGATTTGATCATTTTAAAGCGAGTGGTCCAGGTCTGCTCTACGGTGAAAGTGTCACAAGACATCTGCGTTGTGATTCGGCGCTACATCCATAAAATCTGACTTGAGTTGACCTCGTTTGACGTCTCCCACCATGAGCCAGTTGGTGAGCCAGCAAAGCCCCCACAAAAAAAATAGTCAGGGCCAATTCATTATGATAAATACCAGAATGCCTGACAAACTACAAATGTAAACAACATAATTCTGTGCACAATGTAGCTGCAGTGATTAACAATCAAATTGCAAGGGAATCACAGCCTCTTCGTTGTCTGTCTCCGGAATATAGATCGTAGATCGTATGCTTATTATTTTGATTATTTTTTTGGGGGTAGTTAGATTAAGATCTCAAAAAAAAAAGCAAATAACCAACGCGTTACGGTGGTTGGATACAAAAAAGAAATCCAGAAATGTCAGTTGCGGCGCTGCTACTCACTCGGAAAATATTGCTAATGCCACTCTCACAATGGAGCCGGCCCAGGCGACCGAAGCGTGCTGGCAGAGAAAAAAAGAAAGATGTAACACGGGGGGGGGGAACAGATTCTCCTCCGAGGATTACAATGGCAGCGCGAGGAGTTTGACTCGTGCAGCCTTGACTCAAACAGAACCGTCCCGCTTACCTGAGCCGCTGCCCCTTTGGTCCGTTTCTCCACCGTTAAAATTCTCCATTCCTTTCCTGTCTGCCATGCTATCCTGCAAGATGGATTCGTAGCATGTTTTACAGGTGTGAACATTTTACGGAAAATGAGGGTTTGGTCCGAAGATGGATGAGGGCGGGCGGGAGACGCAAGGGCACGACCTTTACACCCCCCCCCCATCGCTGGATCCCGAAAAAAAAAAAAAAAGACCTTAAATATTTGCTACAGCTGCACCTTTTTACTCAGGTTGCGTAAATTCTAAAAATGTATTTCCGGTTGTTAACTTTAGACAGCTTGAATCTGACATGCTAAATGACCTGGGCTTGGCCCAAAATTTGCGATTTTGGCATGGCGTCGCGCTGCATTCAGTGAATTCGGTAATTAAGTAATTGCACACCGTTCATAAAGCCCCTGCAGGGCTCTGTCACAGCACACTGAGAAGGGCAACTTGCCAAACGTCTGTTCCGAGGCCCCTCTGTGCTATTTATAAACGTGTTGAAGGAGCTTTGAACGCCTCAGCATTTTTATGAGTTAAGACCTCCTCACATTCTCTCCCTTCCAGCTCGAGCGGGAAAAAACACGGGGCGTCAGGTGAGAAGGCGCCGCGTCGTCGTCTTGACACTCTCGGCCGAAACTCACCCCCCTGACCTGTTTCGCGCGACGCGATCGCGCCGTCGCGGTCCCTACGGCGGGGCAGCTGTCCCCTCATATGGACAAAGCCAGAGAAAGGAGACGTCTCTTAAATCTCATTAGCAAATTACCACAGCAGTTCATCAGCATCCACAACACGGAGCAGCCGCGGGCATTTCCTCCCACAGCCCATCAACAGCTTTCATTCTCGCTCACATAAAACATAAAACTGAACCCAAGTGACAAGACCTCTCCGCTGGCTTAACGAAAAGTCCCTCACTTATTGAGACAGGTGTCTGCACCCTCTCTCCCGCGTCCACAATGCTCTTTCTCTTTGCATTCTTGTAAAACTGACTCATACCGTGTACTCACGTAGCATTACCAAGCCTTTAGCGCGTATGTTTAGAATCAAAGCGTTATTGTGTGTGCGTGCGGGCATCCGCGGCCGCGAAGGGCCAGCTCGGTGTTTACCTCGGCTTTACTCATTATTTTTAGTTTAAGCTAAAAAAAAAAAAATAAAAAAAAAAAAGATGTGGACGGAAAACAGAATAATTATAAACGCTGAGTCGTTATCTGCATAAGAAAATTACACATATTAGCTCTTATTTTGTCATTACTGGCTAAAAAAAAAAAAAAAAGGAAAATAAAAGACAAAATAAAGAGCGTGGCATTTGTGATTAGACTGACATTTCACATTAAATTGCTTTCAGGAGAACCCCCCCCCCATCCCCGTCTCCGTGCAATATATACCATGACGGGGCGGGGGGGGGGGGGGGGGGGGAAAAAAAAAAACCCCAAAAAAAAAAAAACACATTAAAAAAAAAAAATGTAAAA
>CAAKHD010013443.1:170196-205083 GCA_901007705.1 Fistularia tabacaria
TTTGGAGGCGGGGGCTGACATGCATATTTAAAATATTAGAAAAAAAACTGAAAAGCCCCCCCCCCCCCCCCCCACCCCCGCCGCATCTGCTCTTCAGGAAGCCTCACATTTTTGAAAGTGTTAAAAATCATTTGCCTTTCGACTGTCAGGCAGCTGCGCTACCATAAGAGGGGACATTACGACAGCTGCAGCTTACATCAATCGTCAGGGAAGCCCGTGTTTGGCCCGTCCAATGGATACAGCCAGGAGCCTCTTGCAGTGGTCTCACAAGCTCTTACTCACCATCAATGTAGTCGACATCCCCTTGGCACCGAGTGGCGGAGAGGATTTCGTTTGAAGGCCTCCTCTTCCAGAGACTGGATGCTGAACCCCTGACTTGTTCGCTGGCTTTGAGAGTTGAGAGTGGATTATTTTTTTCTTTCAAACCAAAGAAGAACATTTTAATCCTTCGGGAGTGAATGCAATCCTCGCATTAGAGAAATACCAGTTGCGCGTCGGCCGCAAATAGTTTTACCGTTGATTCTGGATCTGGAGCGTTACAATGTCTGACAACAACGGGGCTCTAGACTGCTGTTGACGTGACATTTATGACCACATTATCTTCATGCTAATCCTAATAACAAGACCTGTCAGAGGGCTCTGCCGGTACAAAATATTACTTCAACGATTCCCGTAGCCAGGCTTCTTTAAGTATGGTAATACCTCCCTTAGACTTGTGCTGCCTGGGTCTTGGAGGGCTGACAACCAGTGGCACAAACACTTCGTAATGTATCAACGGTTAAAAGGTGCCGACGACGCGCCTTTTCAACACCTCATATCCCAATAAGATATAAATGCAATATAATATACCTGGTGGTAAAAACTGCAATTTCAACACCTTGAATAAGAAAGTGCATCGGCGAGAGACAATGCAATGAAAATCGCACTGCACATCGAATCAGCGCTCAAGCCCTTAATGTTTACGAGTCTTCTTCTCCTCAGTTATTCTTCACTGCTGTGCCCAAACTGAATTCAAGTCCTGCTTTTTGTTTTGTTTTCGTGCTTTTCCCGACGCTCTGTATCCAAGGTGAATCTTTTTGATAATGTCCTCTGCGTATAAAAGCTTCTGTTTCCTTCCTTTCCTTGCAGAAAAATCATTACCACTATGGAGCCACGTTTGTGGCTATATATTCATATTTTTCATCAGGTTTTGTAATATTTTGGCCCCTCGAGTGCTATTTGATTTCCTCCTGGGTTTTAATTAAGTTGAATTCGGTTGCCATTGTTGCTAGATTTCCCTGTGTTCCAACCTTGGACAGGTTAAAAGATTATTCTCTGCAGGCTTTTCTCCCGCCCCGCACCCATGTTCACCTGTAAAATACCAGGATTTATTTATTAAGGATTCTTAACACAACCCGGTTGTCACGTTACGATCTTTGAACCTCCTCCTCCTCTCTGAAAACCCAACAGTCATTGTTTTCTCGAATAAACCGAATAAAGGAATCGCACAAACAATGAACCAAAGGTGTCTTCATGCAGACCTAAACTGTTTATTATTGTCTCTTTGTCTGGTTGCCTCCACTGATCTGGGAGAATACGGAGCCGACGCTTCTCTGTCTTTTTAGCAACCGTTGCTTTTATTATTCACCTTCGCAATGGGTTCTCTCAGTCCACGATGGGTCTTTCACAAGTGTCTTTCATTGTTCACTTTCAAGGTATTTCTGTTTTCTCGAGTTTCTTCGACTTGGAAGGAGAACAGTTTGTCGTCTGACAAGCTGTTTCGTGTGAAGACAGGCCATTAACGGAGGCTCTTGTCAAATTACAATCATCTCAATACCGGTGAGAGAGCAATTGGCACGATCCAAATCAGAGTGTTAGGACAGAATCTGGGCAGGGAAAACTAGAAATCATCTTTTGGTTGTTTTGTTTTTTTGCCTTTTCATCTCGTTAGTTTGACTGTCAGCAGACACATAAACTACTGAGCTTATTTAGATGGAAGTGAATAGCATTGCCAACTGAACGCTTCAGGCGCTCCTTTGTGCCCACGGCCATCAGACTGTATAACAGCAGTCTGGACGGGACACAACTCTGATTGCCTGGGGAGCATCTGTGCTACCGCCACCCCATCACTCCGTCACCCACTCACATGTGTGGTGCCCATAACTACCACGGGTCACTTTAGTTCTTTCAATCTACTTATTTCTGCTCATGTTATTTTGTGCCATCTATGTGTAAATGTGTATGTATATATGTGTATGTGTATATATACATTTATGTAGGTATGGGTATGTGTGTAAAAATGTATTTATCCTTGTGTGTGGAATGTATGGTTACTTATGTGCATATGTGTTTGCACTGCCATATGTGTGTATTTATCTTTCCTGTTTTTTGCTTTTTTTGTTGTTTTTTTTCCTTTCTCTAATGTTGCTGCTGCAACACCCGAATTTCCCCTATGGGGATCAATAAAGTGTTCAAGTATCTCATCTTATCTTATCTTATCTTATCTTATCTTATCTTATCTTATCTTATCTTATCTTATCTTATCTTATCTTATCTTATCTTATCTTATCTTATCTTATCTTATCTTATCTTAGTATTAACTAGCATGACGGTATTGCCCGATAACCCTTACATTTTTGGCGATCATGCCTTCACATGAACAGTCTCAGCATTTAATTCTTCTTCCTTCTCTTCAATTCAGTCGCTCTCTTCGGTGTCACAGCAGGGAATCGTCTTCCTCCGTCATTCTCTTCATCCTCTTCTCGCGCACCAACTCAGTTTTTCCATACATTAGAAGACTTTGAAAAGATTTAGAAATGAACAAGGGGAAAAATATCATCTCACACCTGCTCACATCTAAGGCAGAGTTTTTAGTCTCCAGTCAAACTCTGACTTTCGTTTTTTAGTCTCCGACCGTGAAAGTCGGGAGGTCTAAGCCCAGTATGACATGTCTGTGGAGGTTCTCAGTCAGCCAGGTCATGGTGAATTTCTAGTCGAAATCTTCTTGTCGTGGCGACTGGACTTGAATTTCTTCACTTGAAGACGTTTCACCCCTCGTCCGAGAGGCTTTTGCAGTCCTGAGGAATTCAAGTTCAGTTGCCACAACAAGAAGATTTTCAACAAGAATATCCAGGATAACTTATTGTCCTTCTTTATCCTCTTTATATCCTCCCCAGCGCCACTATCCTTCTGTACGTGTCCAGAATATCAAACATGACATGGGTATCCAACAACCTCATGGACTCTTACCTGATCCTGTCCATCCTCCCCACTTCCACAGAGCATCTTCATCTCTGCTGCCTCCGGCTCTGTTCCCTGTCTTTTCCCCGATGCCACTGTTTCGAAACCAGGCAACATCGCTGGTCTCGCCTCGGTCTTCATGTTTCGTCATTTGGTTTTATGAAAAGCACTTAGAAATGAGGCTGAAACGGTTCAGAGAGAAGGCCGGTGACACAGTTGCTCAAATGTTTCCAATTTTTTTTTTGGTCTTTTTCTGCTCATCACCCTTTTTTTTCCAAAAATGGTTCTGACTCAGTCTTGTGAAGATTACTGTAATTGTGTTCCTCTCCAATCTGAGCCACTCCATCCAATGGAAGATGGACCATTGGTTAAAAAATACATGATATTTTGTTTTTCCCTTTCAGCTGTTGCTGCGCTTTAAAAATTGAAGGTTGTTCTTCCTTCTGCACATCACTATCTAAAAAACAGGACTGTTAAAAACCTCACAGTCATGCAGATTACTGAAAACTCTTGTTGGAAATGACTTAAAGTGGAGAAGACAGAAGCCCAATCCCACACTGTGAAGCAGTTAGCAACTGTCCACTTTGGGTTCAGACTTGACCTTAAACACATAGTCAGCAATGCAATGAAGTGTTCTTGACATGTATTTTGAGGGATATTAAGGTTGACGCCAATATCTTGGCAATGATGATGGCATGGAAAATAATGCGGCAGAATGTTTTGCTATATATAAATATATATTTAGCCTTCTTAACAATGTTATGAGGCCGCTGCTGTTGGATTGGTCCCGCAGAGTTGGGAGTCAGTGGATGATTCTCCTGGACAGCATGAGGTGTTGCAAACCTTAAAGGAAATCGTGTCTGGCAGGTCCAGAAGCAAAATAAGAGCACATTTTGTAAGTAGGCCAACAGTTGGGCAACAGCATTGAGCAAACATATAGAATATGCTGTATGTAAAAATGCATTTAGAAAGATAAATTAAGATGATGGCTTGAGTTACGTTTGAGGGATTGATTTGGCAAACATCAGAGCATAAAGTGGTTTGTCACTGCTGCTTACTCTTCCGTTTTGATAAGAAAAACTTTTTTGCAGCGCCGTATTTTCAGCTTCGTAGCTTGTTATGTGTCTACTAATCAGCACTTTGTTTCACTGATACCGCACAAAGCTCACTAAGTCAGCTTCCTGTCATCTAAACCTGTTAAAATGCTATCAAAAATCAGCTGTACGAGTGTTGACCGAACAGCTGTAGAGATGTTGTTGGCTCACCCATCATGGAAGACAGTCAGGAAGAAGAAGGTCCCCAGTGCCCTTGCAACTCAGAGCAGGATAAGCAGTATAGATAATGAACGAATGAATGTGGTTAGCACATTGGGTGGAGGTTGAGGTGCTGTTAGATACGTAGCCCCCCTCCCTAAACCCCTACAATAAACTAGTGCCTCCGGGTATTGTCGATGGGAGATCACGGCTCACAGAAATACCCGTGCAGTCATCGGGCTCCTGCTAATCACCACTCATACATGTATGTCTCAGGGAAATGGGCCATAATTGGCTCCAGATCCCATAAAGCAATCTGATTGGAGAACGCAAGTGAAGAGTGGAAGCAGAATCCACCTCAGCATAGAAATACATCTTTTTGCAATTGACCCCCACCCCCCCAATGACTTTGCTTTCTGATTTAGTTTTTCCATTTTAGATTGTTAGTCAACGACTTCTGATTGTTTCGTGTTGCCGATTCAACGACTACTCTTTCTTAACTGTGACTCTTTAATCCCTTCCACTCTTTATGTCTCTATTTGGAGAGACAGAAAAAAGAACTACAACTGAGCGCTAAGTAAGAAGTAATCATAATCAAAGTGGAGTTACTCATCCAACACAGCACTTTATGGATTGTTAAATTGATCGGTGTCTTGCCTATTATTGTCAATGCTTGTCATTTAATTGGTTAGTCCTAGACAGAGATTCTACTAATCTAGCACTTTTGTGATCAGTCATGGCTCATGGGGTATTTGTTTTAATTAGTGGTGTCCAGGGGCCTATAATACCTCCCTGGTATTTGGTATCTTATTCCCCAGAAGATGAGCAGGTCATTTAAACCTCAGCTGAACCAAAACTGGTCTCCAAACACTCTTCTGAAATATTCTTCAAATTTGAACCTTTGTGCTTTGAGGTCTTCTCCACACAAGTATCAGTTCAAATAATACCTTCCATACAGTTTTGGATGTCACAAACTGGGTAAGTCGGCTGTAAAATGTGATTCTCTACGAGAGGAAGTGAAAGGTACACCCCAAAGTACAGTAATAAATACAAAGACGATCAGATAATCTCCTGTACCAAAAGTACTTCAGTTTCACAACTTCAGATTTACCTACGAGCTGAAAACATTATCCGGAAAATCGAGCTCCGAAGGAAGTGAATTTCTTTGACCAGAAATGAACTGAAAATGTTGGTGACTGCAGCTGCTGGTTCCATGGATACAGACTTTTAAAGTATATATAATGTAATGAAATATATCTGAGAAAATCTTGTTTGTTTTTCTGGGGAAGGTGCAACCTCCACAAAATCTATTGTGCGCCAAATGGTCTCAGGCCTCAATTCCTCAAAAATTTACCGGTACAATATATATCGGCCGTCCCAGGGGCATCGTCGGTGAGGTTCGCCCCGACCAAAAGGACCAAACTTGTCGAGATGGTTCTTAATTTTTTTTAAATGAACTTTCAGAAAGTGTCAACTTTATTTTGAAATTTTGATTTGGTTTGCTTCCTTTTTGTTTCTCATCTTATTCTACGTGTAATGTTGAAGGCTGTTTCAAGGTTTTGATTTCAATGCAATTTTTAGCCCATTGAAAGCCTAGGTTGCGTTGTTCACATGTTAACACTAGCGTACCTGTAAAAGTCCTTGCCTTGTTGGGCTGTGTCCCTTTATCAACATGTAAATAATGGGAGAATCTAATAAATAAAAAAACTATTTCCAGAATAACTTCAGTCTTTCTCGGGAAACCAACCATAGAGCTCAGCATGCCGTTAATTGGATGAATGGTTGTCAACGGAAACCAAATGAATGCATGAAGGCTCAGATGCAGTCTGTAAAAAACAAAACAAAAACCCCCATTTAGAAAACCCCAAACTGTTTCGTGGAAAATTCTCTGGCGAATCATTCTCAAGGCATTCATGGATAGGGGTTTGCAAAATCAAGAGGCAATGTAATTTGTACAACAGAGGATTCATTTACATGAAAATTAATGATCAAGATACCAACCGTTTGAATCTTATCCCAACAACTAATATGCCCTTTGGGAAAAACTTGCAGAATTATTATAACATGGAAAACAACATATAAAAAAGCCTCTTTAAGGAGAGGCGTACGGAAACCGATGACGACGATACAAGGAAGGACGCAAGCTCACCTTTTGGCTTTTGTGGGTGTGAATGCAGGAGTGCACACATAGGTTACAATAGGCTCTATTTATCTATTTTCAGAGGAAGAAGAAAAAATGGAAACATAATTATAGGTTCAAATGCATGTTAAACAAGTAAGGGTGACGGATATTCGTTCACACGTGGCATGTCATTTAAGCAGCAGACAGGAAAGAGGCTGGACAGACTGATAAAGAAAGCCATATCAGTCCGGGGATGTTCCCTCAACGGGTTGGAGGTGGCAGGAGAGAGGAGAATGATAGCCAAGCCATCATCTCTGACGGACAACCTGTCCCACCCCCCCTACGGGACACCATCACAGCACTGTGACAGACTAAAAACATCCGAAAATGACCGAAGGAGCTGCAATGCAGTAGGTTCCTCCCTGCTGTTTAAACCGTACAACCAGCACTTCACAACATGTAACAATGCTACTCACTCCAATGTCATCTCCTAGAACAACTGATGCAATAGTTCATGTCCAATCTTTGTTTACATCGTAAATATAAAGTCCATATTGTATATAGTCTGGCTGATAAAATCCATACTGAGTATTCTTGTCTATTTTTATAGCCAAAGTAAAGTAAAAGTAATATTTTATGGTGATAAAAATGTCCATTCACAGATGAAGTTTTTAATGCATCTTCCAGTGACTACAGTCAATGCTTTGCACATCTATATCTCTTGACTGTAAACTCATGGACAGACAAAGCATCTTTTGTACATTGATGCAAGTTTAGATTTCTTATTTAGTTCTATCCTTGCTGCTGTTATCCCTGTGAATTTACCCACTGCGGGGCCAATAAAGCAAAAAAGAATTATCTTATCTTATCGCCATTTGAATCACAACATGCAATTTCAGCCACTTGAATTGACAACTTTGTCACCAAATGAAACACCAAAGCATTTTTCAGTTTGTTCTGAAGTTTTTTTTTCTTGTTTTTTTTTTTGTTTTGGTTTGTTTTTCAGGTACAAATGCTTTTAAACTTAATTAGAGGCGACAGATATTCTGATTTTAAACTCTGATGTTTATTGTATATTTCAAATATTGAATTTAAACTGATTTTCACTGAAGTGGTGCTACTACTGCTGCTCTCCTAAGTTTTAAGCTGAAAATCCATTCATAGATGAGATTCTTTTAAGCAACGCATGGAAGTCATGGAAAAGTTAAATTCAAGATAAAAGAAAACAAATACAATAGAAAAAAGGTTTTCAATAATCCGAAACCTGATCAAGCAGGACAAGGCGCGTATTCCCGTTTTCTGTTTCCCGTTTCTTTCAGCTGCTTTGCGCATAGTCGAGCTGGGTAGCGCAGCACCACACTGCCCCCTAATGGCCAGTAGCGAAACACTCGATAAGACTGACTGGCCATTAAAAATTGGAAAAATCTTCAGACACATCAACATGAATTGAATTACCAAATCCCCCATTTATCACAAAATAAGACCATGTGTATTGTGAACGTCCCTGCAGGTATAAGCATTTATTTGATTGATAGAAGGAAGGTATTCGAGGTTTGATACTTGAGGTAGATGATATTTAAATTTAGTTTGGCTTCAGTTTTACGTCGGATTCCCTTCCTGACATAACCCACTGCATTTACCCAGGTTTGGGATCGGCTCGAGGAGAATATCGCCTTGTGCCCCCTTGAAGCTACATTTCACTATCATGTAGCAAAAGAGGACATGAATTAAGCTGGTGTAGGAGAAGGGAATGCAGAGATGGAGATGAGAAGAAGGCAGATGATTCGCTGTGGCGACCCCTGAAGGGAACAGCCGAAAGAAAGAGGCGAAGACTTGAGCTAAATTCTGTTTGATTTTCAACCGAGGTGAATTGATATCATTTGATCAAGTGAAGAGTGTAAAACAGCGCATCCAGAGGGAAATAGAAAAAGAAATGTCCAGTTTGTAATTTCATTTCTTTTTTTCTGGTAGAACTTTGTGACAGCGGAGAGGATAGAGAAGACGGGCAGTGCAGAGGTGACGAGGGGTGGTCACAGCAAGAGGAATTTGTTATTTTCTTGGAAGGATCTTTATTTCGTCCTTTTTAATTTTAAGAAATGTGAATGTGTTCAAGGTATTTGATAGATTAGTTGGCTTCATCTCAAGGGTGCGTGGGGTAGGGGGGGTCATACGTGCTCACAGGCGGAATCTAGGATTTTTTTCCAGTCGATTAAACAAACAGACGCTCTATTTTGTCAGTGAATCGGACTGGCCTTTCGGCAGTGCGAGGGTAGGAATCTCGAACACAACATCATCTGCAAATAAACTGATTTTATGTTTGTGAGACACCGACTGAGCGACACGCTGTCTAACGGAAGCTGCTAAAGGTTCAGAGAAAAGTGCAAACGATAGTGGGTGGAATGGGCATCTCCGTGGAGTGCCTCTTTAGTATGGAAATGGTTGAGATGCGAGTCGGTTGGTTAAAAGAGAAACAGCGGATGGGTCGTAATGTGTCTAAACCGGTTGTTGAGACAGCGCTGGTAATCAAAGTGAGTTTTGGAGACAAGGAGAAAGAAGCGGTAGCTGTTCTTGAGTCACCTTGATGGATCAGGGTTGCTTTAAATGGTGGATTACTGTGAGAGGTGCTGTTCTCGTTATAAATCTTGCCGTTTTTTGGCTTTTGGATGTTTTCTGAGGAGGTTCTCCCGCGAAGCCAGCTGGTCGGTATCGATGATATGACTCCAAATTTCAGTGAAAATAATTAAAATGATTTTTTTTTATCTGTATTGGTCTTCTTTCTAGTGCTTTGTAGACAAATATAGTAGCAGTTAGTTTACTATTTTTTTTCCTCATATTTTCAACTTTTATTATGCAGAATATGATTGATTTTTTAATTTCATTCATTGCCAAAATGGAAACACATAAACATGAACAATGAAATTCACTATGACACATCAGGTGACATTAGTGATTTAGATAATGAGAATTTCTACAAAAAAATATTAGAATAAATGAATCCACCTGGAATTACAAATAAAATCATTTTTACATTTAGAGGAAAAATATTCACATTAAAAACAAGAGTAAGAAAAGGAAAAAAAGTGCAATTATTAGTTGGCTTTACATTCAAACATTTCTCTTTTTGCAGAGAAAGAAATAATTACATTTTTATTTTTATCAAAGGTCTGTTTTTTGGGGGGGGTTTATTACTTTGCTTATATTGTGAAAACCCAAATATAATGTTCAGACTACTTTGGTGCTTTTAACCAGTGTTTGCGTGATCAGCTGGCGGCTCTCGAGGGCCTCGGGTTCCTCTCCTATAAATCAGCCCAGAACTTCCAAAGCATTTTGTCCAAGTGGGAGCTCCTCGGACCAGACGCACAACTTTCGGGGTTACACCTGGGATTTCGCCCGGGAGCACACATTTGGTAAGGAGGCAAATATACCCCCGTTTCGTCTTTTTGATGCTACATAACGTTTTTACAACACTGGCATCATGAGCAGAAGCTGATTAGGATCGGTGCCGGATGCAGAGCAAGATATCCCTGGAGAAAGTTTGGATTGCCAATCACTGCCTCTGGAGGACTGAGAGGTGGTGTGATGGAGGAGCAATTACTCCTCATAAAACGGTTTAGCCACAAATGAAGCTATGAGGAGTTTTTCTCAAATTAAAAATGTCCTATTCGGCCAATTCAGCAGCGGAACGAGAGATTTGAAAAATCAGGCACGAAGCTTAAAAACACCCTCACATGAATTAGTTGATGGTTCATCAGAGGCTGATTTATTGTAAACTCCTCCAACTGTAAGAAGTCATTCCATATGTTAAATAGCACAAAATGTTCCTTTTTGTATGGCATGACTTACATATGAATTTAAAAATTCCACTTTTTCTGAATAACAAGAGTGCATTATTGTGTTAAAACAGGCAACATGCTTGATGCCAATATAAAACAAGAATTATTTGTTAATTCAGTACCATATTGATTTTAATTGAATATTGTGAACGTACTTATTCTCCCACACTGTTGGACTTATTTCAGCAAGGAGACTACTGATTCGATTGCAACCCCTTGTGAGATGCAGTATGCTTGTTTGGGTTTCTTTTTCTTTCTTTGTAGAAAATATAGATGGTGGAAACACACAGACACATTTATCGTGACAAACAGAACAGGACCTGGTCTGGTCAAATGTGAAATCATGAATTTACATTGAATTAGCAACCAGGGATCTGGAAAGGGTAGAGTTCCAGACGCACAGCTCGCCAGCTCCTCAGGCCAAGTTCAGTCAACACATGCAAAAAAGGGACTTTTATGAAAACACTGCCGATGGTCAGCTAGCGCTTTTTTTTAAGGTGTCGGGGTGCAAGACCACCTCACTGCAGACGCCCGCCGGCCACTGCTAGACACGTAAGCTGTGAGTCTTGTATGATCAGATCACATCATCGTCATTTACTTGCATTTTCCTGCTGTACCTGATTTTTGATGCAGATGCATCCGTGTTATACTGTCTGCCCAACTGTGCTGTCTATTTAGGTATATAGTTTTATTCATCTACTGCAAGCATTTCAATATTTCAATTATTCAGAGAAGATTCCAGAGAACCTAGTATATCCGCTCAATATACTTCCCATTAGCATATATATATATATATGTGAATGTATCTAAATTAAAAATGGGACATTCACTCTGGAAACTCATGTCGAGGTCTGAGGTCTTTTCATTTTTTTAACTATATAGAATTATGGCACAAAAAAATAAATGTATTGACCCATATTAATCCATTTATCATTTATCTACAGCCGTAATTTACCTTTAATACCCACGCCTTGGTATTTTCAGACTTTCATGCCCGAGTCTAGCCGACTAACAATAGCCAAGAGATACATGTTTATTCTGGTAGTCTTTTTTGGAAAATCTAATTGTACATTTTCAAGGGAAAGCTGTGATACATGTGGTAGTCTGTGACGCTGTCAACAACAAACCAGGAAAAAATGAATAAATAAATAAATACAAATACATTTGAAAAACAAGCCCCCGAGGAAGGGGGTAATTTTTCGTTGAAAATTAATTTTTTACCGAACTGGCTCCCGTTTCCATTTTCCCCTCGAGACTCCCTCATGTATTCAGACACAACCGTTGAAAATCCGCAAACACCATTGTCTTTTTTTTGGTCATTCCCTAGGTGTGTTCTCACCAAGGGAAAGGTTAATGGACAACATGTTGCCGTCTTGAAGTGTGTATTTGCATTTTGTTCGACCACCAGAGGTGAAGCAGTTCAAGTTACAGTGGATAATATTTACATAGCGCCTATTAACCAACAGTTAATTGGGGGCTATGGGCAAACCGCAGGGTTTCGAACCCTTGCCTGCAGGGTTCGAAACCCTCTGCTTGTAGAAACCTGACCCAAGATTGGCCCCCTTGAAAGAAGTTCCTTTCGCAGTGACTTCTGAAGAGTCCTCTGGGAGGAAACCAATGAGCCTTTGCATTGTACAATATATTGTTTACACTAAGAGTCCGTTACACTTGAAGAAATTATGTTATGCCAACGCAGAGCCACAGCAGAAACAGCCGTTGGGCCCTGCATCACACGATGTCTCGCCCCCCTTTGGGAGCAACTGGGGGCTCAGTGTCTTGTTGATTGATCAACAACAATTCAATCGTATCATAGAAAGAGTCTAAATAACAGCCTTTACATCTACAATGACTTCATTGGAATGTTCTCTCAAGTTATGATGCTCGAATTTTTATGCGTATCATTTTTCTTCTGGTCCCGAGAGAGAAAACAAAACAAGTTTTGTTCCAGAGAGCCCAAGTGACCTTCTTGCCTGTGGGCACTTTCGGAATGATAGATGTGAAACACTCATTCGACCGGCGGCACAAATAAAACCGTAAATCATAACGTATACCAAATGCGATTACATTTACAATTTCAAATTTCATTTTAATGCAGCACGGCATATTATTAAGTTTCCATTTACAAAGGCTGTGATTACTTTAATACCTCAACTTTGGATTAGCTTCTGCCTTGAACCATGTCGAATGTTAATTAGGTAATGTACAATATGGTACCGACATCCTTTTTGAATGAGTGCTGCCTGTACTTGCCAATAGTTTCATTTTATTATTATCAGGACAGACTGGGTTCACAGACACGTCACTGTGTTCCTCCGAGGCCCCATTGCTTGGGTCCCATACGGTGAAGGAGTCACATTCCGATAGATAGATTCATATGTACATAGACACATAGATTGTTTTTACCATTGCTTTAATTTAATATCATTTAATATCATGTCAACCAATTTCCACGCTTAAAATTTACAAATCTCCCCAAATCTGTAATACAATAAAGATTACCTCACCACAAAATAAAAATCATGAAAATAAGTTGATGAATAATTATAATAGTAATAAATTCTAAATGCAACAAGTGGTCACATCAATATACCCCCCTCACCAAGGACAGAGAACAAGTGTTATCGACCAGTCAAGGGGGGGCTTATTTGGTATTTCTATTTTTAGAAATGTACTTTGGGCATTGCTTTACTTTTGAATCAGCGTGAACTTTTTCATTTTAAGAGTTCATAGTAATAACTAGTTTTCATGGTATTATTCCCCTTCTTTTACTTTCGGCTTTTCCCTTCAGGGGTCGCCACAGTGAATTAACCTTCTCCATCCAACCCTATTCTCTGTATCCTCCTCTCTCACGCCAACTAACTTCATATCTTCTCTCACTACGTCCAAAAATCTTCTCTTCGGTCTTCCTCTAGACCTCCTGCCTGGCAGCTCCAATTCCATCATTCGTCCACCAATATAGTCCCTATCCCTCCTCTGTTCATGACCCAACCATCTCAGTCTGGCTTCTCTGACCTTCTATCCAAAAAAAATCTAACACGTGTTGTCCCCCTGATGGACTCATTCCTGATCCTATCCATCCTCATCACTCCCAAAGAGAACCTCAACATCTTCATCTCTGCGACCTCCACCTATGTTCCCTGTCTTTTCGTCATTGTCACTGCTTCTAGACCATATAGCATCGCTGGTCTCGCTGTCTTCTACACCTCTCCTTTCATTCTGTCTGATAGTCTTCTCACAGAACGTCTGACACTTTTCTACACCCATTCCAAGCTGCTTGAAACTATTTCTTTACCTCTCTTCCACATACTCCATTGCTCTGGACTGTTGACCCTAAGTACTTCAAAATCCTCCCACTTCTTGATCTCCACTCCCTGTAACCTCACCGTTCCATCCGGGTTTTCCTTATTCACACACATATATTCTGTCTTGCTGCGACTAACCTTCATCCCTCTTCTTTCCAGAGCATATCTCCACCTCTCAAGATTTTCCTCAATCTGTTCCTGTTCCTGTAGTGAGAGCAGTCACTACAGATCACAAAGTCATGTGCAAACATCATGGTCCGTGGAGATGCCTGTCTAACCTCATCTGTCTGCCTTTCCATCACCTCTGCAAACGAGAAGGGGCTCCGAGCTGATCCCTGACAAAGTCCGACCTCCATCTTGAACTTCTCTGTTACACCTAATGCGCACCTTACCACTGTCTCACAGCTAGCATACATGTCCTGCACCGGACTAACATACTTCTCTGCCACTCCAGACTTCCTCATACAATATCTTTCTCGGGACCCTGTCGTAGGCTTTTTCAAGTTTTGAAAAAAAGGGCAATGCAGCTCCCTCTGACCTTCTCTGTACTTCAGTTTTCATATAATGTAGGTAAAAAGTAATTTTTTTCCAAAATTTGGCGCCCCCTGGAGGCCATGGCACTGTTAGCATTTCCCAACATTGCCTCATGGGCCACTGGCTCCATTGATAGAACACAAGAACACATTATCATGATCAAAATAGAAATGTAAAATTATTTAAAGAAACACTAAACAGACTAAAATATACATTTGAAATTGTATTGATGGTTCATTTGCAATAAAGGACAGAAAAAGGAATAACCCATAGAGAATGAATGTACAATAAAATGGACATGTCTCAGAAATCTCACGGGTTTGGCAAGAAATCATTTCCCATCAGGAATAGCTTGGGTTATTTAGTAGGCATCTTTGAATAATAGCCATCTTCACCTTGGGGATATACAATGTCAAGCCAAAATATAGAGGGTAAAATGAATATACCTTAAAATACATCTACCGTACCATGTTGGGTTCAACCAGGATAATAAAGGCAAAGGTAAATATAAACGTAAAAAGTCACGATATCGGAGTAGAGCAACTTCAAAATAAGGTTTGCCATTTGGATTAGCGGGAACTAATCCGGACATATTTGTCAACAGGGGTCCGGTCTGAATGCCGCTGTGCCGGATTCACAGTTAATACTGCCCTGCCCTCCATCTTTTTCCTTTGGGACGGTCGGGCAGGTATCTGGGGTGTGCAACAGAGACACCAACATGTAAAAATTGCTTATCTTCAAAATAAGTCTAGTGAAAATCTTTCGGCTTTGTATATCATATTGCAAAACAGCAGGCACAAAGCAAGTGCTGCACTAATAGAAGCAGAAGAAAAAAAGATATTGTTCAAAGATCAAAATATACAGAATAAATAAAGATGATGGATTTTAGAATATCACGGAAAAAAATATGAAAATTCAAAAATCGAGTAAAAAGTGCAGCTCTAAGTGACAGGGCAAACCTGATGTGGAGGACCAGGTTCGCAGCACGGACCAGAACCTGGGACTGAGAAGGCCTCCAGCTTGTAACGATCTCAGAGAGGGATCAGAGTAATTGGTCCGGGGACCTGAGGGAACTCGGCAGGGTGTCGCGACTGAAGTGCCAGTTCGTGGAGTGATTTAAAAACAAGCGGTAAAACTTTCGAGCGAAGTTTTACGGCTCAGAGGTGACGGGGGATGATGTGATTACATTCGGTTAAAGTCCTTGTAATGGCCGGAATATTAGCCAGGAGAGTTTTTAATAATGATGTCAAAAAAGTCAGCAAATCTTGACCTTGACAGTTAAATTGCATGTGTGTGTTTGTGTCTGTACATCCATGTATACATATCTATGTATGTGTACATATGCATATTTAGATATATTATGTAAAAATATACGAGATGATGAGATGTATTTTTTTTATCTCAGGATTGGGAAATTATATTATTGTAATTGTAATTGTATATTTGTATTTGTGTGTATATATATATATATGTGTATACATACATATATATATACAAACATCTCTATATTATTTGTGAATGAGAGAGCGAGTGTTATGTCTCTATGTGTGACCCTGTGATCGAGCCTCTTTCCCAATGACAACCCAGAGAGACTCTCCGGACCCTCACTACAGGATAGCTGATATGGATAATGAATGAATGATCCTTTCAAAAAGCAAAAATGAATTTACAAGAGACCGGGCATATTTTCTAGACAAAGGTTCCAAAAACAGCAACGAATGAAGATTTTGACGATTATGAGTTCCGACTGATCGGCATCACTTTTCACTCTGACTGGAACTGACGACATACTTCGTCTCTAGGACGAAAGCAACTCACTAAAACTTTGTTTCGGAGGATTTATTCAGCGAGTACCGCATTCTCCTCCTATACTCTTATTTGTAGCGCACCTGAATGCCTCTGCGATATGGAGCTAGCACCCACAGCTAATGAAACATGTATGGAAAAATTATTTTTATGTTTCTCCGCAGGAACACGCTGAGAGACCTTTAAAGCACCGTCCCTTATTTGACAGCACTCACTGACATACAGAGCACGGGGACTGAAGCATTAATGATTAAATGAATGAAAAATGGAACAGAGAGGAGGACTAATGAGGAGGACTAATCAGAGGAATGGATAGGCTGTCTGTAGCATTCTGCTCCAGTACCCACCGGTCAACTCAATCAGCTTTCAAAAGGAGGGAAAAAGCACACACAAGCTCTCTGTTGACTGCCAAATATCACCATGGCAACACCCCACGGTCTCCCTTTTTATCTCTGTTGCTCCAAATCTTTTTTTTTTTTCAGCGAGTACTGTCATTAACGTTGCCCCGCAATTATCCTTTCATTGCAGTTCATTTCAACTTCGGCTTCAAATAAAGTCAATTTCTAATTTGATATGTTTGTTGTTCGGCTCCTTGATTTGTTTTTTTCGTGGCTTCAAATACACCGGCGGTTTTTCTGCCTTTGCTCGCGATGATGAATGTGGTCGATACCCGAACCTAGTTAGATGCAACGCAGAAGAGCTGACTAAAACAAACATCCCTGCAAAATAAAAAACAAAATTGGAGGGAGAAAAAAAAAAAAAACAGGCTGGAAAGTCGTAAGTGAAAAAAAAGATTTAGGATAAAGTACAATGATTTGAAGAGATGATGGGGCACAGATAACCGCAAGAGAAAGCAGCTTTCCAGAAAATGTAATCATCTCCCCTTCGGGGGTTCCCTGAGCAGAAAAGAAAGATTGCTTGCATTACTAAGGGGTGAGTAGGTAACCTTTGTAACACCGTTGAACTAATAGATACAAGTAGTCATACTTCTTGAGACACTGATCCGTTTTAAACGTGCGCGGATTTCCTGCGAGAGGAAGATAAAATTCCCTGCTGTGTCCTTGTGCAGCATCTTTGTAGTCCACCGTCATCGCTCAGTAGATTTACACAAAAATTGCTTTTCATTCGACTGCGTGTCCAACAAGTGGCAACGGTGGTGATTAAATGTACGCACGGGTTTGATGAGCAAAGTACAGCATTCAACGCGACAAGTCTTTGCATTTATTCATTCATTCAAAATCTCATCCTCCCGCTATAAACATCCATCCATCGCCTACCACTTATCCTGCACTCAGGGTCGCGGAGGATGCGGGAGCCTATCCCAGGTGACATCGGGCAAGAGGCGGGGTACACCCTGGACTGGTCGCCAGTCAATCGCAGGGCCACATATACAGAAAGACAACCATTCACTCTCTCATTTAGGGCAATTTTCCCATCCATCCATCCATCATCCACCGCTTATCCTGCAGTCAGGCTCGCGGGGGATGCTGGAGCCTATCCCAGCTGTCATCGGACGAGAGGTAGGGTACACCCTGGACTGATTGCCAGTCAATCACAGGGCCACATGTATAGACAAACAGCATTCACTCTTTCACTCATTCGGGGCAAATTTTCCCAATTTTTTTCCTGTTGACCTGTTGCATGGTTTTGGACTGTGGGAGGAAACTGGAGAACCCGGGGGAAACCCACGCAGACACGGGGTGAACATGCAAACTCCACGCAGAAAGGTCCCCTCGTCGGAATCGAACCAATTTCCTTCTGTGAGGTCGAAGCGCTAACCACTGCGCCACCTTGCCGCCCAATGTAAACAGATAAAGGTTAATAAAGGTAATTTTAAGAACAATTTAAATCTAGTTGTAGTCGATGAGACTTTTTGACTACAAAGAGTGAAAAAAAAGTGGCTTCACCAATCATACTAATTCACGGTGGGAGTAAGTTGGAGATTTTGACATCCGTTCTCCGGGAATTATGTCCCAACGGCTGGCAAGATGAACGTCGCGCCTTAAGACCGGTAAATAACCACCTCAAGTTTGGGTTTTTGAGAGCCTGAAACGAATGTCAAATATAAACCCACATCAAAGAAAGGACTTATTATCTCTCAAGCAACTCGGCAAAATTATTTAAGGAATTATGGAAATAATGCACTTTTCATATCGGTCACTTGATGATTGACATGCTTTGTACTTATTAAAATCCGTTTTTTTTTTTTAAATGTCTTTGAATATTGCCTAACTAAACCCGCAATGGTCTCTGATGGCTGATTGAAGATCGTGCAGGGTAAATGCCAGGAGCCTTTGTCAGAGTGTACAGGTGCACGGCAATTTCCCTCGGCAAACATACGTCAGTCTCTCCGTCCGTTCGCCGGCCGCCAAAATGACTGACAATCGTTAAAGAATCTTTCTGACAGGGCGGACAGCTTACATTCTCCAGGACTGGCAAACCTCTTTTTTTTTTCCCAGAAACACGTGCAGAAGCAGCGGTGTTCTATATGCACTACCTGTGCCGTCTCACCACTGTTCACTTTTAGGGGAGGTGTCAAGCGTAAAGTATCCCACAGAGCAAAACCCTCTTTCGGCGGCGGCAACTGCAGTGCTCTCGTTACAATGACGGCGGGTTACGGGAGAGCATTATTAGCAAAATAAAGGAAAAGGACTCAGGTTACCGTTTCTGACCGGACACAATATTGAGATAGCAGCGTGCAGACAGGAGGGGTTGTTACAAGACTTGAAAATGGCCTGATAATGGCCACGAAGCTCTGTGAGGCTGCAGCTGCGGAACCGTGAGGGGGGCAAATGTCTGGTCGCTTCAACACATCAAGCAATGCTTCACACATTCCTCACAAACAGGCCGGGAGATAGCGGGGACATTTTTGGTCTTCTGTTCCTTGACACATCCGGTTCACCCAGTGGTTTGAAGGAATTCTTCAACCCCTCCCCACCTTCTCTTTAAAGGGCATCCGGGAGGGCAGAACCATCAACCATCATGGTGGTCCGATGTGCAAAGGCAATGTGACAAAGCCCTCTGTGGCATCTTTGTCAATGGACAAAATGCAATAAGAGTCCCTTTACGGTGCCCTTCCAGGTGACAAACAAAAACTGGGTTTTTCCAATGGCGTGATTATACAACTCTCGTTGATGCTCCTCAAACAGTCTTCCACTGGCATAGTGAGAATTAAAATATCATGCACACCAGTCGTCTGAGGTTTTCGGTCAGCGAATCAGTGGAGCGTTCCTGATGTTACTTCCGGTTACCAAGAAGCAATGTACGGAACCACTAACTCTGTTTCAACTGATGAGCACTGTTGGTGCATAGATCCTTTATGTCATTTCTTGTTTTTATTTTATGATCATTTTATGAATTCAAGGAGGATTTTGATTAAATGCTTGGGAAATTTGAGTGAACTTAAAATTTTTAAGTTTAAATGATAAAGGGAATTTGGATGTGGCTATTGGACCGATCATGCTTTGTGTGTGTTTAAGTTATCATATGGATGAATAGCAGTGTGTTTGGTCAATGATTGGTTGAAAGTCATGTTTTGTTGTCCTAGTGAATGGATGAAAAGGGATCGGAATACCATGACGGCTTGCACTACGAGGTAAATGTGCGATGCCATGGTCTTTTTATTCCTTTCCCTTGGGACTACAGATGCAAATTAGCTATCTAGCTAGCATCTACTACATTTGAGCTTTCTTTGAGCCTTGTCTTTTCTTACACTGTCCCCTTAAGAACAGATACATGAAATATATTTGTCAACATCTAAACACCAAATCACTCCAAGCAGCCAGTCAATTACATTGCAGTACTATAATAGTGTGGCAATACATATTTATGATCATGTACGCATAAATATGCTATGTATATGTACTACTATGTGTATGTAATGTAATGTAAACCTACATTACTACCCATCTTGAGCATGTACATGTATGTGTTTGAATATTACACAAGCGCCTCATTTTGGAAAACCAACTACAGAGATGGCAGACATTCAATCAATGTGATTATTGAGAGCTATTATTATTATTTGAGCTGTATTATTTGAGCTATATTTTGAGCTGTAAATTCTGCCGTTTTTTTTACAAAAGCAGAGACAGTTCCCGGTGCCTGGTCCCGCAGTGAAAACATTTGTCGATGATAAACACTCTGTTCAAGGACCTACTGCTGGGTTTGCAGTGCCTCCTCTTAAGCGCCTTGCCGCTTTCAAAAAAAAAACAAAACCCGGATGATTTAGAAATATGTCTTACTTTCTATCTCAATCGCAATAAAAAAAAAAAAAAGAAAATAGACGACTCTCTCAATAAAGTACTCGCTGGACAGTAAGCCACGTGTCACTGGGGGCTCGATTTCAGAAGTCCAGGAATAAAGACTTCAAGCTTCATCTTCTTATGATTTATTCGATTTGTTAAAAAAAACAAACCACTTTCACATCACGCTTTAGGCTGGATACCATTCACCCATTCAGACAACAACTCACACACCGATGGTTGCGGGGGCCGCCATGCAGGAACAATTCAACATGCAGACAGGGGGAGAAGGGAATTTAACCACAGACCTTCCGATTGTATGATATATTCAGAAGTTTTCTGAAATGAATGGGAAGACAGATTGTAAAAAGATAGAATAAAGATTTATTCATGATTTAAAATCTTAAAAAATGTACTATTTGATACTGATCCCCAAATTGTATTTAAATACTTCTTTTCATTTCAAGGATTTATAACAATCTCTACAAATATCCTGGTAATTGGCTTAACATTTTTAATACAGCGGCTCATTAAAATTGAGCAATTTGTTACGCCGTAGCTCCTATTAAAATTGAATTGCGATGTGGATAAATCCAAAGTTTATAATCCCTGGCAAACCAAAATTGCTGTTTGGAGAGGAGTTTTACAAAGTAGTCAATTAAGAGATTGTGTATTAACTCGCTGAAATCAATTTCAGTCATTGGAGAGCTGCTCTGTAAACCGGGAATCATGAGTTAACAATTTATATAACAGAAAAACTCTAATTACCATCTCCCTTACACAAGGAGAAAATAATCAGTCAAATGGAAAATCAGCGGTTGATTATTTCCACTACCATCTTCGGATTCCACGACTCCCGGGAGTTAACGTCTGCAAAGGCTAACTCCTGTTAAGTTATTGATTAATTGCAGATGTGGCATCTCTCTGCTGATAGAGCCAGAAATGTGCTGTACCAAAACACTATACTCACAATGTCGAGATTCACTTTAAGTACAGTTTCCCCGCAACCACCTCATTACCTCGCCGGTAATTTAAAAGCAATAGTTTGGTTATAATTACCCAGCACCGCTGCAGTACACATCATGAGGGGCCTTGGTAAATGCTCAGCTCTGAGTTTAAATCATTTGATCTGACAGAGGCAAATTATTTTCAGGGACTGCAGCTCAACATACCACTCCCGGTATCAGTAAGTGGTCAGCGGGCTTTGTTGTATGACTCAGTCGCTCCCAAAACTTGAAATAAGTCCCTTGAAGTGGGTTGGGCGGCTTTTGCTTTTCGCTTGGCTTGACAGCGAAGTCTCTTATCGTCTCCCCATCCACCCCTTAGATCATGGTTTTACATGTCATAATGATAGAATTAATGGTTTTCAGCTCAACCTCCGCCCCATTCCCCCATCCCTCCATCCTCCCTCCGGCCGCTTAAGTTTAGGTGACTGGCAAAAGCTACGGTTTGGCTCAGCTGGAGCGACTTATGGCTCTCTTCTCTACTGGCAAAATATCGAGGGCGGAGTTGACTGGCAAAGCATTAATTAATCAATGAGAGCCATAAAGATAGTCGCTGACTTTCACATAATGGTAATTAAGCTGTGCGGCGATAATTTTGGACTTTATTGCTTCATTTAAAAGAAGGATCTGCCGAGTCACAGAAAGCGAGGGAGGAGGAGCCAAACATGACTTCATCTGGCACGTGAGTCAGCGATGAATTTCCACTTATACATCTATCAAACTCAAAACTCTGTCGATAACACCCCAAGATTTCAGCTACAGAAAGCCTTTCCAAAATCCAGGATGGATGATTGAATAGATAGATAGATAGATAGATAGATAGATAGATAGATAGATAGATAGATAGATAGATAGATAGATAGATAGATAGATAGATAGATAGATAGATAGATAGATAGATAGATAGATAGATAGATAGATAGATAGATAGATACTCAGGCTTGGCCAGCAAACACCTGCCGTGGATTGCTTTTCATTGGGAGTGCAATGGTTGCCGAGTCATTCGCTAAGCTCCCTTTGTCTTCCCCATCCGCCACCTCCCTCATCGGTGTATGCTAGTGCCTTCTGCATAGCCGATCAGGCTTCCCGTTCCTGCCCACCATTCCTCAGCCCGTCCCCAACCAGGCCTCTCTCCCTGGTCGATGTATGCTAGCACTTCCCGCCTAGCTACCTGTTCCTGCCCTGCATCCCCCTACCCGGTCTGCATGTACCTGTTCACCCAGTTTAAGTAAAGTTGTTGTTTCGAACACTGTCCCTGTGGGACACCTGTGCAGTGTCCTGTTTCCTACCTCAAAATCCGTAACATTGATAGATAGATAGCACCCACATTATGAGAGATAGCATAGTCAAACAATAAATACATGTACAAAATGAGATGGATAAATATATACAGTATAGGATGCATATCATACATAAAAACAAAATGAGATGATTAAGTTTCTGAGAATAAACTGTCAGTTTTTTTAATATATATGAATGAATTAAATATGTAAAAAAAATGTTTGTATCTAGTACATGTACATAACGTGCTCCGGTCTTGAATGAAATATAAAAATGTATATTTTTTTGTCCCTTTTTTTCAAGGGGGTCAAAGTAATATTTATTTCCAATCCAGGATAAAAACTAAGTAAAGACTTGAAATGTCATTTTATGATGGGATTATGATTGATGTGAAGACGTGCTGGAAAGGACAATTCATTTCAGCATCTGAAGTGACACAAGACAGCTGAGCTACATTGATAGCGCAGCCATTGTCGTCTCCAATGATGGGATGGAAATGCAATGAAAATAAAATGAAAATTGATTTTTTTAAAATACCTCTCAAAGACAATGAATATAGAAAAGATATTCCTTGTATTCCAAGGACATTTGAATGAAATATAATAATCGCAGTCTCGCCGAGCCAGTTCCAGCAGACATCGAGAACAGGGCCGCTTGTGGATCCCACAAAACACATCCATAAGTAAAGTGTTCACCTGTTCATTGCCCTGAACTGTTACGAATTCTTTCTGCGAGTAGAATGGCTTTGTAACAGCAATCGATCCAAATGCGAAAATACAAAACAAACATCAGGAGATATATATAATTTTGTATGGTGATTTTATAGTTTCTCCCCAATTGGTTACAACGGAAAACAAAAGATAATGGACAACTTGTGACAACTTTACTAAATGTATTCATATGAATATATATTTGTCTAAATATATGTATACGTATATATACTGTGTGTATATGTTTATATATTTTTTTCAATCTCCAATATATTTCACTCGAATGAAGACATTTTTCAACAGTATCAGCAGTTCTGTCTGCTTATTCAATAAGAAGGAATATTCTTTTTGAATCTGTCTCCTTGGTTGTGGATTCTTCATTGATCCCACAACAAACTATTGGTTTGGATCTCCGAGGTCATGAACTGCCTCGATCCGCTGACCACTCTGTTATTTTGTTTTTTA
This sequence comes from Fistularia tabacaria, assembly GCA_901007705.1. Taxonomy (NCBI): domain Eukaryota; kingdom Metazoa; phylum Chordata; class Actinopteri; order Syngnathiformes; family Fistulariidae; genus Fistularia; species Fistularia tabacaria. The sequence continues at coordinate 193,970 of CAAKHD010013443.1, forward strand.
TGTACTAACGCGCACGAACGTGTCAGTGTTGCTGACAGGTCCTGCACCAGCGCGGCAGATGATTTTCAGACCACCCAGCCCGCCCAAACCCACAGTGAGAAATTGAATTCCAGGCAAGATCATATGTTTGTAGGGCACATTTCTGCTTGTGATTCTGTGACTAGAGGCATATTTGATAGCAGAAACAGAATCTCGGCGGTTTTCGTGGAGTCCACCAGCTGTGCTGAGCGCCTGGAGTCAAATACCCTTGTGGGACACCTGCTCACTCATTGGTGTGCAGGTGTTTTGCCTCTTTTTCATTGTTATTCATGTCCATTATCAACGTCAAAGCCCTGAGCGGACACACTCAAACTAGATATCTCAATAACTCATCTGGGAAGACACTGAGGTAAACCAATGGTTTAGTCCTCTGTCTGAGATTAATTGTCGCTGTGTGTGTAGATAACTATTGCTGTAGGCATCCCCAATGTAATGACAGTGACTTCATTTCTTTGCAATGTTTTTTGAATTGAAACTCCTTGATTTTTTTCCTCAAAGAAGGATAGGAGAAAGCTTGCTTGTCATTTCATACATGTAGACTCTGTGTAACCGGTACATGTACTGTGTATTAATAAATGTTTTCTCTTCCCTCGATATGGCCACAACATTGTACTGAGGGGAAAAAAAAAAAAATCACACATTCATTCTCTGTACCACTTATCCTGCACTCAGGGTCACAACTGTCATTGAGCAGGAGGCAGGGGTTCATCCTGCTTCGGTCACCGATCGAACCCAGGGTCACGTATAGAGTACAATAACCATTCACTCTCACTTCAACATTCAAACTTCATATCGAAAGCCCCGTCAGAATCAGAAATTTTTTTTACATTCAGTCGCTCTTATCTTCAGTAGTTTCCTCTCTACAACAAACAGAAAATTCTATTGTAGTCCATAAAAGATCACACAAGTAATTCATAACAAACAAAGGACAGGATGTTCAAGATGGTGGCACGCATGTACGCAGTGGCTCTGCTCGCTCGGTGGCTGATCGTATTCGACTGTTTACTGTCTGGCAGGATCAATCCTCTGATATTTCAGCGTGAGGACCTCTTACGTATTGACACACTGTATGCTGTGGCGGAGACAGGAAAAGGAAAGGAAAGGAAACAAAAGCAGGGCAGCAAAGCCAACGTACATGCTAGGCTAAAGAAAGCTACCCATAGACTGGTGCAACCAAGGCTAGTAGCCTAACTGGCCCTACAACGCATCGGGCTGATCAACAGCAGGGGAAGTTTGCATATACTCTACCAACAGGTGATGCACGAATGCTAAAGTTGTGGAAAAGCACTGTTCACCGGATAACGCTAAGATGCAAGCTCTTTCACCTGCCATGGGAGTTAACAGCGTGAACACAACCGTTTACATTCCACCCAGAGCTGATGCTAAGGCAGCCAGGTACACCTTGCTGACAGTCATACATGAACAGCAAACTGTGCACCCTGATGGGATTTTCAGCATGGCTGGGGACTTCAACCATCCCAATCTTAGAACTGGGCTTCCTAAATTCCAGCAGTTTGCCACATTTCCAACAAGAGGTCGGCAGTCCCTGGATCAGGAATACAGAAACGTTCAGGAAGGTTACAAAGTCTCTATGGTCCCCTATCTCGGCCAATCAGACCAACTCTGTTTCTAACCCTGGCATACAGACCTCATTAAAACAACCAATCCTACTATGAGATAAAGATATGGCGAGAGGACACTGCCATCCAACTCCAAGACTGTTTAGAGAGGACACAATGGGATTTATTCGAACACCCTGATGTAGCAGAGTACGCAACCACTTTCATGCTATACAGATGCCAATGCATTGATAGCATCACTGTAGACAGGAGAGCCGGACTCTTTCGGAAAAACAAACTATGGATGACCTGAGATGTCTGCAGCTGATTGGACATGACTCTGCTTTCTGGTCGGGCGACATGGAGCGCTATATTGCTGCCAGAGCCAAATTAAACAGTGCGATCAAAGATCAGAGAGGCAAAGACCACCTTTGGTAGGAAAACTGAAGGACACTTCAATGAAAGAGACCCCCGCTGGATCTGGCAAGGCATCCGATACCACCCTACCTACAAGGATCAGCAGCCACTCACTGGCTACAGAGCTCAAACACTTTTTTGCGTGCTTTGAGGTGGCTTACCCTGCACTACCACCTACCACTGACAAACCAGCATTTTTTGTGAATGCTGAGGATGGCAGGAGAGTCTTCCTCAGAGTCAAACCCAGGAAAAGCTACAGGCCCAGACAACGTCCCTGGGAGAGTGCTCCAGCTGCGCAGATCAGAGACTGCTGGCAGAGGTATTCAAAAACATTTCAAACCTCTCTCTGGCAACATGCACTGTACCAAAATGTCTCAAAACCACTGCCATGCCCATCCAAGAAAGCACATCAGTCGCCTGAATGACTACAGACCAGTAGCATGTTCATCAACTGTGATAACGTTTTGAAAAGCCAGACCTAGCACACGTTAAAGCAGCACTCCCAGCCTCCCTTGATCAACACTAATTTGCAGATAGAGCCAGAGGATGCCATTAACTTGATTCAGTATTGACTCACCTAGAACACTCCTAAGTGAGGATTCTGTCTGTAGAATTCAGTTCTGCAGCCAATACAATCATTCCTAGCAGACAAGTATCATCAAACTAGTAATATAAGCAGATGGATGAAGGACTTCACAACAGATCGCCCCCAGACTGTGTAGCTAGGGTCTCGCTAATCTCCAGTTCTGACTCTCAGCACTGGAGTTCCCCAGGGGTGTTCGCTATCTTCAGCCTTGTACACACTTTACAGTTTTGACAACACACAAACTGCCATGGATCTGAGGTGGGACCCAAGTGGCAACACAAGTCTGCAACAAAACAGGAGTTTAAAATACAGGTTTACTTCGGGGGCAGCAATGGATGAATAGTTACGCAGACAGTCAGAGACAGGAACGGCATGCATAAGGAGCATGCTGAAGGCACAAATAGTGAACGCAAATGACCCGACAACCAGGTTGAGAAAAGCTCCAGCTTTTAAGTTGCTGATTGCCGGTAGCAAGCACCAACTGTATGCTCCAACAACCAAGGCAATCCAAGACAGGTGTGCTGCCACAGACGGCTGCATGCAGGGAAGGCGCAAGACCGCCCCCAGCCCAACCTTAACACCAACATACAACACTAACAAAATAGTTGGTTTGCAGATGATACAATAGTGGTGGGACTGATCCAGGATGATGATGATGATGATGATGATGATGAGTCGGCAGACCGAGATGATGTCATGGTTTGGCGCTCGAAATACAACTTGGCACTGAAGTCCAACAAAACGAAAAAGCTGCTAGTAGACTGGCACCCACTCCTCTGTACATAAAAGGAGTGGATGTCAACAGGATAAAGGAATTCCGGTCCCTGGACACACACATCTCCCAAGACCTCTCATGGACCTTAAACACCATTGCCTTCATAAAAAAGGCACAGCACCCTTTTTATTTCCTGAGGTCATTTAAGAAAATTAACCTCTCTCGGGAGCTGCCGCTGTCTTTCTCCAGATGCCATGGCATCTTGGTGTGGTTTGCGAGCTGCACCAAGGCTGAGAGGAAGGCATTACATCACCAACAAACACCTCCCTGCCCTTGAAGACATCTACAGGTGACCAAACGTGCGATGTGCCAACAACAGTAAATGACTCTTCACACCCAGGGAAGCAACACCTCACCTTTCTGTACTCTGGAAGGCGGTACAGGTGCTTGAAGACCCGCACAACAAGATTCCTGAACAGCTTCTACCCCTGTGCCATCAAGGAACTGTGCAGCAAGCTCAATAAACTCTGCAAATATAACACATAAGAATAACGTGATGTGCAATATCTCTTTCAAGAGCAATACAAACACCACAGTGTTTCCCACACAGACATGTTTTTTTATTCATTTTTTTATACCTTTTATTTATGTGATACAGTTATATTTTTATATCCTTCATTTTCTTGTGCTTTATACTCTTACGTATTTATGTGTCGTACCGTGGGAGTCGCCTCAACAATTGCTGTTTCAATGTCCATAAAAAGCATTTTGATTCTTGATTCAGAACCAGAAAACTGAAATTCCTAAACTCCACCTCATCTCCACACAACCACATGCGTCTATTCCTGTCAATTTTTTTTTTTTTTCAAGCTCTGTTAACCTCATCCAGCTGTCATTGCAAAAACACCCAGCAGGTGTGTTTCTGAGAAGCAGAGTCATTTTGCCGGTAGGCTGCGATGCAGTGTGGAGACTGTGCTGGGGAAAGTCCCGGAGAGCAAGAGAGACCTTTTCAGGGGGGCTTTTGATTCTTTTTTTTTTTTTTTTTTCATTGTTGTCATAATCAGAGGCTACGCTGCCCAACAAGGGAGTCAGGCGATTGCTCGGGGCCCCAGGCCAGAAGGGAGCCCCCAAGGGCAGACCACATTTGAATCATTATTACAGTGGTACTAGTCATTTCAATAGGCAGGGCAGTGGACCAGTGCAGAATACCCTTAAAGACACAATCCCCTCTCCCCCCTGCAGGTACCACTGTGTCTCAGGACTCATTTGTGCTCACATTACAGCTATCATTAGGTAGCAGGTTGTAAGAAGTCACTGCCCACATACTTCCCACGTGAATTTTTCGTTGCCATGGTTGTTAAACAATACATCCAATAGTAGGCAGTGCCGAGCTCCGAGTTCTCTTCTAACTTCCTCGTTCCCTTTCTGACAACAGAAAGAGACAAGAGGAGGCAGCACAGTAGACGGCGGCGGTCTGTGCGGCCATTTAATGCATTGTGAAGGATGGGCGGGGAATTCTTCTCCATGGTTATACGAATGCCATGTTGTCTTCGTCTTCTCTGTTCCGCTCCCTGGTCACACCTGAACATACTGCTCAACAGTGCCCCCAAAGGCGTCCGTCGGTGCCGCTCTGTTTGCTGCGCATCCGCAAGTCCATCAAAAATGTACTGAGTTACACAAAAAAATGAACCCATGGGACGGACAGAAGGCGCTGTCCGTACGCATATTTAATGTAGAACACAAATAAGAGTTTTTGTGCAGCATAAACAAATGAAGGAGCTGCTCTTGTCAAAACAAACATCAGTTGATTGTATCTTTGGTCCTCTTTAGAATTCTACTTTTGATCACAAGTTGTACGTTGATATGCTGATATATATATTAACTATAAGAATGTGCACTTTTGAAATAAGACGGTTTACATTTCACATTGCTTATTTGTCATTGTCAGGTTACATTGTGGTGATGAACACTCCCTTGGACAGGGGCCACTGAGAATTTTCTGCCCAGAGGCCCCAAGAGACCTTAGAATCCCCCTGGTCGTAACACTGATTTAGGTTAAAAAAAAAACTGAAATTGAAACTATTTCCAATTTCCATTTCAGATGGCTGAAGAACCGGACATAACAAAATACATAGAACACAATTAGCCTGTTAGAATAATGCAGTTATTTAAAAAAGAAACTCAATATCACTTGGCTTTCCAGGCTGTCCATCAGAAGCTCAGATTTTTATTAAACTCCCATTGTTGTGTCTCTGCCTGTGTACCCAGAGGTGCCCGGCTGCACAATTCACTGCGTTTACATTAAAGGTCGGAGTCCTGCTGATGTGTGAGTGACAGATGGAGTGACCGCTCGAAGTGAAGGGTTTCTGGATGTTATTTTAGAAACTATCAGCTGCTCTGCTATTTGTTTATCACTGCAGGGGTTGGGTGTCAGACCGCGACAAATAACGCTGATTCTATTTGACGGTTGCAATGTCTGGCCCAGTGTGAGTTTCAGACGCCGTACTCGGACACCCAAATGTTAGAAATATTAGAAATTCTTTTGAAGCGAAATGCACGAAAGCTCAGACTCCTCAGAAATCATTATGAAGATGAAAAGAGCCCATCTCGCTTTTTTGAGCACAAATACTAAACGGCTTCATAACACAGCGTTTGTGTTTCAAGCATTCATATCTTCTCCCGAGTCCTTGAGCTCTCTCGTTTCGCAGGGGCCCTGGCTTGATCCACTGCCACGGTCTTGCTGGGCGCCCATCACTGGTTTTCATTTATGAAACTAACGTAATTAATATATTATTTGAGCTATTACCACCGAGCTAACGGTATTAGTAGATAATAGATCAAGGTTTCTGTCTGGTAAAATGCAAAGTGTTTCCTCGCCGCTTCTGTCAAGAGCTTGCTCATGGGTGAATGTCAGGTTTCTCTGAGTCAAAGATTCTGGTCCAGACCTGATTCACGTGGAAAGTGTCAAGAGACAACTGTGTTGTCAATCGGCGGCGTATAAACAAAATCGGACTCGACTTGATTTGACACTCGCTGCAAATGTTGCATCAACTCAAATGAGAATTGTAGAGAAACGGAGGATTTCCTGACAATGTCGGGTTCCGTGCAGCGCGGTTCTGCATGAATGTTGAAACAACAACCGCAGAACCAGTATCAGGTATACTGAATTTATTTACCTGCTAGGAAAGTATTGGACTTTTTATACATTCTCGGTTTTGTTATACTTTCACCAAGTCCTCATGATGTCCCAAAAAGGTTAATCATTCAATCATAATTTTCATTGATGCATCCAATCAACAGGAATCCAGAGGAGTCTGTCAAAGGTTGGTTCTAAAATCTCCTCATGTATTTACTTCTTCTTGTTTTCCCTTCTGTCATTCCTGCAGGGGTTGCCACAGGGAATCTCCTGAAGCCCTCCAACCCTCTCCTCTGCATCCTCTTCTCTCTCACCAACTAACTTCACGTCGTCTTTCAATACATCCATTAATCTCTGGTCTTGCTCTCGGCCTCCTGCCTGGTAGTTCCAACCGTAGCGTCATTCTACCCAGATCTTATTCCTCCTCCATTCACGTCCAAATCATCTCAGTCTGACTTTAACTTCAGAACATCAAAGATGTGTTTTCCCGCTGATCATATCCATTCTCCTCACTCCGAAAGAGAAGCTCAGCATCTTCATCTCTGCTTCCTCCAGCTCAGCCGCCTGTTTTTTCTTCGATGCCATTGTCTCCAAACCAGACATTGTCTAAACCAGACGATATCGCTGGTCTCACCACTGTCTTATACACTTTTCCTTTCATTCTGGGCGATACTCTTATCACAAATTACCCCTGACACTTTTCTCCGCCGGTTCCGACCTGCTTGAACGCATTTCTTCACCTCTTCTCCACACTCTCCGTTGCACTGCTCTGTTGACCCCAAGTACTTAAAATCCTCCACCTTCTTTATCTCTGCTCTCTGTAACTGATGTTCCACTTGGGTCCCTCTCGTTCGCACTCATGTATTCTGTCTTGTCGCGGGTAACCTTCAGTCCTGTCCTTTCCACAGCACACTTCCACCTCTCTGAATTTCCCCCCACTTTCTCTCACTACAAATCACAATGTCATCAGCAAACAGCACAGCCTATGGAGTATGTGTTTGATAATGGGAGAGGTTGATATTCTTCGTAGAACTTTATTGTCACATTCAGTTATACATACAGCACAATGTCAGCCAAAGTCGACCGCCGCATTTAACCCATCATGGATGTACCATGAGCAGAGGGAAGCAGTTAGAGATTCAGTGTCTCAACAACACTTCAAAAGGCTAGGAAGGGTGGGAGGAAGCGAATTAGGAATGTTCGGTTCAAAGGACAACTAGTCTAACCCCCTGAGCCATGCCGCCCCCAGATATTCAATATATGGTAAACCTGTTTCAAGATAAGATGTGGAAGTAACTTTAATACCAGGTTTGGAAGTTCAAAGCAACTCTGACTGACTGGTATAGGAGAGCTGCAACACTGACATAGGGTGTAATAATCTGACACATCAGAATCTTTTCCTTGAAATCAACCATGTGATGTGTTAATATCCTGTTACAAACACAGGAGTTTACTTCAGCTTTGACAGCCTCCCTTTTCATATGTACTTTCTCTGCCGAGACAAAGAGAGCAGCGAAGGGTAGCTGGATCGTAAGACAGCATTTAACGCACAGGCGTACCAACATTGCCCCTTTGCACTCTGTGGGAGAAGGGGAGTGTGAAAGTTGGGGAGGCGTAGTTCTCCAGCTTGTGCTGATAAATATTTCAGGGAGCCGGCTCCGCTCCGTCTCCCTGCATCAGCTCTGAATGTCCCGAGCTCGCACATGAAGTCCTGACACAAGACGGCAAAAATACTCATGAGCACGAGCCTTCTTCGGGAGCGGTGGCCGACAGGTAACCTTTTTTTTTTTTTTCCCCGCTGTCCGCTGCTGCCACTGCTGCAGAGGACAGAAGTAACTTCAGTAACTTCATCAGGCCCAGAAGACAGAGGACAGTTGAAGGGAAAGGAAAGTGAGTGGTCGGTTTACTCTTTCAACAACGAACTCAAGGTGAGAGAAAAAGGTAGGAAACCAAGATTTTGGGACATTCGTGCAGTTTAGATTAGTGCCCCTTTAGAAATAGTCCAAAAAAATCTTTGTAACATTTAGCCCCTTTTAATAATTATTCTTTATCAATCCCTCGTGGGGAAACTCGTTCTCTGCATTTAACCCATCATGGATGAACCAGTTGGCTGCCGTCTAGCAGTGGCAGGGGTTAGGGGTTCAGTGTCTTGCTCAACAACACTTCGATACACGAGGAGGAATGTTTGGTTCCAAGGACGATCGCTCAACCTCCTGCGCCGCGCCACAGGTGGTTTACAGGGCTTGCAGGCAAACACATATATTTCAGCTTTTGCACGCTATTAGCTTTTTGCAGAACCTTTCCAGAAACGTCACTGTTTTTTTTAGATGCATTCTGGACAGCTTGGGAACCAGTGAAAACGGACCTCAGTTCCTCAAAACCATTTTTTCCCCTACTCCGAAGCAGGGACTTTTTACAGTTCCAAAGGAACTCGGATGACGTAGTAGCTTGCAGAGTGCGGATCGCCATTTTTAAAAACTATCATGGTCTGTGATCTGCTGTTTTCTTGCAACTGGTGACAAAATGGACCGAGCCGACGAGGAACGGAGCAATGAAGAAGTCCAAGCTCTTCTGGCCTGCTACGTCACGGAGGGGTTTCCGGGGCTCGGAGCCAAACATACACATTTCAGCAAAAATTGGTACATCATTGTCCAAATGCTCGTTTTTTTTCGCACAGCGAAGCAACTCAGGGAAAGCAAAGCAAAGCCACTTAAACCCATCTGATAGTCCATGGTCATCATTCCCACTGAGCAGAACATGAATGCTCAACTTCCCGCCCCATGCTGTCTTCCCCTTCTGAGTGACGGTTTGTTTTTAAGTGTCCACGTGAAGGACGCTTGCATCACACATGTCCCTACCATGGACCCTTGCGGCCTATGAGAATGCTAAATTCCAGTACATCAGTTCTTGTAGGCCCCTCTGTCTTCCATGGAAGAAAATGGAACTGGTCGTCTTTTCTTTTTTTTTTTTTCCTCTCCCGGCATTTAAAGCATCAAACAAATGCATTTAAACAAACTCAACAGCAATTTATTTCTATCCAGAAATCATGGCCTACTTTCTCAAAATAATCCACAGACTTTAACGTGGGCAGGTGCGATTCATCATGGCAGCCGGCGCTGCAAGTTTGAACAGACACACTGTCATTTTGAAGCTCACGTTACTGGATGAGATCTCGGAGAAAGCTCGGTTAAAAAGAGTTTCGGGTCCCTCTGGAAAAGTAATCAGTCGCACTCGAAATTCACTTTTAGATGTCGAGAAGTTAAAAACCGTGAAAGAAAGCTTAATCAGAACCCGCCTCTTCTTATCACGCCGCTTATCACAGTTCAACATATACGGATTCCATTGTCGCAGCGTGAATACTGGAGATGCTCAATGTAACTGCCTTACAATGACAATGGCATTCTCACAGTTTTTCAGTCTATTCAACGTTCAGATGGCAATGCAGATGTTAACGATTGACTTGCGATGCAAATCTAAATGCAAATCTTAACAGTAATAACGCCGTTAAAATGTAATCAATATGCATTTCTGAGCAATTACAGTTCATTCTCTCACTCAAGGTCACTTTGACGCGTTTTTTTCGCCAGTTATGGCAACCCTCCTACCACTCTACCTAATGGACACCTACTTTAGGGAGTAAGTTGCGGGGGGTGGGGGGGGTGGGGTGGGGGTGGGGTACTGGCTGCTAATCCCTGCTATTAGTCACAACCGAAAAAAACAGCCATCCGGCAGAATAATAACTTCAATGATAAGCAATTAATCATTCGTCCCAAATACATTTTTAGAAAATGAATTCATCTTGTCCTTAACAACGTATGAGCGAATCATTTCCGCCCGTTTCCCTGTCATCCACTTTCCCGCCAGGCTTTCTGCTCACTTCAATTTGCTTGGGAGAGATATAAAAAAAAAAAACAGAACGACAACCGAAGACGGGGGAAGAGCGAGTGAGACCGAACAGGGGCCGAGTCACGTTTGTTCCATATCGTGGAATTCTCTGAAAAAGAGTGACACAGGTGCTGAGTCATTTTGACCCGGATAGCGGAGGTCATGTCAACGAGCCGCTGCGGCTGAGCGAGTCCTCTGTCACTCGCTGTGCATACGAGGAAGATGCCGAGCTCCCTTAAACGGACCTGATAGGGATTTCCTCCGTCGCCTGATGAAGCTGACACTTTTCTACCTCTGTGCCATTTCTGCAAGGGCACTTTACACCGAGCGTCAGTCTACATCAGCGGATTCCCGTTTTCACCGTGAAGGACTCGCCGCAACATTTCCGATGTGTCCCGGGCCATCGTTTGGTAATTGACAAGGAAGAAAAATCCAGCAGGGCCAAGGCCAATGAGACAATTCCTAAAGTCAGCCCTTAAAACCTAAACAGGCTATACCCTGACAAGCTGCAGGAACAGAATGTCCCAGAATCCCATTGGGGCCAATTCAATTGCCTTATTGGGAAGCTATAACTTTGCCGGTACTAAATTATTTGACAAATGCACACGTTTATAGTGGTGTTTTAAGGGATTTGAATCGTAATTTATTTTTTTTTTCTTAATGCGCTGTAAAAACTGTGCAGCTGCTTCTTCTTTTACTGGAACTGGGTGTTCGCCGTCACACATAATGTTCTGCTTTAAAAAAAAAAAAAAAAAAAAAACCGGGGCCGCTGCCCTC
>CAAKHD010013443.1:205103-215770 GCA_901007705.1 Fistularia tabacaria
TATAATGGGGTGTAAAAAAGTTGAGGTGCTTTTTTTTTTACGGAAATGGGGGTTTGGCCGTCACACATAATGTTCTGCTTTAAAAAAAAAAAAAAAAAAAAAGGCTGGGACGCCGGCTGGAAACTTGCTGAACAGCCTCTAAATGTACAATTACCAAGTCCGCAAACATATTGACCGATTTTGTCACAGCATTGTTTTGCACAATCAGGATTTCTTCGCCAATGTCCCGACATTATAAAACATGAATGGCCATTATGCTAGGCCCAGTGCCACAATATTATCGCACTATTAAATGGATGAAGGCCAGGCAAGGTCTCTCTTCCTTTAAAAGAAAGACACCTTTATAGACTTTCAGCATGCCTGAAGAAGTATATTCAAAACCTCTTTGTTCAAGGATCTATGAACTCTTAGAATCTCACTTTTTCAGGCCACCAGAGTGAGAGTTATTTTCCTTGCTGGCTCATGCAAAGAAGGAGTCATTTGCTCCCACTCCATCCTCGTGTGTGTTCGTATGTGTGTGTGTGTGTGTGTGTGTGTGTTGGTCTCCAGGGAGGTAGAATTTCATTATGGCCAAAGCCAAGTTTAGCATGTTTGGAAAGGTTTAGATCGATCTATTTGGCCCTGGCAGATAGCTGTCCAATTCTCCCCATTAGTGAGGTTGTGTTTAGCAGTTAATGTTTGCACCTGCAAGATAATGAGACCACATTTATAAACACACACACACACACATGAACATAGATACCTATGTACCGTATGTTACAAATACAATAATTACAAGCAAAGACCTCCCTGTTGAGATTTATTTTGTTTGTGTGTTTTAATTATTTGTACTAAAGGAACATTAAAAAGCTAATTTGATTTGGTAACTACTCCCTAAACGTAATGACTGTAATAACTTTTTTGCCCCAAGTTCCACTACGAATAGATAAGTAGATTATTTGAAAGTAATATTACTTCAAAGTTGCCTACTGGCCGCTAATTCCACGGCGAATTCATTTCTTCAACCGGCACCCGTGAATCCGGACAACACCATCTGCAACGCTGCTCAATGAGGAGTGACGCATCGGAACACTAGGAAGCCAATCGAAAGACGTGCCCTGGCAAGAAAACACCCGTCGCGCTGCGATTGTCCGTGTCCATCACGCAACGCCTTGATTCCTGATCTCATTCGGGGAAGTGGGGGGGGCATCCGTTTCAGTCTGTCCGTGTGCACCGGAGCTGCCGCAACTGTGTTTTTGTGGGATATCGGACAAGTCTGTCACATGTTCAAAAGGCGGGGGAACAATCGGATATGACACCGAGTCCTGGTGTGGAGTGGGTCAAAAAAGTTCTGCATACAACACGGGCCTTTTTTTTTTTTTCTTTCTAAGCGGGAGCCTTCATGGGCAGATGCACCTCTGCGACTTGAAGCTGGCAAGCGTCTGTCTGAGCTGTGGGGCGAGACTCTACAGAGCATTAAGTATAGATCTCCACCAGGCCTCCCAGTTGTAGGAGGGTCTCTCAGGCAGCAGATGTGTTTCCAGACCCCACTTAGCCGCACACAGGGATTTGATCAATGCAGGGGAGGAGAGGGACCACCGAGGTGATGGAGATACCTGCCACTGCCGCAGCGCTGGCTGATCTGTTACTGACAAATACTCTCCCGGGGACACGGATCTCCTCCTGAGCCCTCCAAAGGAGACGACGAAGACAAAGAAAGAAGGGAAGAAAGAAAGAGACCAAAAAGAAGGTGTGTGCAGAGGGAACGATTTGAAGAAATGTATTCTTACTTCCAGCATCTGATGTCTCTTTCATCTTTATTGTTTTCTAAAAAGATAAAGAGTGTGATTTTTTTTTTTTTTTACTATATAAATAGAGAATGGATTCGCCAAATGAAACAACCAGGGGCCTTTCCACAGTCCACAAGCATACAGTAGGGTTAATTACTCAGATGTCGGAATGAGAGTGAATCTCTATGATGTATAAATGAGAGGGTGAATAGTTGTATGTCTCTATATGGTGTGTGATGAGAGGGTGAATGGTTGTATGTTTCTATATAACATGTGATGAGAGTGAATAATTGTATGTCTCTATATGGTGTGTGATGAGAGGGTGAATGGTTGTATGTCTCCATGTGGGGCCCAGTGGTCGGCCGGTGACCAGTCCTGGGTGAACCCTGCTTCTCGCCCAATGACAGCTGGGATAGCCTCCTGCCCCCCTCGTGACCCCACACTGCAGGATAAGCAGTATAGCTAATGAATGAAAGAATGACTGAATGAATGTATTGCTTCAAGTAGTTTGATGTTTGAAGCGGGCCAGTCACCCCTTGAGTATTGAAAAATTGTAAATAGTGTCTTCTTCCTTTAATGAGACTCCTCTGTGATTTTACTGACTTATACCGGGTCACTTGAAGTTAATCATATGCTAAACAGACATTTTTCCTCTGAATGTTGGGCCCAGTATCTGGTGAAACATAAAAATCCCAAATGAACTTTCCAAATGATGATTGTCAGACAAGGTTAATTATAAATTTCCTCAGAAAAATTCATCTACAAATTGCTCTTTAACACCAAGGGATTCATCTGTTCACCTCTGACCGGCACAATGCATATTTTCTGACATATTTGCATTATTTTTTTCTCTCCCCCCAGTCACGGCATGACAGAGCCAGAAAATAGAGCCAGTGTTCGGTAATTGCTCGAGGCCACTATGGCCACCGAGACCGAGGAAATCGTTATGATTGTTTTGTAATTTTTCTAGCCCGTGACCGGCCCATCTTCACTCTGCAAGGTTCCAAGAACCTGAGTCATCAGACCAAAATGAGATGGTGTCGATGGGAAAAGTTGTCTCTAAGGTGGATCTGGTTCTTGCCTCATAAGGCACAAACATATTGTAGAGAAGAACCTTCTGTTCCTTTTTAACAGCACAGCCTTAACAGCATCGCGGGCCAAAAAAGAAAATAAGCTACCGCATATTGCATAATGATGTGGTAATTTTAACTGCTATCAAGTCTGCTACTTTGCGGTCGGTGTCTCAAACTGAATGCCGATGTTTTTTTCCAGGTTTTTTTCCTCAAACATTGGAAACCCGTCCTAAGCGATTCATTTGAAATAGTTGCAGTTCTATCTTGGGCTATTTTGAGGTCAGTGAGACGCGATTAATCTAAAAGCTATTTGATTTCAAATTTAGAAACACCAAAGCAAAAGAGTAGAGCATCATCTGCAAAATAAGGTACAGTCTTTGACTGCACTGCCTCGAGATTGCGTTTTGCTTTTAAAAAGGGACGCTGTCAAGCTCAGGTCCACTGCTGCCGTGTCCGTCACCCAATACTTTGGCCCCGGATCTGCACACCAGCGGATGTATTTACCCGACAACCCATCACCTTTTTTCCACATAGGCGTGTGTGTACTTGTGCATCAACTGTGCGCCCGTTCATCCCAGTCGCTATTGCCAGAAAGTGTGTTGGAGAATAACAAACTAAATTTTTCCCGCAGACTTAGAAAATCTATTTCTTTCATTGAATTGTGTTGAGAGTCAAGGTTTATTTTGCGTAGCAGAATGGCCTCCGACCCGGATCAGTGGATCCATCACTGAAATAATTAATTTTCCTTGCATTGTCAGTCATGACATATACCCATTTTTTTGTACAGCATAATAGAAAGTAGACAAAACACTTCGAAACCAAGCTTGCGGGCTTTTACAAATACAACATTTGCAATGGATAATATATTTCCCAACCTAAAAGTATAACTTAAACTTCAAAAATATTTTAATAACCCAGCATCTGAGGTCTTTCTTGCCGCCAGCCAAAGTTGAAACAAAGCTTTAGAGCGTCCTAGAGGACCTCCGCATCAAAACTTTTGAGTCTTTGTGTTTGATAGACGGCAGCTTCATTAAACGAAGTCATATTTCCGTGTCATCAAATTTTCTAAATCTTTTAGGGTAACATTTAGGGAGCTTTCACCCATTCCCGCCTGCCCTCCCTGCCAAAAAAAAAACAACACCTTACAAAGACCATTCCTCAAAGAGCTTAGTCTTTTCTTATAGTAATTATTCAAGGCTTCTGGCGCTGGTTGTGCTCTGCATTCAAATGAACTGAAAATCTATTATATGAGGGGTTTGATTCTCCTTAAAATGTATTCATGTCATTCAAGCAAACAATGTTATGCTATGTTAGAATATGCAGTGATTTGATGGCAACATTTCCATACCCTCCCTTGTTCCCTCCAGTTTTTTAAGGATATTTACCGTATGTCTTTTATGTCGTTTCTCTTAACGCTTTCTTTCCTCCCGTTAATCTGTCATCTGAGGCAGTGTGTACTTCCCTGCCTGTGGGTGGCTGTGTGTAGGTGAGGCTGGATAAATTATGCTCCTTACATTATAAACAAGTCGAGCGCAAGAAGTGCATGGTCTGAGCTTGTGAGTGAGGAGCACCAGTACATGTAGGGCAGTATTTTTAGAATTTTCTCCAGTCGCTTTAAAGAAGATTTATCGTTTTTTATTTATTGTTTTTTTTCTGATTAAATTATTTGACATCTTAGAAGTCGGATTCAATGTCACTGGATTTCAAAAAAAATAATGTTTTGTTAAATTCAAAGTGAAATCATTTGTAACTGGTTCGTTAGCAATGAATATTATCTCTCGCTGGCAGTTTTTTTTTATTCATGCTTATTATTTCATAGTCATCGATCTCGATTGCTGCTTGCAGTCTCCACAGTTCAAGGCAGACAGTCAGACCACATGCAAAAGTTTTGCAGATAAAACAAAATGTATTATTTAGTTGAATATTATAAATTTATTTACTTAGTACTTTTCATAATTTATATATATTCACTATTGAAAAATGGGTTTATTTCTTAAGAACCAAAATTGATTTTAACAAAGATGCTTTTCAGTGCCTTGAATGTGAATATGCTAAATGAGAAAAATAAGGACATATTTTGAAGTTGAGGAAAAACTAGAATTATGATTCACAACCAAACACCACAAATCTGGCAAACACACACACACACACACACACTCACAAACACACACACACACACACACACACACACACACACACACACACACACACACACACACACACACACACACACACACACAGGTTTAATATAAATCTCATTTTGGAAAATATCTTGTTAACTGGAGATGTTTACTTGTAGATTTATGGATTCTTTCTTTCTTTTTTTTTGTGGGGTTACAGCTGATATTAAAATAATGACTTTTTTTTAATAAATTTAATTCAAATTGATCATGTCTGGTTGAAATCGTGCAGCTTATGAGTTCTGAAAATGACCTCCAAAGCATTAAGTATAGAGTAATTCTGACCCCTCGTCTGTGTCCAGATTCCCACTCGGAGGGGGGGGGGGGGAGTCTCTGCAGCAGTGGAGCCGGCTGGGCTCTGCGCGTCACTCATTGTTATTTCGTAGGCTGATGAAAACACATCCTCGGATGGAATCAAGGCATAACTACCTGACAGGAGAGGACTTTCATTGTGTTTCCGGCTCCAAATTCGTTGAGAAAACACGGCGTCCGAGGGATTCTGAGCTTTGTTCAACCTCGGGCCTTGACGCTCATCTTAAACACCAACTGACAAAAGGTTGGTTTATTTCTCTCGGCTGTAAGATTTCGCAGCTTATGAGTGAAGAACACATCAAACACACAACCCTTCGCTCCTTTTCGATGTTTTTTTTTTTTTTTTTTGGAAAAGGAGGGTGATAAACTGCGGTCTAGACGAGTAAAAACACAGCTGTTTAAACCCGAGCGTTCAAACCGTTGTTTTTCTCTGTCGGGTCTTTCGTCTTTGGAAAACACAGCCGTCTCCTCGGCCTCTCACGTCTGTTTCTGACGAGGGTTCGTTGTCGATGCGAGGTCGCGGCCGCGTCCTCGACGACTTGTCTGGCTTTTTTTTTTTTTTTCTTCTCTTTCATGTAGACCTTCAGACATTTTTTTTTTCCTCTTTTCATATCAAGAGGAAAACATACTTTAGAATAAACTACAAAGTCAACTTATTTTTACACGCTTATCATTAGAACGGTGAGCACCAGACTCTCTAACGCTTCCTCCCTGTTCAGTTGAAATTAGTTGCACAGGTGCAAACATTCTTCATCAGCGCGTAGGAAAATAAATCGGTAAATGAGAAATAAGCTGAAAAGAAATAAACTAACAAGGGGGAAGACTGGCACTCACGTAGAGAAAGTGTATATTCACAGTAATCATGCAGATGTAACCGTCAATTATAATCTGTATTTTAGGGTTGAAGTCTAGAGACTTCAAGAGACTGGTTCCATGCAAGGAAACCCAAAGGGGATCATCGTCACGCTAGTTTCTGACAGACCTTTGGTGTTTTCGGCGCCGGATTGCTATTTTCAGCTTTTGGCCGCACTTCTCTCATCATTTATGGTTTCACCAGAAAGCTGAAAAAAAAAAAAAATTAAAAAAAAAAATAAATAAATAAAAATAAAAAATAATAATAAAAAAATAAAAAATAAATAAATTAATTAATTAATTAATTAAAAAAAAAAATATATATATATATATATATATACATACTTGTATAAATAAACCAGATATTCATACATGCTTGCAAATCATCGTGTGGCCATGGAAGAGATAGATACAGAGATAAAACAACAGAGGTGACCAGGTTACAGGTCTGCTTACAGACAGCAATAACAACCCTACACGTACAGATATATTCACTGATTCCTGCACTATCCTGCACTCCCCAGGGGTGCTGGAGCCCATCCCAGGCATCATTGGCCGAGAGACGGGGTTCACCCGTGACCGGTCACCAGTTGATCTCAGGGCCACCTTTACAGACAAACAACCGTTCACTCAGTCATTCACTCATCTGGGCAATTTAAGCATTTCAACCCACGCAGACACAGGCGAACATGTGGAATCGAACCCGGGGCTTTCTTGCTGTGAAGGGGAAGGACCACTGCGCCCTCTCTGTGTGGAGGTCCCGTGTTCTTCCCGTGTCTGTGTGGGTTTCCCCCGGGGTTCCCCGCTTTCTCCTACAGCCCAAAAACATGCAAGAGGTTCACTGGAGACTGAATTGTCATGACATTAGAATGAGAGAATGTTTGAATGTCTCTATATGACAATAAGCTGGATAGAGATAAACTGTATTCATTCATTAATGAATGAATGAATGCACAAAAAAAGTACTAAAAACCCTCAGCTGCAACTCTTTCATGCTGTCAGACGTCGATCATCTTTTCACCTTAATTGCAGTTTATTTCTGCGTGCACTTGATACTTTGTACCTCCTAGTTTCATGTTTACTGTTTAAAGATACAGTGCACTTTACCGTTAATTTGCACTTTATTATTATTATTATTTTGTTGATTTTGTGTCACCGTGGGATTGTGAGAAACATCTTCTCGATTTCTCTGCATCTCCAACACATGCAGTGAAATTGACAATGAAGCTGCCTTGACTTTGGATGGAAAAAACGGATGGATGAATGAACATAAGTGGGTGTCACATATAGATAGATAGATAGATAGATAGATAGATAGATAGATAGATAGATAGATAGATAGATAGATAGATAGATAGATAGATAGATAGATAGATAGATAGATAGATAGATAGATAGATAGATAGAACCCTTAAAAAAATGTGACATATTGAATTCTAAAGATCCTTTGGATTTTAAACATTAATCGGATTTTAATTTCGGGACTTGGCAATCATTTCAGACGGTTGTTTCTGGCACTTCCTCAAGCTTCTCCGCACTTCGACTTCAGAGGGGGGAAACAATGCAGAGATGCCTCGACCCAGACTCTAATACCAGCCTCCCCCCCCCCCCCCGCCCCTGTCTAAACAACTATTTCCATTTGCTCGTTTTCATATTTACGGCCCTTGGTCAAAGCACGGACGTTGGGGATCATTATAAAACGATCTCGGCTCGCTCTGATCGCGGCGAGACGGCTCTTTCCTGCAGGATGAAGAACCCAAGAGCCGCCGTGGGATCCAATTATGGACACGTTCCTCCCACATTCACACTAAAATAAAATGTTCTGCGCACCTGCGCCCCCTCCCCAGCCTCCCAGCCTGCGAGGCCTTCCGTCTACACTCCAGTTAAGCTGTCTTGCCTGCAGCAATTGGGGAATCTTTGACACGATTGCCAGAGGACAAGAGAGCGACTGGCGCTTCTCCTTCAGGAGAAAGGGGACGGGAACGCCTGACGGACTGAAACCAGCACAAGTACAAAAGGTCCCCCGCGCGCCTCCGTTGTTGCGTAAGTCTCAAAGAAACTCTCCTTCACTTTATCAAAGGGGGATCGAGACTTTTTAGCTAACAATGACAGAGAGGTGAAAGCAGAGAATCAGCAAAACCCCAGACTGAATAAGCGCAGGCATCTGGAGTGGTACCTTTGTGTCTTTCTCTCTCTCTGTGGGACTGAATTACATTCATCCATAGTGACAACCCAACGGAGCAGATGTAAAGCCTCACAAATATGATTTTATCTTATCTTTTATAAAAGCTGTGTGACCGTAGAGGCGGTATTTAAGTGAGATTCAACTTACAACTTGTGAAATAACTTCTTTTTTTTTGTTTTTTGTTTCCCTAGAAAATACGTGCATTCCAGAATAATCAGATCTCGAAATGCTGCGAAATTGGAGTTGGATCGCCGAGGCTGCCTCCCACGTGGACACGATCTTAGCGGGACCTGCAACAAAGAAGAGTTAATGAGGAACGTGGGAACGTGTGACATATAAAAAAAAAAACAAAAAAAAACAGCGCTGTATTGTCGTTGTGACCGCGTTAGAAGAGAGATATGCAAAAATACGAGCCGGCAGCGGCGGCGACCCCATCAACAAGCGCGCCACGAAACGGCCCATTAAGTCAAGTCTGGTCGGTCCTTACATTAACCCCGTTTCAACATTTCACAAAGAGATATCCTGCACAGTATAATTATCATTAACTGTGTCCGGGTGACCTTTTCTGCACCGCTCGCTCACCGGTGGGCGCTCAAACGTCCCCGAAGCTCTCAAAGCATCAACCCCACAAAAAAATATATCCCCTTGTCTTGTCGGCGTTCCATCCCGGGACTCCATCCATCCGTCCGTGACATCCCAGGACTTTTGTGCAGCGTTACACACTTTTTTTTTTGTTGTTTTTTTTGTGACAGCATCCAAACCCTGTTCGCTTTATTATTTCAGATGGATGTCGAAAGGTGATGAATATTAGTTTTTTCTTTTTTTCAAGAAACATTTCGTCTCAACATCGAGACACAGACGAATACATTGGCAAGTCTTTGGTAATTTTTCATTCATTCACTGATTTATGTATTTTCTATACAGCGGAGGTGCTGGAGGCTGTCCCCGGTGTCGTTGGTCGAGAGGAGAGGTTCATCCTTTGCTGGTTGCTGGTCGATCGCAGGGCCGCACATCGGCTCAAGCCACCATTCACTCTCTCATTCACTCATCTGGGCACTTTAGGGTCACCAAATAAACCTGCTGCAAGCTGCTGCCTCTAATTTTATCCATGTTGATGTCTTCATCATTCTAATTGTCTTTTATTTATTTTTATTTTTATTTTTATTTTTATTTTTATTTTTATTTTTATTTTTATTTTTATTTTTATTTTTATTTTTATTTTTATTTTTATTTTTATTTTCATTTTTATTTTTATCTTTATTGTTGGGTTGCTGTGACAAACAGATTTCCCCGATGGGGATCAGTAAAGTAACACAGTCTATCTTATGTTTTTAGGCTGTATGAGGAAACCTACTTAGACATGAGAAGAACATGGAGACTCCACACAGAAAAGCCCCGTCGGAATCAAATCCGGCACCTTCTTGCTATGAGCCGGAGGCGCTAACCGCTGCTCCCACTTTGCTAATTCACGTGTATATGCATTTATTCGGACCAAATACCTCAACTCCATTTTCACTTCAAAAAGGAAATTCCAGGCAAAGTACAAAATCTGCAACTGCCTTAAAAAATATCCAAGAACCAAAAGCTAATGAGCTGATGATCAATGAGTAAATGAAATTATATATCTAAGGGTGAGTCAGTACGGCTGAGTTACTTTACTTGATAAAGGTCTTTGGATGCAGCGGCAGAATTAACCAGCCCCCCCATACTGGTGATTCAGACTCATTCAATCATTTGACCCCATCTTCCGTGCAGAACCTCTGTGCATCCCGATATGCATCACTGTGAAATTTCCCTCTGAAGATTCCTATTTAAATATATCCGTACCGACCAGCCATAACTGTGCAAAGGCACATGAAAAGCTAGATCAGTCAAACCAGGAACGACCTAAGGAGGTTTCGTTTACCTTGATCCTGTCACATCCTCTACATCTGCTCCTCTTCTTCTTCGTGTGTGTGTGTGTGTGTGTGTGTGTGTGTGTGTGTGTGTGTGTGTGTGTGTGTGCTTTCATTGCACGAGTGGAGTCAGGTGTGCAGGTGTCAGGGCCTCAGCCGTTCTCCATCTGAAATAACTGCAGGCTTACAGCCCAGTCTTCACTGGTCTTTCACAGAGCCGGCAGATAGTACACTGTTTTGCCGGTCAGTCTAATTCCTGCGCGCTGCCCTTTATCCCGACTTCCGCCGTTCCCCAAACCCCCCCCCCCCCCCCCCCCCCCCCCCCCCCCCTCCCCCCACACCGCCCCATCTTCTTTTTTATTACAAAAAAATTTCCCTTCCCCCCCCACCCCCCGTGCCCC
>CAAKHD010013443.1:216877-231850 GCA_901007705.1 Fistularia tabacaria
GTGTTTTTCGGAAAAAAAAAAGGGGAGTTTTTGTGAGGGGGGGGGGGGGGGGGGGGGGGGGTGTGGGGGGGGGGGGGGTTCTGTTGCGTTTCAAAGGGTTTCCAACAGGTTCTCCAGTTTTCTCAAAATATTCCCAAAAAACAGCAGTGGGTTCTTTGGAGACCATAAATTGCCTGGATGTGAATGACAGGGTGAATGGTTGTATGCCTCCAGGGGGCCCAAAGCGAATCCACCTCCTCCAACTGACCCCATTCTCTGTATCCTCCTCTCTCACACCGACCAACTTCATGTCCTCCGTCACCGTAAATCTCCTCTTTGGTCTTCCTCTAGACCTCCTGCCCGGCGGTTCCAACCTCTGCTTCCTTCTGCCGATACAGTTGTGCTCGTAAGTTTACATACCCCGGCAGAGTTTTCGCTTTCTTGGCCTTTTTTTCAGAGAATACGAATGATAACGCAAACACACACATACACACACAAAAAAAAATCCACTCATGGTCATTGGTTTGGTGAAGCCATTTATTGATAAACAACTGTGTTTTCTATTTTTTAGATCATAATGATGACAAAATCCATCCAAATGACCTTGATAGAAAGTTTACCCCAGTTCTTAATACCGTGTACATTATCGCCCCCTCTGACATCAATGACAGCTAGAGGTCTTTTGTGGTAGTTGTTGATGAAGCTCTTTATGTTCTCAGATGGTAAAGCTGCCCATTCTTCTTGGCAAAAAGCCTCAAGTTCCTGTAAGTTCCTGGGCTGTCTTGTGAATGAACTTCACGCCTGAGATCTCCCCAGAGCGGCTCAATGATACTGAGGTCAGGAGACTCCGGAACCTTCACTCTGTTCCGCTGTAGCCGATGACAGGTCGACTTGGCCTTGCGTTTTGGATCGTTGTCGTGTTGGAACGTCCAAAACGCAAGGCCAAGTCGCAGCTTCCGGGGCTGATGAGTGTAGATTTTCCTCAGGTGTTTGCTGATAACGTGCTGCATTCATCTTTCCTTCAACTTTGACCGAGCTTCCTGTGCGTTTGTAGCTCACTCATCACCCAAAAGATCGGCGATCCACCTCCGTTCTGTCCAGTGGGATACGCTGTTCCTTTGTACATAGGCCTTGCTGACACCTCTACGAACGTCACGTTTTTGGCTGTGGCCAAAAAGTTCAATTTTGGTCTCATCGATTCTACCGACCTTGTTCCAGAAGTTTGGAGGCTCGTCTGCGTGCTGTTTGGCGTATTGCAGACGGGATACTTTGTGGCATTCGAGCAGTAACGGCTTTCTTCTGGCGACTCGACCGTGCAGCCCGTTTTTCTTCAAGTGCCTCCTCATTTTGCATCTTAAAACAGCCACGCCGCTGGTTTTCAGAGAGTCCTGTATTTCAGCTCATGTTATTTGTGGGTTTGTCTTTGTACAAATTGCATCCTGAACAATTTTCCCGGCAGTTGTGGCCGAAATTTTTGTCGGTCTACCTGACCTTGGTTTGGTTTGAACAGACCCCCTGATTTTCCATTTGTTAATCGCAGTTTGAACGCTGCTGACTGGCATTATTAATTCCTCGGGTATCTTTTTGTATTCCTTTCCTGCTTTATACAGTTCAACAACCTTTTCCCGGAGATCCGTTGACAATTCTTTTGCTTTCCCCATGACTCAGAATCCAGAAACGTCAGTGGCTGGATGAAAGCTGCAAGAGTCCGTCCGGATCCCAGAAACTCTTTCAGCTTTTAAGCACACACACTGACTACCAGCAAACAGATGAAGTGAGGATAGTTACCGTTAGTAGCCATTCAAACCCATTTGGGTCAACTTCTCTGCATGTCATCAGGCCAAAATCACCAGGGTATGTGAACTTTTTATCAGGGTTATTTCTGTAGTTTCTGTTTTCATTATGATTTAAAAAGTGAAAAACACAGTTGGCTTACAATAAATGGTTTCACCAAACCACTAAGCATGAGTGGAAAAAAAAAGGTTTGTGTTATCATTCATATTCCCTGAAAAATGGTTAAAGAATCATAGATTCTACCAGGGTATGAAGAGATACACTATCCCTCCTCTGTTCATGACCCGACCATCTCAGTCCGGCTTCTCTGACCTTCTCTCCAAAACATCTAATATGTGCTGTCCCTCCGATGGACTCATTCCTGATCCTATCCATCCTCGTCACTCCCAAAGAGAACCTCAACATCTTCATCTCTGACACCTCCAGCTCTATGACATCTAAATGAGAGTACGACTGGTTGCGTCTTGTGAATGGTTCAATGTGTCTCTATGATGTGTGAATGAGTGAATATATGTTTGCCTCTTTATTACGTTTAAATGGGAGTGAATGGACGTTTGTCTCTGCATGGCAAGTCAATGAGTGAATGGTTGTTTCTCTATTTGACGTGGGGCTGGTTTTATGTCTCCATATGACGTGTTGACGGGAGAATGAATGGTTGCATGTCTTGATATGCCAGTGAATGGTTTCTATGTCGCCCTATGAGGCTCTGTGATCAATGGGAAAGGTTGAACCGCGCCTCTCGCCCAATGACGGCTGAGATAGACTCCAGCAACCCCCCGCGACCCTGACTGCAGTATAAGTGGTAAAGATAAGGGATAGATGGAGGGATGGATGGATGGATGGATGGATGGATGACTTCATTGTGACCACTGAGGCGTTCAAAGATTGTTCTATGCATTCGTCACAGCAGCAGAAATAGATTTGCGAGACAATAGAGTTGTAAAGTTGGCCTCTGAACCCGCTGGCATCACTGCCAACCTGTCACGAATGTTAGCTGTCAAAAAATCTGTAGTTTGGGCTTCTTTGTTTTAGGAGGGTGTTGACAGGGTGGTTTATCACTTTACTGTATTCTGACAGGAGAGCAAATTCCCACAGGCGACCATGATGCCTGTTTGTTGTCATTTCACGAGTGCTCGGTGAACACTCGCGAACAACATCCTTCCCCTCACGCTGCAGAAAACACGACAGGCAGGAGCATTCGCGCCTCATCTTTTTCATTATTCCAGCTATACGTGTTCGTATTGAGTTTTTTTATTTTATTTTTTTTTATTTAACTTTAGCTCCGCTAAAGCAACAGTTCACACACTGCATATTTTTTTAAAGATGTTTGGGGAAAGAGCACATATTAATCAGAAGCAGGTAACCGAGTTTATCGGAGCATGGGAACAAAATCAAATAAGGTGGCTGCGTATTAATCGAAAAGTGGTGATTTGCGCCGGCACCGGAACATCTTGAATTTTCATAAGATTTGAGTCAAAATGAAATTAAGTTGAAAAAAAAGTTGAGTGAAGTGACTTAGATTTGTACTAAATACCGGAATTTAAGCATTTCAATCAACTGTCAGTGCCATAGAAGTTAAATACTCAAGGCATGTACAATAATAATGTTTTGCAGCGAGTGTGTTGAGTAGCCAGTGACTTACATGAACACTTAAACGCATTTTAATAACTTAAATTATCTGCTCTAATCGTCAATTACTATATCATTTGGTGATATGTGGAACATTTTTTTTGAATGCATGATTTCACAAATGCAGGAAATGACTAAAACCCCTTGAAGACAAAAAAAATTCACCTCAAAAAAAAATGAGTGCTTTTGCCTTTGGAGAGGCAAACTCTAGAAAAGGGAAACATGTCATAATTTTGTATAATTTCCACCCTGTTGCTATGAAAGCTTGTTAGGAGTTGGCAGACCTGACAGAAAAAGGCGATTTTTGCTTTTCAGTTTGCTAAATTGCTGCATCTTAATTTTTGGACAATGTTAATGTAGCATTCATATATTCCTGTTTTAAGGTTGGATGGGGGCAGAGTATGTGAAATTGAATTTGTCCGTCATACAAGCTACATCTGGAGCAATAGATATGTAAATGTGACACTGAATATATTAATGAGTCAGAGATATACAATCGGTTTGATTATTCTTTTTTGCTCCTTGTGGTTGTGTGTTCTACTGTTTATCGAACAACACCAAATTTAGAAGGGCCTTGACATTTCTGAGGCGTGTGAAATAAAAACAGGTACTCTTTGCAGTTTCAAAATCAGACTTTTATTGCCACTGACATACAAACAGTAGACAGTGAAAAGCTCATGAGGCCTCC
Organism: Fistularia tabacaria; assembly: GCA_901007705.1. Classification (NCBI taxonomy): domain Eukaryota; kingdom Metazoa; phylum Chordata; class Actinopteri; order Syngnathiformes; family Fistulariidae; genus Fistularia; species Fistularia tabacaria. Next base: position 220,968 of record CAAKHD010013443.1, read on the forward strand.
TTGAATCTTTGAAACTGAGATCAGCAGTGTTTACGCTCACCGCGTGTGTGTGTGTGTGTGTTTGTGTGTGTCGAGTGAGTGCGCACTGCGGTGGGTCTGTGATCCAGATCAATGATTGCAATGAGTGTCAAGATTGTCTCTCCCAACCCGGGATTCAAACCGTCACCTGTGACCTCTCACTGATGCTGATGTCTCTCGAGTCAAACCGACGCGTCAGCACTTGATGGCGCGCGCCGCTCCCGCGCGGCCTCAAAATGAAAAAAAAGAAAACATGATAACCTTTGCGAACAAGGACGCCAAGACAAATTGATCAATATTGTTTCTAAAATGGCTAAATCCAGTTCAGTCGCTATTTAGTATTTAAAAATGATACATATAAAGTGCATTCGATTAGTATTGTTACAAAACCTTTTTGTTTTATTTACATTAAACGGTTGGGGGTGGGGGGGCTTGCCTTCTCACGCCACTTTGCATCATTGCACAGTTTCCTGGAAGGATGTCCATGAGCTGTGAGTTGTGACAACAACGGCGACAACCGCCATCTAACAGTTTCAAGTTTTCTTTTCTACCTCAGAATGAACAACGGGATGTGTCATGTGTGTGGAAAATGGGCAGTGAAAGCAAGATGTCAGCAAGTTCACAAGGAACAAGATTGTAAACTTAAAATGACGTCATAATAATTCATTTCAAATAGCCTGCAACACTGCTGCATTATAATAGCATAACAGTGTTGTTGTTCTTTTTCCCCGTATGACAACCATTTCACATCATCCTCATCCCCTGCTGTGTACAGCAGACGGGTGGTGGTTGAGTTCTTTCACATCTCTGATGAAAGTTGTCATGGTCAGACGTGCTATAATATTAATATAATATTGTTAAATTTTCTTTTGTAATTCTACCCTGATGTACCGATGCCAAGGCTTTTCTTATTGTTTGTGTGTTATTGACTTTGTCCAAACGTGGCAGATTGAGTGAAATGTCAGCATGTTGTTTTAATTTGCATCGAACTGCAAGGTCGCGATTTCAGACATTTCACATCAAAATGTAATTTGACAAAAAGAATCAGCGTTCGACCCCCATTGTGACCAAACATTTAACGTAAACCTCCCGGTAAAACATGACGTACTGGACTAAAATGCCTCCTCTGCATGTTCAGCGACTCGGGAGCGACATAAGAATGCCTGAGTTCCCCCCAGGAATGTGCAGTCAAAACTCTTTAAATACGCCTATACACATATATATATTTATATATATCTATATATAAATACAAATATATATATATTCATATATATATACACACCCACCCACCCACACACAAACTTTTATATAAGTTATCACTGATTGATTTTCAAATCCACCATTAAGAGAACATAAATGGCAGCGCTATTGAGGTAAAAAAACAAAACAAAAACAAAACTTCTAGTTTTGAGTTCCTCCAGTTTTAAAGTGTTTGAGAAGGATTTGCAGGGCACGGGTCTGATCACGTCAGTCGAGCGGCCTCGTTTAAGACGGAGCAGATTCTGGCAGATAAAATGTGTTTACTAGTTGTGGAATGCCGTCCTGTATTGCTCAAACTAGGCGACTGATAATGCGATGCAGATAAATATAATTTAAAAATCTAATCAAGATCATGTGTAACAGCCTCCTCGGACCCGGCTGGTGAGTTTTAAGGCCAGTTGTCGGTTTGTTAAGCGCAGCAAACACAACTGATGGGCTTAACTGCTAAACTGAGCAGGGACATTGATTTTGAGATTAGGGATAAAGCGCGGAGGGGGAGGGATAGGGTGCCCTGCTTTTCCCTGGCACAAGTTTGCCTTTGGCCTGTGGGCAGACACATCTTGAGCTTCTCACACGGACAGACCCAAACACAAATAACACGGATAGAGCGGAGACACACACACACACACACAAACAGTAGACAACATCGATTTCCTGGTTGGCATTGGAAAGCGCTGAGTGACACCGCGGTGAGACTCCGGCTATTCTCTGGACCACAGTGCACACAAACAAACATGCAATGTATTCTGCATCACACCCCTCCCTCCTCTCTCTCTCTCTCTCTCTCTCGACATTTTATAGACAAACATTGTCAAACCAAACAGTTCGTATCGATCATTGCACTTTCAACATTTCATCACTACATCTCTCGCTTGCGTTTTTTTTTTTTTTTCCCGCCCCTTCTGCTCGGGCTTATTGTCTCTCGCTGTGCTCACTCCTCATCTCCGTTATCTTTCTGCGACAGTTTTCAATAAAAGAAATTTCTTTTTCTTTTTGCCGCTTTCTCTCTTTGCTCCGCAGAGCAGTGCTGGGTGCTTGGCTGGTTCGGCTCAATGTTGAACCGCATACCATCTGATAAACAGCTGTTTTTATCAGCCACATGGATCCACACTCCCAAAACACAAAAGCATACAAGCCTCTTCCCCGTTTCCCGGGTAATCGAGAGATCTTTTTTGGCAAACAAAGGGATCACGCCAACTTAAACAGATTATTTCGCGCGACTTACTGCACTCCACAGCACAGTTCCATACAATGGGACGACACGAGTACACATGTATGTACTTTGTTAAATAATTCAAGTATGTATACTGGTGCACTTTTGCTCTTCTGGGAAATGCGAAATGATGTGTTTCCTCCGAGTTCCGGGGCCTCTCTGAGTCATGTCACTGCGGCTGTAACTTGTGTGTGATGTGTGTGTGTCCCTCTCTGTCTCACTCGTTCTATCGTCGGGTGCATTATTGGACGCAGTCGACCGGACACAGCCAGAGGCGTACACCAAGCGGTCACGAGGTGTGACAGAGAAGAGAGCAGAGTTGCTGTCAGAGGGCCTTTCTAACACGTACGCCGCTCGCTGTTCGGGGACACTTTGGGAGCATTTGACTGCAAAAAAAATATATATAAAAAAAAAAAAATAGAGCTGTGCAAAGAAGATAAACACGATTCTCCAAAACTCCCACAGAAACACCGTTAAAGCCCCGAAGGCTCTCTACCTGAAAATACTGCACTAATACCTTTGATGTTCCCAAAGAGATGTGCAGAGGAGCAGGAGGCAGCGAGACGGGCGGGGAGATGACAGAAGCACACGAGGCAGCAGCTTCACACATCTAATGAATCCCTGTTAGATAATGTTTTTTTTTATGTGTGGGACATTGAAGGGAAGAGTTCAGGGAAGTCACGGTGCGTTAAAAGAAATGTCCATTGTGGCAAGTGACTTCTGAAATGTATATCATTTTTCTTTTCTTAAATCAAATCCTGATGTTGTCAAATGAAGCCCTACATTGTTTTGCCCTGGAGAGCGGGTAATTCCTTTTTGTAGCTATTGAGTGTGTTGTTTTTTTTGGGGGGGGGGTGCCTTAAATGTAAGAAAGTTTTCAATTAACTTTGTTGCTCGCTCTCTTTCCCCCCCTTACACTTCCACCTGCTTTTCACTCTTAGAAATTGCACAAAATGACGGGGATCTTGCAATGCGCCGAAGCACTTTCTTTGCATGCCGGCATATTGTGCCTCAAAACATTTTAGCATCCTGTCTCGCGTTCCTCCTTTTTGTCGCTTACAAAGGCTAAATCCCAATTTGCATACGGTTTCTCCTGGCGGCATCCAGCCGCGGAACAGTATTCTTGTTTTTCGAGCTGCCATAGCCACCTAAGCTGCATTTTAACAGAAAATCTATGACCCGCTCTGCTATCCTGTGCAGGGTTCAGACATTCATGCTGGATGTGGCATTGCACACCAAACTAGAAACAAAAACTCTTTGTTCCTTACCTCTGTGTCTCTTACATATTGCAATCATGACGATGATTCGAGAAGAGGCAGCTACAAAAAACAAAACAAAACAACAACTTCAAAACTGTTACTTTTAAGACTCATGCAACTATTCCACCTGGTCCTGTTTCGTACTCCATCATCCCAAGTGCCCTTAATCAAACTGTAAAGGTCACATCCTTGTCACCTCTGAGTTTGAAACCCAACACACATTTGTGTGAGAGGCCAAACCTTCCTGAGGACTCGTGAACTCGGACTTTCAAATGTAGTAATAGCCGGGAAATGTAACAGGACAAAACAAACAACGTACTTCTCTCTATAACTGCTGTTGTTGCTAGGTCCGTGTGTTAAGTGCGAAGCCGGTTTAAAAAGAAAAAGAAAGAAAAAGCTGGACATTTAAACATGTCTTCTGAAGAAGTTATGTGGAGGGGGAGTGAATTGTTGTGAAGAACAGGTCCTGCTAAGTGCTATGTCTGGATCAATCAGGCTAGTTGTGGAAGCAAAAATAAAACAGTAGCATCACAACAATGCCATCAACAGTGGTAATCCATACAGGGTCCATATTTGTTCCTTCATAAAAGTGAGTGGAGAGAGATGTAAATGAAACAAAACAAAATAAATAAATAAAATCAAGAGTCACTCCTATTTTAAGTTTTGATGGCTGAGTTTAAACTCCTCAGGGAATCTTTGGCTTCGGGAGGCATGAGCGATTCAAAGAAGTCTTCGCGGATCCGGTTTCTTTGAGCGCTCCCAGGTTGGGCCGCCTGGCGGGCACTGGATCTTTCAAAGGCTCTGATGTTCCGCTCGGCTGGAGCAGCGAAGTGCGACATGAACTTGGAATCTGCACCTGGGGTCCAGCGTTAAAGCAAGGAAGGCCTCTGGATGGTGGGGGCAGCAGCTTGGTTTTGTTAGTTGAAGGCCCCGGGGGACGTCCTAGTCTGAGAGGAGCATATCCGCCAGCGGACCCTGACTTGATTACAGGAAGAGACGCGCGTTTGTGAATCTGAGATGGCTGTGGAGCGAGGAGGGAAACGGTGGGTCTAGGGGTGGCGGAGTTCTGCTGCAACACTGTGTGCGCTCTCCACTCACGCTGTGCCGCAGATGGAGTTGCTGATGCCGGACTGTCTCTGGCAGTCACCTTCTGTGGAGTCCCGGTGCTTGGGCATTGCAGGTGGGTGCTTAAGAGATGACTCAGCTCATTTGGGCGTGCTTGTGCAGACACATCTGCCATAAAGCCTTCAAGAGGACGGTCAGCATCTATGTGGGCTCCTCCCCACGTACTTTCCGCTGCAAGGTCACTGAGGGCCTCGGTTGGGGGAGTTTTTGCTAGTTTTCCCCGGTGTGAATGCTCGTTGAGGAAGGGGTTGAAAGGCTGTAGTATTCGAGGCTGCGGAGGGGGGGGAAAAAAAAGGGCAGAGATATATAAAGATTTCATCACAAAACAGTCTGCATAAAATCTGGCTTCAGTATCTTTTTTAAATCTTGTTTAAAAAACCCCAGAAGGAACATACTCCCTAAATCTGACTGTTTACTTACTATTAATATTGTAGGTTGTTTCCAACAGCTATCAACTGTTTGGGTATTGCAAAGTCAGAGGAGGACCTAATTCAGCATGAATACCAACAGAGGACAAGGGCCTTCCCATTTGAGCGTGCAAAATCAAATACTCGAGTCACTTTGTGATTTTTGTTGCTGGGGAAACTTCAAAAGTTTTCAAAGGTCTTCAGCACAAGCTGCCTGTATGAGACCACGCTGAGCCGTCAGTCAAGGGAAATCTAAACCAACCGGGGGGGGTTTTGGTCTTGCTCCACAGGTATTCAAACGGAATCACGACACAAATAATTGTGATTTTCTTTTAACGCCCCTAAATCGATTGCTGTGTTTTTAAGGTTTTGGTGGCATGCTGCATTTGTTGTGTCACAGCCACTGTGATGTGTGTTGTGTCACAACCGCTATTATTATTAAAGCCTCCACTTATTAGCCCGACCTGGCAAAAAAAAAAAAAAAAAGAAGAAACTTAACAGGAGGCGAATTGGGTGAAAGGGACAGGAAGAAAAACAAAGCATCCACAGTAAACTAACTCTGACTCTCACAACATTTACGGGGATTTATTTCAATGATTCATGACAGCGACATCTGTTAATCCCACGTCCTGTTTGTGATGTTAGCCTTTCAGTTAGACTCTGTCTGACACGCAAAGATGTGACACTCTGGGCTGAGCTTCTTAACCTGATGGCAGCAAAAAATCTGAATCTACATGAACTATTAAAAAGAAACGACTCAGTTATATATTGAATCAGTATAGAGATCTGAGGATGTGAACAGTCACAAAGTAGCTGTGTGGGTCAGGACTATTTGCATTGCAAGGGGAATTAGATGTCCGGGGCCACAGCTCCATCTCCTGGCCCCTGACACAATAAGAAGACTTGCCTGTTAAAAACCCAGCCCCCCCACACACACACACACACGCACACCCTATCCCATGCCCCTCAATGTCAGATCATATCGGCCTCTTCCAAATAAAAGGGTTACTTCATGGAAAATATTCGTTTTGGTTTCCGTCAGCAGATGACATATGAAGTATTTGTGAATTTTGAAGACCTCATTAATCCCTTGTGGGAAAATCGTTCCCTGCATTTAAGCCATCATGGATGAAGTTTGTGGGCAGCCATGTTAGCGGCGGCCGGGGATGCAGTGTCTAGTTCATGAACCCTTCGAAAGGCTGGGAAGAGAGCTTGGGAATTGAACCGAAAACTTTCTGTCCCGAGACAACTGCTGTCCCCGCTGTCTCTCATTTCTCATCTCTGGCACGGTTCAGTCTGAGAGTGTCATTAATCTCAGCTACCAGCTGCACTTAAGAAATAATACAGTTAATTCTTATTCATTAATCACAAGTAATCTGAATAAATGAACAATATAAATGTTTCACTTTTTACTGCTTCATCTACGACAGAGTAAAACATAGAGAGAAAGAAATATCTTTTGTTCTGCAATTGCTGCGGAGGCTCTGACTGAATTGTTCAGTGAATACTGATTGACTCGGTTCAGACCAAAGAAACATGTGAAGGCAATAGCATCATGCAAGACACATTGTGACGGATCAAAGTTGAGACATATTTGCATCTACAGCAATCATGATATGGATCCTAATAATTAGAGGCAATCATTCTGAGCAGTACCCTGCATTACAAAGAGCTCACTAATGATAGTGATTGCGTTAACAGAAAATCACCAGCCAAACAAAGAAATGTGTGATCTTGAGTTACCACAATCTAATCTCCAGTCTGCCTCACCATGAAATGGCATGTGATTAGAAAAGCAACATGAGCGCATTTTATAATGATGTAAATAATCCCCACTTAGTCTGTCTGAAGAGTATCATTGCCTCGAAAAAGCCGACGAGACACTGTGCAACACAGTGCAACTCCATTTCGGAGGTAGATAAGACGTGTCATTTGTAGGTGGCTGGGAAAACAGTGATTTGGACAGCGTCTTCACTGATGCACTCGACAACTTTTTTTTTTTTTCTTCTCTCTGATATGATTTCCCTTTACATACAGTTCCCACAAATCCTTCAGGTCAAAGACCTGGATTCACAAATAAAAATGTTCGCGATATGGAAAAATCAGCCGAGAGGGATTTATAAATGCATGCATAATGGTTGTGATGTAGACCACTTCATGAGACGGTACAAATTAAATAAAGTGCACAATCAAGGCAAAACGGTTTTTCAAACTCCAGCAAACAAAACTGACAGAGAATCACTGTGCTTTAAAAGAGCAAACCAAAAGCCCAAGTACAAATCAACAAGGTAAAACGTCAAAACAACTTGAAATTCAAAGCATGCAAACGCAGATGTAGAAAGGCATGCTTCTGTCGTGCCACATCTTACAGAGCCCAGCTCGGCGTGCAGGGGAGGAGCTGGTGAGGGCTGCGTGTTGGCAGCATGTTAAAGAAAGGCTTACTGTACCATGCTCTGTCAGTGAAGTACTGCACTAGGTGCTCCACTCCTTGCCATAGGCATTATGTTTGGGGATGCAAAGGTAGAGAGACCAACAGGGAGAGAAGATAGAGGATGAGAGAGAGAGAGAGAGAGAGAAGGGGGTACAGACATGTAAGCCAGACACTTATTAGGGTTAATGTTTTAAAATCAAATTATGCTTGCACAAAAAGGCCACACATTAGCACAAACAAACTAATTTATTGCAAAATATAATTACTGCAGCCCGCGTTCATCATGACCTGTGATAAGATACCAAGGCCTTCTGAAACTTCAGATAGTATATTTCTGTTTTTGTATTCAAAAGGCTATTATTATTGTTAACACATAACTAGCTAATTCAGTAGCAACCGCTTCTCAGCGAAGGGTGGGGGCAGGAGGGGTGTCTGATCGAGGCCAGACAAAAAAGAAAATCAACCCAATCTTTTAATTAAAAATGGAAATATTGTCTCAAACTTTAATGTAGAAAAGCAACAGACTTAAAAGTGGCAAAACATTTTAAAAAGGCAAACTATAATTGTGCAAGCATTAAAACTAATGCTACTAGTAAGATGTCTTGAGTTTTGTGAGCTAACAGGTAAAACACAAATCAGCTCCGTGACAGTATCAAAGTCACATCTGTTTTAAGGGGTTAAAATTGGCCCAGAGGCACAACTGATTCCTTAAATGACATTGCATTTGTTTTCAACATTTAACTTTTGCACATGTCGCTGGTCCCTAAACCACATTGATTGGCTCTGAAAGAAGAGTCACCCTCTGTGCGAACCTCTTCACACGATGTGGTGAGCATATTGATGGTGCAGGTTTAACTGAGCTCTTGTGAGTACTTTTCACTAAAACGTGTTCTCGTGATGGTATGGGACGGTGCACTAACTGCCGTTTGCACGGACTTCCCACTTACACAAACTGATTTTCATTTTTCAGCCCAGTGTTCTGTGGACTTGACAATGCCCTCATGTTGAATCGCCCGCTTGATGCAAACAGCGACAACCTCAGTGTGTGCCATACAAACAATGTTTTCACACTGTGTTTCGCCTAAAAAGATTAGAAAATCTGTTGTTGGCAGAATTCTTCATGCTTGGCTGTACTCTCGTTTGTCAAATAAAAATAAAAAAAAACGACTCCGTACTCAGGTGGATTGGTGAAATTTTAAAAACAATTCACCTCTGTCAAATTTACTTCACCCTCCTCCTTGATTCCAAGCAGTGGCCCACCAGGACGGATGAAAGGAACACAGCTTGGATTCGTCTCTTTGGGTCCTTATCATTTCCCTTTATTTTTTCACTTGCCTAAACGTGTGCATTCTCCAAGGTCTATTTACCAACTGTTGCTCTCTTTCCTGGCCCTCCTTAAAAGCTGCTCCATTACAGAATTACACAGCAGCTTTGTTGTGAGAGTCACTGAGCTACATCAGGCTGGCTAGGTTTATCAAAGTCAAGGGTGTTTCTGTCGATACAGAAACGTTACACATTTCAATTTCCAGAAAAAACGTATATATTCAGCAGTCCCCTTGCATATATATGTGTGCGTGTGTGAATACATATATATATATTTATTTTTTTATCCCCCCCCCCCGAAAAAAATATTAGTGGACGGTACATGGCCCGGTTATCAACGAGTAGTGGAAACTCACAGAAGTTACTTATGTTTTGCCTTAAAAAAATCAAAAGTCGACAGTTCTAACTGTTAGACAACAATGTGTTGCACGGGAAAAGACAGAAATATTTTGTTTAAGATTTCAGCTTGGGGGAAAAAAAAAAACATCATGCAGACGAGTTATTCTAGTGGATTAGAGGGTTTTAACTGGAGTCGGATGGTGAACTCCGGCGAGTGAGGACATCACGAAAAAGTTGGGGAGGTTGTTAGTGACTCACTCTGTCTGCGCTGGGGCATGCTGGTGCAGGTCACGCCCTGGTGCTGTGCCTGCCATGGGGACAGCAAAGGGGTGGGCAGCACACCCTGCGCAGAGAAAACACACAAAGGACAAAAGCCATAACGTACCAGGACACCCGCACACACAGACACACAGAAATACTCTTCTACAAAACACACACTTAGCAAACAACATGAAACAGTCAGTGCTTAGGTTAGGCTCAATCAATGCAAAACACAAAAATAAGTACAGGCAGATATGTACTCATACTGTATAACCTACGGCTTATTGAATACTGTGGTGACAACTAGCAGACAGAATATAAACCACATATTCTCTCATCTTTTTATTCAGAATATCCTACATGTTTGCCCTGTGTCCATTAAGACAAGCTATCTTTATAAAGTAAATGTTAAAACAGTCACTGACTGTTTTCAACAATTCATTTAAACATGGCAAACAGTTTCAGCCTCTTGAAATTAAATGTTGAATCAATGGCAAGTTTTTGAAACACGCTGGATTATTTGAATGGATTGTCCGTTCCAACCCCATCCATAACATCAGCCTCCTCAAAACTTCCAACCGTCATGACAGCCAAACCCTCGAGCCACACAGGATGGTTTTTATCTTCTTCTTTGTAACCACGTAGTTCTTCTTCCACTGATTTACAGTCCTCTTTTTTCGTCAATCCCCAGAGTCTAGCCTTCGATCTATTCTAGAAGAGCACTCCAATCAGTGGGGAAAAAAAACAAAACAAGGTGACACTGGAAAGGTAAACCAATTTTCACTTATGAACAAACCGCACGAAAAAGGACTGCAATACAATAACTCCACCTATCACTCTGTCAGTTGACGTGACAGATTTCATGAGCTGAGAGTAAGTAGGGACATTTTTCATAGACCTGCCATCACAGACTGTAAATTTAATATCTACAAAATATGTTGAATATATTTTATGATAATATTTTATGATAGCATCTTAAGTACGTCGGCCTGAGGTTGAACAGTAACACATGATTTTCTTGAATGATAAATATGCAGTTATTACTTGGAGACAGTGGCAAATCTACGCGATCATAATCAATACACTATCCGAGAAAAACACTGACTGCAAAAATCATTTCGATTGTTTCACACGGTATATTCTTATCTAACTTACTTCTACCTGCTGCTCTTAGTTACAGATGCCAGTGAAATTGTTCATTGAACAGTTGATATAGTTTAACTAAGAGCAGCAGGTAGAAGTAAGTT
>CAAKHD010013443.1:231870-259064 GCA_901007705.1 Fistularia tabacaria
AGTTATTACTTGGAGACAGTGGCAAATCTACGCGATCATAATCAATACACTATCCGAGAAAAACACTGACTGCAAAAATCATTTCGATTGTTTCACACGGTATATTCTTATCTAACTTACTTCTACCTGCTGCTCTTAGTTAAACTATATCAACTGTTCAATGAACAATTTCACTGGCATCTGTAACTATCCTGAGGCCCGTAACAGGATATAAACTCTTTCTTTTATTTCACATGTAGTTTTCGCTAATTCAAAGATCCTCAGTCCCCGCGGGGAAAGTAAAGTGAAAGAGCAGCAGGACCATCACGTTACACAGACATCAAATGCAACTCCCTCCCTCAGCTGGAGCTGCCTCTCAAATAAGACTCTAATACAGTAGAGAGCCACTGCATCTGTCAGAGGGAGGAAGCACTGAGAGGGAAATAAGAGACAAGAAGTGGAAGGAAGCAACTCCCCAGCAGGTCCATCCTATGCAATTTCAGAGCCCTCCTGGTGAGACTACTTTAAGGGAGGACCGAGTGTCTGCAGTCGCCCATGTCTTCCCTCGAACACCAACCACTTGAAGGAGGCCTCTGCCGAGACCTCCTGCTGAAGCTTCATTTGCAACCTTTGGTGATGAGAACAAGATAGGGAAATTGAAGGAGTCTATAAATGATTCTGAATGTCTGGGGTGGCCGTATAAGACACCCAGGGCAGCTTAGACTGGCAATTTCTTTTTCCCCTTTTGCCGCTCTAACCCCTGTAAAACCTCAGCAAAGAACAGCCGACGAGTTTCACAACTCAAGAAAGGCATGTAAAAATACAGAAATATATTTCAGTTTCCATCATTTTCAACAGAACCTCTGTCATTTCTTATTTAGCTGCAGAGAGACCTGGGGATCAATGCCCGGCAGTGGTGCTCCTGGCTTGCTTAGGCTTGGCAAATAACACAACGGGTGGATAGCAAGCGAGGACCCTCCTCTTGTCGCATCGGTGAATGCCTTCCCACTATAGCCGCAAGGTAAAATTCATTGAATAGAGAATGAATTCAAGCTGTTTGAATTGCCATCCTCCAATCCTCACATAATTGGCAAAATAATAAGAGTGCTCACCAGACAACACTCTTTCTTGAAAAATACTTCAGACTTTGCCTTCATGTGCGGAGACCACAAAGCAAATGATAAAAAAACTTGGGGAAGTAGGACAGGAATTTAAAAGTAAATCCAAAGTTTTCTTTTGTGATCCTACAACCTTTTCATCAAGTAACACCAGTATTTAGAAGAAACCATGACGCCATGTCCCAGAGACAGCCTCGAGCTGCTGGAATCCCCTAATCCACTACACAGAGCTGCTTATACCTTCAGTCTGGCCACAACGTCTCACTTCACTAACTTTGACAATTAGATCCTCACCTGTCGAAGATGACTACTACTGTGTATGTGTGTGTGCGAGTGTGTGTGTGATAATGAGCCCTCATGTGTAAGTCAGTGAGTTTTTGCATTTGTGGTGGTGTGTGTCAGTGATGCAACGGTGCAGACAGAGGGGCCTTGAGTGGAGAAATGACGTCAAGACTTAAGGAGAGAAAACAGTTTCTTTCAACTTACAGCTTAACAGTGATCACTAACAGTCTTCGATCATCCTGCCTCCCTTCTGTATTTTTTTCTCCTTTTTTTTCCTGTCTCCACAGAAAATTTCTGAGTTGAAAGTGGGTGAAACGGTAGAAGCGAGGTCACAGAAACAGTGATTAACAAAACATAAAAAAAAAAAAAAAAAAAAAAGAAAATTAGGAAATACAAAGTCGCGACGAAACAATACGCAGAGAGAAAGGCGCAAAGGTGAGGCAGACAAGAGAATGTTTAAAAGGCAAAGCAAGAGTAGGAGGAAGGTGTAATTATCCTGTTTCCCACTGATGAAACACTGCCTATTGTGCTGCCATTATTTTTCTGTTGCTGCTCGTGCATGTTTGTTTATATGGGTTGTTAACAAGATGCACTCCCAAGTCATCAGGCAGATGAACCGATTGTTCTATCGCAATGTGTGTCCCTCATAAATAAGGATATCAGCGGTACACGTGGCATATCCAACGTGCATAGACCCATGTGATAATAGCGGGGATTGAACAGGGGACACAGACTGGATTTGCATGATAATTGCCCATTATGTACTACACTTGAAAACTGCTGACATCATTGTGTTCTATTCATAGTAAAAGGAAGGGAACAGGATAAATAACAACATCAACATCATTCCCTGCAAGGTTGTTCTTGGGAGCAACTCAAAAACATTATTTGCCTACGAGTGATATTTAAGAAGAAGCCGACTTCACTCTACATGTGTATCTTGTTGTGACAAGTGAGTCTAACATTTGACTGCATCTTGTACACTGTCAGGGGCTCTAAGCTTATTGTGAAACCCTTTTCCCCAAACATTTTTAGGCCTCAAAATTGGATTGTAAACAGATTAAAATGGAAGGCTCCCGCCCAAAGCAGTTGGTGGGGGGGGGGATATGTTGGTAAACTCTTCCTTCCAACTGAGGAAGTCAAGGCACAGAAATTGGATGGGGAGGGCTTTGCACAATGTTTTTTGCTACAAATCCCAAATTTTTTATGAATTATCACTTGACAATAACAAACAACTTATTAAAATGCTTGGGGATGGAACAGGAACAATGAGCTGTTTGCTCGAAATAAATAAATCATGTACACATTTCATAGGTCATGAACATCGTCTTCTGATATAACCCTAATTAGAATTCTGTGACATTTCTGTGAAGTCAACAGTCATAACAACATTCCCACTAGAACGTGGTTTTAGACCTCTGGTACGAGGATGTACATTTTACCCACTGTTACTGATAAGGCAAATAGATATCAGCATTAAGGCTATAAAAGCATTATGGCTAGCGGCCTTTGACATGAAAATTTTTCTTGGCTGATCCTCTCAGCTTAACTCTCTATAATACCGTCGGGGGCAAGGGCCACTCCCCTGCCCTGATACAGCAGCACTTTAAATGTCAGGGAAGAAAAATCAACACAAAGGGCACATCAGAGAGCCAAACAAGGGAAAAAAACAAACAATAAAGATGACAATACATTATAATTTGTCTCTGTGTATATTTGGAGTTGTGGAGTGCTGGAAACTACAAAAAACTGAATGAGTATGTGAAATGGGAAAGAGAAATTATATATTTTTGTACAAAAGGCCTAGGGTTACAAATGAATGTGACTATATGCAAAAAAATAGGTAAAAGAGAACATACTGAACTTGCTAGTGTGCTTCAAGGGACTTTGATATAATTTAACAGTAAAAAAAGAGAGAGAGAGAGAGAGAGAGAGAGAGAGAGAGAGAGAGAGAGAGAGAGAGGAAAAACACTCCTTTGGTTCCTGTTCTGTTTATACCTTGCTCTCTGTTCTTGTTAGTGTGTCAAAAAGCAACAAAACAACCGTTCAGGGCAACTGCGTACACTTGAAAGTGTAACTGGAGAAACACCAACTTTTATGACGATGATTTATTAATGAATATTCAATGAGGGAAAAGTGTTCGCAAAAAAAACATCTAGAAACAAGAGTACAAAGGAAAAAGAGAAAGTGACACTGTGCACTAGTGAAGTGCGGTATTATACGACAGGTACTACAGGTCACAGAGAGACGTTCCTGCAATGTGGACGATCCGCATTGAGAGCCACTAACCTTGCATTGACGGTTTCCATGGCAACTGCAAAACCACATGCACTTTGGGTAAACAGGGACGTAGCGTGGTTAAGGAGCTTGCTTATATTCTCACTTTTGTGTGGACTCCGGATCGTACTGTCTGTAGTAGCACTGAAGATGATTTTATACGATATGTGTTCACATGCGCTGATGATCCACAGAGGCAAGTCCGCAGCCAAATCATATATTTATGTATATATAGACATATATGTATATATGTATTGATCTGTATCTCTGTATCTACAAGAGTGCTTGTGTGTGTGTGAAAGTAAGGAGGCAGGTCAATTAGAGAAGTGTTTACTAGGCCCCCTGCCTATGGCACTCCTGCTACTAAATCAATACTGGGTTGCCACGCAGCGTGCTTTTGTAACATGAAGCTGAACATTCTGCCCTATCCTTTTCCCACCTTTCTCCCTTTTTCTCACCCCCTCCAGTTCTTTTCACATCTGGAGCTCTCCCTCTCCATCCCAGCCCAACCTTAATCTTCTGTTTTTTTGTTTTCCTCCTCTCCAACTCCCAGTTCGGTGTCAGATCTGGGTATTAAGATTGTGAGACAGAGTAATAACCTGTATTCCATAGAGAGGACATGGTGCAGTCATCAATTCAGACATTTCTAGCCTGAGAGAGAGCAGCAGGAAAATGGGATGCTCGCGGGTTGAATTAGGCGGTGTGACTCAGCAACATACAACACGCGTACATTGGACTATAACTTTATCCCAATGCACTACTGCACAAGGAGCTGCACTGTAAAAACATTTTGCAATTATTAACAAAATCAACAGACAAGAGCAATATTTGCGATCTGACTTCAGCCTATTAATGCAGATTTTACTGCAGAAGTGTCTCAGGTATCTGAAATGTTTGGTGCAAAACAAATGGTTTAAATTATGCATTTGTCAGTGTTTCAGTTCACTGGAAGGTGCTATTAATGTTTAGACGTACCGCGTGGTTTGGAGGTCTCCAGTTTGTCTGCGTGGCCTTGTCATTGTGCTGGTGCAGTCTTCTGTCCATCTGTCGGTCAGCCTGGCGAAGTGTGGAGGGAGCCCTCTGGTGGTGGCACTGACATCTGACCTGCTTGCGTTGACCTGACTGAGGAAGCGAATAGGAAAACAATAGCCATGCATAAGAGCTTCCAAGGGAAGAAATGAATGGTGGTGCGTTTTATTAAAGCTTGTTGCTGCACGCCCCACAAAAGCAAATGGCTGGAATCATATTTGTACAGATGGACTACAATAATTAATCACATCTACTTTTAATAAATGCTTGTAGAGTGTTTTTTGGTAACCTGTTAAAACCACAAACTCATAATGGACCAGCTACCACAATCTGTTAAACTTTCTACGCAAGTGACTAAGGTACAGCGTTACTAGATCAGCTAATAATCAGCAAATCAGCTTGCAAGTGTTATTTTGAGAAGGTTGTTAACGGTTAAGCTCTAAATCTAACATCTCTTTATATAAGTGGAAAAACAACGGAGCAACTTTTACCGGCCCGCAAATGACCTGACAGAAATCTTGAGTTTTTGCAAGTCTTGGTGAAAACTAAAATGAAGCTCAGAGAGAAACAGTTGGGAGGAAAGTGTGTGAGCGGGGATGGAGGAGGCATCAAAACAGCATCAAGTCGAGTAAAACTGAGAATTGTGATTTTATTGTTTTTTTGTTTTGTTTTCTTTGCACTAATAGCTCTACTCTCTGTCCCCCATGATTTATATTTCTTTCTCGATCTCTGCTGTCTTTCCTTCAAACACAATGTTCTATTCGATGCAATACAATCTCTGCAAACAACTATATTGGTTTTTTTCCCCCATTACATTGGTATGTGCGTTCAGTTAAGTCAACTCTTCCCCTTTGCCAGCATTTCATCCCTTTTTACCAGTGCTTACTATTTTCCCAGCTGAAATATTCTATCTAATACAATTAATAAAGTTAGGCAGAAAAATAAGGTCTCAGTCCAGTAGCTTCTGTCTCTGTTGTAATCATTATTATATTGCCATGTACTCATTTTTAAGGAATTAGAGAGAATTACAATAAACTAATCTGAGCAATCTGTTTTAGCTTTATAATTGTCCTTTCTTCGACTGTCGGGGTACCAAAGGCCAATACAATCAGCATTCCTATAACCTGACATTTCAACCCAGACCCAGCTGAGCAAATGTGTTCCATATGTCGTGTTTACATTCTTATCTATTTCCTCCAAACACACTTTTACATTCAACTTCTATAATCACTCTCTCAGCCTCCATACTCAATAATGTCAGGCACGCAACTAAAAATATGACTTATTGTTACTCGCTTTGCTTGTTCAGGGTGAGGGCGCAACAATATTGTGGGAACCTGCTGACTCTAATTGGAAAGATTGCATGCTGCAACGAAGGTGGTGGACAGGAGATGCTTTGACATTTTGGTATTTCTAGATACAGTGGGGATTTGAATAAATTCAGCCAGACATATGGTTGTTTGGCTAACAAGGGAGCCAGTTCAGACACTAATGAATGTTAGAAAGGAGATGGATCCGGCTAAAAGCAAACAGAACAGAGGTTATAGATAGGCAGTCATAAGCACAAGACAAGACACACTCCTAACTAGTATAAAGAGTTCTACGTGACCAACAGAGGTCTGGATGGTGGATGGTACACGCTGTGCGTGGTACAAAGGACGTTACCTAACATTCTTGATAACTGAAAAAAAAAAAAGAAATGTTGATCACATTAGCGTTGTGTTTTTTAAAGCCGAGAATATGTCTTTCAGTGATGTTATCGGCCCAAACCAAATGTAGTGTCCCAAAGATTCTGGCATCATTAAAAAGTAAGTTCTAAAAAGAGGACCACAGAATCGGTAAAATATTTGGATAATTTCTTCTCAAATACAACTTCAACATTTTTTTATTTTCTTTTTTCACCAAACTTGCAGACAATTAATGCAACACTTGACAATAATCAGTTATATGATTACTGGCTGCCCCTCTACATGTATCACTTGAGTCCACGTTTAGAATTTACGAACCACACTATGGCTTCAATATAATTGTACCTGGTGATTGCTTATGCGAAAAATCATTTTCAATGACCTTCGTCCCTCGATTACTTTGTTACATCCTTCTCATGCAAAATCTGATGGGCCTGGACTGTATGTGAATAAAGGATAATGGAGGGGAGTTATTCCCCAAGATATGCCGAACTACTGAGCATCTCTGAATTGGCGTCAAGGAGGTGACCTACACCAAGGGACCTTATATCCACAGCTCATAAAATCTACATCAACGCAGTGAGTAAATGTAGATGCAGAAGCAATTATATCTGTGTTCAAGTGTGTCAGGAACACACACTTTGATCCTGACATATTTAGCTTGTGATGCTCACATATTTATGTTCCTTATGTCCCCCACAAAGTAAGAAGCAAGATCATTTACTTTCAGTCAGTGTTACAGATCACCATAGCTTTGAACCTTTCAAGATATTATAAAGAGGCTGCTGCTATTTGCTCTGCTGTGGATACAGCTCCTTGCCAACATGCCTTCATAACAGCACACGTCATTCATTAAGTAAACATAATGAACACTCAACTAAGGTGACTGGGACTGCTCTCGAAGACACCATGAAGAGAATCCATTATTATGCGCAACAATGCCTTAATCCCAGGTCTGTATGTACTGTATGGCTTCTTTCCAGGTCAGATGCACTTTCTTTATATATTTCAGCATTTAATATATTGGATAGTTTCATGCAGCCTCATTTGTTCTTCTTGATCTATACAAGTCACTACAAAAGACATGCTTTGAAAGAGGACTTTCTATTCTTTTCACTGATCCTATCATGCCAGGCACCCTAGGCCGCTGTTTTTTTTCTTTTGAACAAGGTTGTAAGGGTAAGCTTGTGACCTCAAAACACCCACTGTTAAGTTGGTCATTCTTACTTTATAACTACACTATCATTTTGATTTCACTTATATTACATTCTATAATATTTAAATGTTAACATTTTAGTGGACTTCATCTGAAATCAGCAGCAGACATATGTCGAATCATACACATATACATACACGGAAAGCTCCATGCACAAAGCATGGGAAAATTTATTAACATTCATAATATTCCTTTTTCCCCACTCCAGACATCCGCTCACCATTTGTTCACGCTGAAGCTGTTGACACTGCAACGTGAGCTGAACGATGGTCTTGTCACGACTCCTCAGTTCTTCTTTAAGCACCTGCACTTCCTTAATTAGCTCCTCCAACTGAAATATGAAGGAATGGTTGGGGATAATACATGTGGGAGGAGCATGTGCAGAGGATCCATCCAGAAATAAAAAAATAGACTCCCTATCCATTTGCAATGATGTATACATCACCTGCAGTTTATCTACAGATTCCATCATGAGTGTGGAGGGAAATAAAGTGACTGCAATTTTTCCAGGTAATTACCGGTTCTTCTTCTTAGTCAAAGCCATTTCTTAAAGTTGAATATACTTCATGGACATAAATGGAACCGTTGTACTAAAATTTCTTACCAAACGTTTGACCTTTGCCAAAAATTGAACAGAGGCCTAAAAATAATATTGTACCGTGATGCATTTCCATCCACTCTCTTTGTAGGAGCTGTAGACACACGGCAGGGTATATATACTTTAAAGGACAGTAAATAAATATGATCTACAGGGAATCTCCAGTTTTGTTTTAACGGATTTATCAAAACATATACTTACGCTAGCCATTCAATAACATGATAAAACCTACGGTAAACTTTCTTACTTGTGATGCAGTATTATCTTTTTCTTCTATCTCCTCAGCAACATCTGCTGGCGAGTCTGTGTCCTCAAGCTGGAAACAAACAAATACACACACAGACACACAGCACACAGTGAGCACGATCAATGACAATTGCCTAAGGCATGCCTCAAGAGCTACGATTCACTGTGAGATGGAATATTTTTACTCCTTAGCACATATACTCTGCTGACCCTGAACTGTCAGCACCGAATGTTAGATACCTGAGGCGAAGTGGCTGAGTATGTTTTCAAGATTCATTACTTTTACTCCACCGAGTAAAATGAGTACGCTGTCTTAGGAAAAATGTAAAGTTAATGAATGAAACGCTGGCATTTAGTTTTTTTCCAATCTAAAAAGTTCCAGATTTAATTTCTGCTTGTGAATAAAACTGCTGTTGATTCAGGCTCAAACTTCCTTTGATTATTTTGCAATTAGTGCTTCATCAGTTGTCATTTAGTTATCAAATAATGTCAGATTTGCACGGCCATCAAATGGGATAGAAGAAAAGGAGATGTCCAAATTTTATAGTTATGAGGATATCTGTGGTATTTTTTTGCTAATTATGAAAATACTTGAATCGATAGTTTATGAAAAAATACAGGGAGAACATTATTTATTTGACCAAGGCTACTTCTCCACTTCGCCAATTAGAAATTAAAAGTTATTCACTCTTTTCTCCATGTGTTGCTCATTCGTATCGAGTGGATAATCTTCTTGAAGCAAGGATGTGTGAGAACACATACATTGCATGGACTTGCTTTTGGCTATGAGGCAAATATTATTCACTTGGGTTATTTAAAAAAGAAAGAGATACAGCAAAGTCACTAATGGAGAATTAAAAAATAATAATTTGCTGCTACGACGTCTTTGTGTGCTTCATGGAGGAAACTGCTCAAGATGTTTGAGTAGAAATGCGAGCAAACATTACAACGCGTACCAGAATATCAAATTCCAATTCACAAGGTACATTTTGGCATTCAAGGCATTCAGTTCTTCTGCGTGCAGTGTGAGAGGGTGTGTGCATTTCTGTGATTTCTGATATGGCATTGTGTGTCTGCAGAGGTATTGGTTTTGTGGATTCATTCAGTGACTGAGCGTATGCTTTTACAGCAAACACCTTGGTTTAATTTTCCCTTTCTTTGTCAACCCTTCTTTCCTTTGCATAGATTTCACTGAGAGACAGATGGGTCCATTAAGTGATCACACTCTTACAAGCAATGATAAAAGCATAAAAGTACACATGCAGTCACATCACACAGTTGTACAAAGACAAGACTGCATGGTATATTCAAAGACAAGACTGCATGGTATATTCATCTCCTTCACAGAATCTGTGTCGCACCTGCAGCAGGGATTTGAGCTTGAGCAGCTGGTTCTTGAGGGAGCTGCAGTCCTGGGTCATGTGTCCAAGTGTGAGTCCGTCCAATGTTGTCACGTACCCACGTTGCCAGCTTTCAGGGGGAACGGGCTGTGAGGGCATCTTTGAAGACCTAAGACTATCATAGTGCTGGAAGAAATGAGGCCTTAGAAAGAGAAATGGACAACAGCCAAACAAAAAAAACAAAAAAAATCCAGTCAGGAATAGAGCAATATACACAATCACATGGGCTTCAATGTAAATTTCTGTTCCAAGAACTACATTCTCCTAAGGATTTGTTATTCCGTCAATAAACCTTCTGTCATTGCGGAAGTGGTCTGGTCCACTCCAGCGGAGGTGCTTGCGCCGCGGTCCCTGCCGGCGTGCCTTATCCAAGGGCTCAGTGTGAGACATCCTGACAATTTCTACAAAAGGGGAAAATAAAAATCTGTGAAGCTGGTATTTGTGACGTGATACAATGTGTATCCATGAACATTCAAGAGATGTATTTATTTTTCTGCTCTTCTTGAAACAAGTACATGTTTGAGCAGCAAAAGGTTAGAATAAGTTTTTCTCTGTCTCTCCTACTTAAGATACAGAGGTACACAAAAACGCGCACGCAAAAAACAAACCGAAAGAAATATAGCTTTTATGCTGTGTTATGATGAACAGCACTGTGCAAGATTCAGCTTCTCTCTTCAAAAATATCTGCATATAAGCCTTCATTTGTTCAATCTTGCCCTCCTTTTTTGTCAGCTACCTTAGTCACCAAATGCAAACAACATCGCATTGGCAAGCAGTTACATTTTCAATGAGGTAAGACAACAAAGAAGTTGACGACAATAAAAAGCATGCGACTGTGAAATGAACCATAGCAGCTGATAAATTTTCTAATCAGAAAATCAAAAAGGCAATTTGCTATTTTGTGCCAAGGCAGTCATTGGATAGAGAAATAGAGATAAAGAAGAAATGGCAGACATAAAGTCGAGATCCAAGCAGTGGTGATAAAAATCCTTTCCCCTTAATGTCACCACACCACACTGAAGCAGGCAGCCGGTTTCATACCAAACCGTTACATTCCGGGAAACTTGAGGAAACTCGCACGTTCCCGACAACTCCTTTTCAAGTGAGAAAAAGTCATCTCAGAAGCACTCCTCCAATATATTCCACGAGGTAAAATCCATAAATGCAGACAAAATCAAACGGACAGTGGACAGAAATCAAGCCTGATGCTGGTGAAGAAGTTAAAGGGACCAAGAGAGAAAGTCTGGCTCTGACTTTGTTGTCAGACTTGTTTTTCTGGGAACTCCCTAGGAACAGGAGCTGGGGAAAGATGACTGTGGTGGAGGAAGTGTTTGTAAGAGAGCAACTGGACTGTATCCAAGATAGGAAGCCATCAGCGGAGGCAGTCGCAGTGAAACATTTGGGACCGCTCTGCCGTCACGAGACTTCACAGCCGAATAGAGACGTAGCATGAGGTCACCTTCTACTATTGTCTGTTCTACTCCTCTTCTCCACTTCCCCTCTTCCCGTCGTCCTACTTTGTTGCAGAGTGAACGTTACTTGGACAGAGAAAAAGGGGAGGATATAGGAAAAAGAAGGGCTTTGGACTACCCTGTCAAAATAGCCTGCCTTATGCTGCATTTCCAGTGGGGTCGCCTTGTGGGCTTGGTCTAACTGGACATTTCAGGCTCGCTCCCTTTCATTCGGCGTCTCATGACACCAGAGCAAAACATGACACGTAGGACTATAAATATGGCCACTTCCGAAAAAGGAGTAGGAAAGGACAACACTGGAATTCGCATTCCACTGGAGTGAGCACCCATCCCCTCCACCACCCACCTCTCTGTCTGTAGCAGTCTTTCTCCTGTGTCACAAACAAGGGTGTTACTGTTTACAGACAATATTCAGCGACAAAAGCTGATTCCTATCCAGAGTAACACGAATGCTGAAGGAATTCAATAAATCAGACTGTCAATAATCCTACTCTCTCTGGTGTAAGAGACTGAATATTTTCAAGGTCACTGTTGCAACAAGCAATATCTTTTTAAGCAGACTAGATATTCATTCAACTTCTGCAGCTAATAATTTTGCAACAGTAATGTTAAAATTCTCTGGACAGATTTCATCAGTGCAGGATAGTTTTTGTCACGCTGTACAGAAGATTATAGCAGCTTTCCACGTTTATCTAATAACCTATGTGTGTATGTGTGTGTCTGTGAAATAGCACGAGTGTTTGACATAGCTTTGCTTGGATCTGACAGTTTCAGGCCCCACAACAACAAATGTGACCACAGCATTTACTTGAAGCCTTGGCTCACATGACCAAAAGCATGCAGTCGGTAATCGGAGACCTCCCACCTGACAATCATCAAGATGGGGATCTGACTGGTTTCACAATCAATGAATAAATTTAATTTCATGACATTAGGTCAGTGTCTCAAATCTAAACCAAATGTGGCATTGGGGCACACTCCCGATTCTGATGATTCCATAATGATACTGACAAGACTATCCTCATGGCGCGATGAGGAGAGACTTTTTTAGGGAGGAAACTCCTATACAATGATTTGAACATTTTGCTGCTTTACTGTCAGTCCGAGCAGAATAATTAGTGTATAAATAAACTTTAAGCAATCAAACATTAGCAGAGCATAAAAGGCAAAAATGCTGTTCATTGAGAAAGTTTAATTGACTTTGCAAATGCTTGTTGTTGTTGTTTTTTTTTAATTATTGCCATGATGGATTAAACATAATGGATTCAACTGTTGCGTGTCACGTAATACGTCAAGCAGATAGACTGAAAATACTTACAATTTGAACTATCTTTTTTGATCATAAAATTTTTACTGACAACCAACCAAAGACAATGAGTAATTTCATTGCAGGACAATAACCTGGCATATCTAAATAATGCACCAGTTATCTACAATTACGACAAAAGCATATAACATTGGGTATGTGTACTGACCATTCATGCCGTCTTCTGGGAGATCAATGTCAAGCATCAGGTCATCATCATCCAACTCTGCAGGGCCTGGTGGGTCCAGCTTATTCAGAATATCCTAAGAACCGCAAAAACATAAATAAATAAATAAATAAATAAATAAATAAATAGAAATCAAAGGTAGCACTCATTTTATTACAGAGCATTAGATAATATTAGAGCCACATAACAAGCACATTGTGAGTACATTACAGTCATTATACCATTTTGTCTGTAGACAAAATTGTTTTTGCTTAGAAGAAAACAAATGCGAAGGGAAAAAGCATTAGCCACCAGTGACCAAATGCTTAATACTGCATGGGTGCATGGGGGGGGGGATTCATAGAAAATACATAATCACAGAGACATGGCTTTTACCTGGGATTCATTAATATTGCAAGCTTGCAACTGATAAACAGTAACTGTAGTAAATGTAAAAAGCGGTGGACGGCAATGTAGATATCACTGCAGTGTAATATAGTTATTGTCTATTTAAAGCCAATAACATCTATGTCTCAAATTAAGAGTAAACTGTAGCATAAGAGCATCTACTTCCCATTAGGTTCCATTTCTCATTTTCAGAATCCTCTCAATTCTGCGTCACAATAGGAAGAAGCTTATTGCTTACATCGAGTCACGCTTTACAGAGCAGGCCTCTGGAAATATGGCAGTCAATTATGAATGATGAAACAGAATTCTCTGAAAACTCGACAAAAGCACATCTCATAACAACCTCGGAATATGCCTTTAGTCTGACTGCTACATTGCTGTCAACCGACTAATTCTAAGCGCATCCAAAAGCAAGGAATGAATCAATAGTTCAAAGCTTTATTTTTCAAGGCAATTTTGTGCTTCATGAAACTAAATTGACAGAGCTTTGACTAGAAGACACTGGCATAAAATTACTCATATTGAAATTCTCGTGTGTTGCATAATAAGTAACTGGTACTCAATGTTTCAGACTTAATGAAGGAGGTGTAATGTCGGAAATAGAATAAACACAGGATAGTCCTCCAGATCAGCCAAGATGTCCGTAGAAAAGGTTGCAGTCCTTGTACAAAACAGTTGGCTTTCACTGTATTTTCAGCACTTTCTCTCAGATTGCTCGCTATTTCCACCCTTGGTAAGTCATTCTTATTGACTTCTCTATATGATTATCAGAGGAGAAGGTGAACTACAGATTGTCAAAAGAGATGCATATCACAGAGTATACATTTTAGCTAAGTAGTCACTGAAGAGTGATGAGTTCTCTGTAACCATCTCCTTCACACAAATCTGCGCTTTTTCAACAATGCGGTACTCAAAATTATAATCCTGTGATGAACGTACAGGGATGTAAGTATATATTTCCCTAGCTCCCAACATCAACCGGAAAGCAGTTCAGCTGCCTGATAATTATGCCTGTGGGTGTTAAATAGACTCACGCCACCTAGCGACCTGCCGCACATCGAAAGTCACCAGTTCGGCAGCAGCTGTGTGTCCTGAACTGGTGTAGGTGGACAAAACTCTCAGCTAAGTGCAAAAAAAGGAACCTAAGTGTTGAGGTGGAAGCCATGGAAGGAAAAAGAGAAATGGGTCAGTTACTGAAATGTTGCTGGTGGACTCCTCTGGACCAGCATCAAAAAATATGGGAGGGGAAAAGCGTTTTCCACTTCCTGACCATCCATAGATGATAGCCCTCAGGCAAGGTACCTAATCCACCAACTGCTCCCAGGTATGCCCAATGTGCTGCTGTGATGTGTGCTCAATGCTCTAAATGAACTTCAACCTGGGGATTAAAAAAAAAAAAAAGAGGATCTGAAATCGTGCCATCTAAAATAAGTTTGCAGAATGGAAGGGCCATAAATTAAAAACCATGTGTGTAAAAAGCTTTGCGTTGTCCCAAAATGTTGAAGCGTGTATCTTTTTCCATTCAAATCAATGAAGGGAAAAAACTGCTCTAGACAACGCTAAAAATGAAGGCGCAATATTTCCATTTAATTGCATTCTAACACATCAGGGAGAGAATAAGTGAATATAAACATATAAGTGCTGTCACACGAGCATCAAGACCAGCTGTGACCAAAATCAATGGGCAGTTCACAGATAACGGTCAGTCAGCACCGTCGAGGTGCGTCTTTTCCATTTGACTAATATGATGTTCCCTTTGCAACTAATGCACAGCATTTTAACAGAATGTGAGAGCTCTGCCGATCCTATGCTCTGTTGAAATGGAACATGCCAGAGCTGCTGTGGTCGGAAACTAAAAGAAGTCATGGTGGGTTCTGTCATGGAGAAAGATGAAGGCTGCAATTTTAGTCATAATTCAGTCTTCTACGGTCTCAGCAAAAATTGCATTTTTGCATGTGTGCCTGTCAATCCGTGTGGTGCTACATTCGACTGTGTAGGGAAGCCTGAATACACTAAAACAATAATATAAATAGCACTGTTTCCATAGAACAGCTGATGCTGTTGTTTTGAAATAGAGACAAATAAAGGCAGTGAGCTCTAAAGCCTTATTAATGCAACAGCATTGCTGGTTCACTGGCAGCATGTTGTGTAAATGACTGAGCACTCTGCAGACAAAAGGCTTAAGAACCTCACTCATATAAACATTAATGATCTGACCTGTCTCATTCCGGCTCCACAAAAGCCTCAAATTAGAGCCAAAATAAATAAATCAGAGATAAGTGGCAACACAAACAAGGCACGGGGAGACACTCAAGGATTAGAGAGCAGATACAAGTGTGGCTGGATCAGAAAAGGGATGGATGGCAGAATAAAATGCAAAAAGCATCCCCTTCATTTTAAGCCCAAGTTCCTGTCCTTGAAAACTCATGCTACCATGACTGTTTGGAAAACGCATGACAAAATGCAAATGATTGCTAACTTCAAAATAAGTTTAACTATATCAAAAAGGTGTACTGCTCTCGCAATGTGCCGAAATTTGTGCTGAGGCCAGGAAAACATTAACAGTCACAGTGAGAAGTGGCCCTCATTTCACAATGCCAATTTTCTAAAGCTGGTACTGTAGCGAGCTGCACGGTGCATCATGGGAATGTTATTATGAGCTCAGGTAGCCCACTCCTTGATTTTGCAGAGAGGCATATGAATGCAGATAGAGCCATGTATAGCTCGAAAAAAAAATACTGGCACACACACAAGGGGAACTCTTGCAGACACACACACAAACACATTATGGTGACTTAAGGATGCACAGTGTCCCCAAGTGGAAAAAGAACGCCACTGCAGTGTGGGACAGTAAAACTTATATGAGGTGATCCAACAATGTAAAATTACAGTATACCATTTAAATACATAGGAATTAATATGTACTTTTTTTAAAAATAAAGGCCAGATCCACTCTGTTAATGATGAGGTTTACATCTTTCATAACCATGATGCATGCCTGGTCTTGTGTTGTTAAAAGAGACTAAATGCCCCTAATTTCTCAGTCCATGCCAATGATATGTCCTAGACTATCCCCGCGAACAAATTAGAACAAATACACCCTCAAATTAGCATTACAAACCACACTGATCATGCTGGATAAACACCCAAGCATCACATATTTCTTTTATACTGTGTGTTTTATAAATGGATGATGTTTGTGGCTCTCTGCTGATTTAAAAGGGATATTTTTATGTTCATTGAGAGAGGGAGGAAGAGTTAGGGTGGCAAACAAATAGAGAAAAAAATTAACAGAGAGGAGGACAGATTGAGAATTCAGTGCATGCACTTACAGTAAGTGGGCCCACTTCCTGTAATCGAGTAGCTCAGTTTATTACTATATTTCTAAGTCACATGCTTCACAGAGCTGATTCACACATTAACGATCAGAAATTAGTTTTATTCTCTCTTTCCCTCACTGGCACTACTCTTCTGTTTGTCATTATTCCTTTTATTCTGCTCATCTGATAGGAGTTGTTTCACACCCCTAGTCTGATACCTCCTGCCTGGATACCACTGAAAAATGGCTTTTGGTACTTTGCACAAGATGTGATTTACGAAGGGCAAGACGTTCTGGTTGGTCCATTTTTAATCCCTTCTTAAAAATGCCTTTGCAATAAAAACTGCAGGCTCTTTCGTTGTTTATTTTATCCCCTCATCTGATACATATTGTTCAACACCTTGAGCCTACTACTTACCGCTTTAATAAATATAGCAACTGTTTTGCACTAAATGTAATGCATAAATGAAAGAGTTCTATTCAATAAAACATTTCCCAAGTGCCCTTAAGACCACAGTTGTTAAACCTCTTAAAAATGTGAATGTCTGTAAATAACAGGTCTGTAATGAGCAAACACTCTCTGGGAAGACAAATGTAACTATTCTCTCTCAGATACTCAGTGCTTCAACATAGTGGTCTGCAAGGGTCAAACCCTGAGTCTTATATAATTGGATTGATTTAAATAGGCTACGAATGCACTATAAACCAATCTGCAAAATTATAATGACCATTTGCTTATTATTGTTTTGGCATCCATTTGTAAATAGAGCCAAAGGGGCACTAACTCTCTTAGACCATTGAAGGAGTGCTGTGGTATCTGGCAAGGAGATGTCACCACCAGATGCTTAAAGTGCGAGAAGTTACAATGTGGGAGTCTCCATGGATCTATCTTATTTGTCCAGCACATTCCATGGATGCTGAATTGAACTGAAATCTGGGGAATTTGGAGGCAAAGTCAAGACAACAAACATTTTTTGTGTTCCTCAAACCATTTATGTATCAATAATCCGGTGCTATACGGTATATTGTCCTGCTGAAGTGGCGTACTCTGACAAGTTGTGGGTGGTATGTGTCAAAGTCATGCATACACTGATGTTAAAAGACAGACAGATTTGACACATTTTCTTAATAATAACTGAAACAATAACGTGTTTACTATTCAGCTGCAAAAAATTGACTCATCATTCTAACCATATATTTATTGCATTTCTAATGTCAAGAGTTAGCCCCTGCATTTGGAGTGACTCTTTTTTTGATCCACATCACATGGAAAAAGTAATTAAAAAAAAAAACAAAAAAAAACACAGCTTAGTATACAGTTTCTAATTAGGCACACTTTAAGCTCTTTATGCATTCTTGAGATCAGGTGCTTTAGAGAGAAGGCTTGAATGCTATTAAAACACTGTTGGTGGCCGGGTCAGCATTCTTCCCAGGCAGGGGTGGCAAGGCGGAATTATTTTGAAGTGGAACTAAATAGACTTTAGGTGGCACATGATTAAGCCAACAAAGATTGCTAATAACCTTATCTAAATTAATATCTCAACCCATACGTAAGATAACTTCATTTGATATAATTCCAAATAGCCAAATGCTTTAATTTGAATAATTTCCATGCAGTAAGTGTTCCTATTAATATAATTGAAGCAGATAAATAAATTAAGACTTTTTATCTTATAAGTAAGAGAGCAAATATTGTAAGATTTAGCTTTCATTGCGCTAAATTATGAATAAATAAATAAGGGGCTTGCTAACACCAAAATACACAAATCGATCTTTGAGGATATTTTAAGACTATAGTTTGTGTTGGGCAATTATTTTTATATTCGTTCAATGTGAATAAAAAGAGAGTAATTTATATTTGGATTAGCAGCCTACATTTGATACATTTTGTTGATTTACATTGAGCATTTTTTTTTTCTGTACTAGACTAGGTTACTATGGGAAATGAGTGAGTCATTTGATAATTCTCTATCATTATCGCTGTTTGTAAACACTTGAATGGTCTGAGAGACTAAATATTTAAGAATGACTTCAGGCTCAGAAGCGAAGAAGCCTCTCGGAAGAGAGGTGAGATGTCGAAAACTAATTCTGTTGCCATGACAGTATTTAACAACGATTAACTAAGAACTGGATGACAGAGAACCTTTGCAGATTGCTCACAGAATTCTATAACACAGTAGAATATACAGCGACTAATCTACCTATATCCACCCTATTCTCTGCATCCTCTTCTTTCACACCACCTGACTTCATATCGTCTTTCACTACATCAGGCTTCGGGAATTCTAATAGAATGATATAATAAAAGCTTATTCTGATCTGATTAAAGTCCTTCATCTGTACTTCAAAACATCAGAGTTGATTCTGTTTCATGCTGACTTTTGGACTTAAAAAAAAACCATCTAACTAACCTCAAACTGGACAAGGAAATATTTTGATAGAATTTTGCTCAGTGTGACTGAAAAATGATCAGTACTTTTTCGGCATTGTTGATAAAAAGCCAATTCTAGATATGTATCAATTGCCTCTGAGATATTTTCATTAAACTCAAATGCAGTTGGAAGATTTGTAAGCAATGAGATTTTCAAACTACTTGTTCACAGTAACTCGACAATCAATACATAAACTCACTATGCTGTTGAGGTCTGAGTCATCAAAGCTGTCACATAGGTGTGCCCCAGGCCCTCTTATCGGCTCAAGACCCTCTTCATCCCACATGTATGTTCCCCCGGAGCTGTTAGAGGGTGAAAGCTCCAAAGATGAAGCCTGGCAGACGTCTGCCCTCTCAGGAGACGATGCCAGTGGTCCCTGGGAATCCTGCATAGGGCTTTCTTCATTATGTTCTGAAGAAAACAGACAACACATATGGGTGAGACAAATTGAACCAAACGTGTCAGATGCTGTGGTTTCATTAATCATACAGATATAATTTACCTGCAAGATCCACAGTTGTCCAGTCAATGGTGTCACTAAGAAAGCTGTGCAGGCGGGCTTGAGTAGTGCTGCCGTTTTTCGTGTTGTCTTGCAGGTCCCCGTCACTAAAAACATCTCCAACACTGTCAAAATCATCTAAACACTCTTCACTGGTGTCGCCTTTCTCTAAAGATGATGCAGAAGATAAGGACATGTCCTCCAGAGTCTGGCCGCCATGTTGGCCAGTGCTGTGTATAAGTACACAATTTCCTTCTCCTATTACGCCTCCGTTACCAGAGCTTCCATCACTGTCGATCTGCGGTTCTGTTTTTTCGGCTTCTTCTGCTGGCTCAGAGTCTAGTGCTATCCCTGTTTGGCCTCTACATTCAGGGGCAACGGACTGTTTGACATCTCCTCTTAAACGACCTGGAAAAACAGATATTTGCTGCTTGGACTGCCCAGACCTGGCCAGCCTGTAGCCCAAAGACCCACCATTATTTCCTCCTGACTTGGTCATCATGCAACTGGGAAGCAATGGTTTTTTAACAGAATTGGGAGTATTGGGCGGAGGAAGCATTGAGGGAGTTGGTAGAGAGGAGCTGGCTGGAGGGGTTCTACTGTACTGAAGATTCATTGTTCCTCCACCACACTGGTTCCCATTCAGACTGCCGAGCCCTAAACCCACTCTGCCATTGCTAAGCTGAGGTGGTTTGAGGAAACTACTCCGAGGAGGCCGAAGCTGAGTGTTGGCTAGAGGTTTTGCCAGTTCCACAGCCCGATTAAAGGAAAAGGATCTTGTTATGGGCTGGCTGGAAGGTGAGGGAATCTGTTTAAAGTGAGTGAAGCTGTTGGAACGCACCATGTTATCCAGTGCCAAGGTTTTCAAGCTTTCACTGGACTGGGACAGGCTGTCTTGTGAGATGCTTCTTGGTGAGCTGCAGCCCAACTTTGGGCGCACAAGGCGGGATTCTAAACCTGTTTGAGTAGAAATGGCAGAACCACTCAGGGTAGTTTTAGGGGTTCCATTTAGTGGGCTCTGGCCTAGTTTTGTTCCTATTTTGGGACTCATTTTTGAGGATTGCTTGGGAATAGCCTTGGGACTGGAGACAGCGACCATTAAAGAACCTGACCTTCGCATTATGGGTGTCCCTGGAGAGGTAGTCTTAGCCTCCTTCATGATAGAAGATACAGGTCTTGGAACTTTAGCTTCAACTCCATCGCAAGGGTTGGTGGACACAGATGCAGTTGTCCCATCATCTCTCTTCCATTTCAGGGAAAAAGGAGAGGCTCTAATCACACCATTTGGGTGAATTCCTGAAGGTGCTGTCTTACTATCTTGGGAAGCAGTGGTCGGCTGTGTGGAACCATTGGACAACGGCCCAGTACCACCACTTGTGGAGCGCCCACCAAATTTAGGCAGTCTAGATACCATTTCAGGCCTGATGGGAGCTTTATCTTCCATTAGTTGCCTACAAAGGCATAAGGGTGTGTTGATTCACACAACTGGAATAAAAACAAACAGAGAGGCAGTTTAAGAAAGATTACTTCGGATTCAAATGCAAACCCCAGTTCCAACCGTTACTATTAAAACACATTTACAAGCTGACTCCATACTTAAAAACTCCATCTTTCAGCATGCATAATTCATATTACAATATCAATGATCAGCTGATAATAAGAAATGTTAGACATTTCACTCATATTGGTGTAACTAAAGAGAATTAGTCAATCACTTATAAGGGGGCTTTACAGTGACATTTTAGCCAGTTTCTCACATTTCAAGTTGTTACTTCGCTCCTAGTGCTTGTGGTTACATATGTTTGCGCTAGAACTTTCCATGCAAATGCCTTAATCAAGTCATACTGGATGACCGAATATTGTGCAATAATAGATGTTCAACCAGAAATTCAAAGATAACTGAAAAAACACAGATGCTATCAGATGCCAAAATCCACAATCTCCTTTGTATTAATATTAAAATGATCAATATGAAAACACAAATTATGTTTTCTGTCAAGCAAGCTGACAAGTGATTGGAAGAGATTCATTTGGCAAGCTAAGAGGGTGACCTGAGAAATTGTCATTGTAAGTTGGCTTTTATACTCCAGGTGGAGAAGGTAAATACAACGGCCTAAAATCGATTCATTTTTATTATTTGGTTCCACCACCTTTTTCTTTAATTATCTAAAAATGTTGTCAATCACGAATGAAACATGTACTGCATTTGAGGCCTATCGAGGGAGAAGACAGAACTGTTTCTTCTCACTCACTGTGAGATAATGCATTTCCAGTAAGCTATGTGACAGGTGTTTTTGAGTTAGTGTACCTACATTTTGCATCCATCTCCCTAATGCAGGAAGATTATGTCCTCAAAAACATTTTGAGTACCAGATGTTGTGTTGTGTGTAAAAGAATAAATAAAAATGCATGAAATAGCAAGGCAGTAAGTACTAGAAACCTGGAGACAGCCGTACGGATTTCTCACTCAACTACAATGAAAAATATTGCTTTTTTGAATATTTATATGCATAAATACAGCTTATTTTCAGACCTGCCCGCTTTATTTCTCTATCACAGAAGAGCAAGCCCATCAATGGAGTGATTGACAAACTGGCATAAGGACACAAAGGCAATCGCTGGACCAATAATCCACTGAACTTTTGAAGAGGTGGGGGAGGGTTGTTTGTGACACGATGTTGGTCTCCTTTCTGAAAATTACTCTGTACCGCCGTGCCCCACATTCCCATGGCCAAGACACGTGTCTAAAGTGACGCACTAACCGTTGACACAGAAGTGTCTATGTTGCCTTCATAATCTGCTTCATAAACATAGTTGTGTATACACACAGAAATACACTCTCACCCCCCATATGAAATCAGGTCAGCCTGTGCAGGGTAGGCCACGAAATCCTCTTTGCCCCAGGGAAGGGCAGGGACTCTGTGCATCTTTGAGTTCAGTGGGCCACAATCAGAAAAGGGGGTCCCTGCTGTAAAGATTCATTCATATCCAGAATTACACATCATACCACAAAGCCGGAAGTCAACAGCTCAGTGTTATAACAGAGGTTTATTAATGTGGCTAGGTCTGTAACCCTCCAGTTATTTAATGATGCCGGTTTGGTGTTGTTACTGTAGTTCGTTTGTTTTGAATTTTAATCACTTTGAAAGTGTTCTCTTGCAAGTTTTTATGATTAAATGGATGTAATTATCGATAGACACAAGCTAGTCACAGCAGAAGCAGTCATACTCTCAGTGATATTCACAATATGGGTGAATATTACAAGTGAGGCACGAACAACATTGTTTAAAAAAAAAAGAGATGAAGAGGATGTCATAATCCCATAAAAACACATTAAATATAGCTGGCTGAGAGTTGTTGTATTTTACCAGGAAAACTGGATCATAATGAAAATGTTTACCTAATGATGACACATCATTAACACCCTTTCATTAAAGCTGTTACTGAGGCTGAAGTTAAATTTTAGTACTGCTGACAAAGATGCCTTTAGCTTTAAATTCTGAGTTTTAAGATGAAAAGTAGAAAATGATTGCATTAAGACAGAATAGGATGGAGAAAAAAAGAAGCATGTCACCTTTAAAAGCATCTGGGGCAGCATTTCTTACAGTTTCTGTCATGCTGACAGAACAGTTGTAAAACTCAGTTCTGGCACAAAGACAACAATTAAGAAGATTCTAACCAACTGACACAAATTCAAAGGTAGGGCAGTAAAACCATGCAGGCCATCTGTCAATCGCTCACATGGAGAAAAAAACCTCTCCCCACCCCCAAGCCAGATATTGAATTGTAGATAAACAGGGAACACTGAATCAAAAATGAAGCCTGTACAAGAGCCCTGGTGAATTCGTTTGATGGATAAAAGGACATTTCACAAATATGTGAAAGAGTAAAACTGAATGATGTAAGTTTGTATTTGATGTTCAATGAATGTCGCCATCCACCCCTCTGCACGTATCCCTGCACCTCCTCCTCCTGTCTGCCTTTGGTGTGGCAGATGTGGCACGCTCTTCCTCCCCACTCTTCAACAGATCAGTCACTTTGCGGCAGCTCTCATTAATGCTCGATAGTTTCTCCTGTCCTTCACTTGCATCCAGGATTACCCACACATTCTCACTGGTTTTCTCGCATGCACGCACTTCTCCAGTCTGTCCGCTTCAGCTTCAGGCTGTTCAGCCTGTCTATCAGTCTGATTGCTGTACCATTCATCCTCCCATAACTACAGTGGTTCCTTCCTCTTTTTCTATAAACAAGATAATGCTTTTATTTACTTGTGTCTACAAAGTGGTTCAAGTGTGCAAAATCGTCTATAAAAAAAGAAAATCCTTGCCAGATTTCACATAGATATCTACTCACTGAGGTTCACCAGGTTTATCCAAGATTTCATACTGCAGTGGGTGTGAGGAAACAGCAAACATTTTTATTTAATTTCTTGTTGTAATATTACCTGTGGTATTCAAAGGATATATTCCATAATACCTAATAGATCATTCGCAACCTCTGCCACCTCATACATGTTAGGACTTGACATAGTGTTACCAAAATTGAGGGAAAAATGTAGAGTCTGGTGACCACAAATAAAGTACTGATCAGCGTTGAACTCATTCTAAGACTTAGAATGAGACTCTAGGCCAAGGACATGCAATTAGGGATCTCACCAGCTCTCCATGGGGTGACACTGTTTCTTTTCTTCCTAATGCAGGAGAGAAGTGTCTTGCGTCTGCCAGGCAGCCCATTCAACCTTCCTTAATTTCCGTCTCAGAGGAAAGCCAAAGAAAGATGCAAGAAAGCTGAACAATCAGATCTGCAAGGTCATTACTCTTCTGCTTGGGCTTTCACTTCAAACTGACCATTTCTACGGAGACACATTCTACAGGAGTAAAAGGATGGAAGGATGCCAATAGGACTTTACAGCCCCTTGGGCTATGATCTATTGGGTCAGTGGGGCTACGCATGAATGGAGGTAACTCTTCTACATGCGGTAAATCCTCTATCCTGCTGTTTATCCCCAAAGCCAGTCTGCCCCATCTCCCAATCCTCAAAACGTCCTATCATCACAAAGCCTAATCGCCACCTCTAAGCAGACTACAGTGTCAGACTCCATTCATCTTTTTTCACTTGCCCTTCCTTCATTGAATTTTGAAGGACTGATGGGGAACTGATTTGATATGACTTTAAGACTTTTTAAACCCCATAAGAGAATACATACTGCACCCTGGGAGGATAAGCATTTTGTGGGCTCATATAAGTGTCTGCGTTTTTTCTCCACTGTCCCCTACATATTTAGCGGTTTACAGTATCCATAAATACAAATGCATACGATTATGCTATAATGTGTCCTTTGTTGATAATATATCCCACGAGTTGTTGGCTGTGAGGGCATAGGCTCTCATTTTTAGCAGATGACTCGATCAGATTTTAATATGATTCGCAGGCAGAGTAGCCACTGCAAATTACGGTTAATTCAGTGGGTGAATTGATGACAAATTGATGACCAGCATTAAACTTGAACATTTTATGGTTTGCTCAACCTCATGTATCATGCCTGTAAGAGATTCCATAAAGTTGTTTCCTTAAACTGCATTTTCCAATCCAACATTCATTCATACAATACATAGGTTCTAATTTCGGACACTACAGAATTCTTATCAGTTGTCGTATTGGGAGTAGGACTTTCGTAAGATCTGTGTACCTAAGATTAAAAATAAGAAATACCAGTGATAAATGATTAATGCAATATTTCCTGAATAATCTGGGAAAATGTCAAATGCCTTACCTCAGCAGTTTTAAACATTATGGGAAATAAAGTCTCCATATGCCTCTCTATCCAGATCTACCAAAAAATTCTGATAGCTATTTTCTTGACCAGTGTCCCACCCTCAACCAGCCTTCATTTAAATCAGGTAAGACCTTTTGCATAGGTCTACAGACTGACTAACAAATAAATTCAAAGGACCGGGGGAAAACATGACTCCCTCAGGGAGAATATAATCAATAAAAAAAATAAAACTATTGGATCATACTTGGCTCTGATACATATGAGACAGTTTTGTGGCAAAAAAAAAAAATAGTTGACTTTGAAATTTCTTTCATCAGTCACAAAAAGTGGCAGGTACTGTAGATGATTTAAATGACATGTTTATAAAAAAAACACGCTATATCTTCATGATCTGCAAGATTTAACAAGTAAAGCAGATAAAGACACAATTTCCGAAGGCCTAGAAAGTGATGGCATAACAGGGAGTGACCTGTTGAAACTAAGAAATCTTTCTTCTTACTCCTCCACATGTCAGTGCTTTTCTGATGGATCTCAGCAGATGTCTCTTTCACAGAGCAGAAACAATCACATGGATCACCTGCCTGAGCTCAGTGTCATCCAGCCGTCTCTGATCTAAGACGCCGACGAACTCGACTCATTCGTATGACATGATCTGTTTTCGGAACACAATGAAGACAATGAAGTAAAAATAAAGCCTGCAGAGCAGGGTTCTTCCCTGCAGCACATCCAATGTACAAACAACTGAGATACTTGAAAGTAAAGCTAATACAACAATCAAATGCAGCCCAAATATTAAGCTTGCCTTCAACTACATATAACTAAACATGTGGCTTCATTTACATTTATTGACAGAAGTCCAGGTCTCAGTAGAGTGATAACTAGGCCAGTCATCTGGACAGGGCAGCAGCGGGCTGTAGCCCCTGTCCCAGAAGAGATTAACAGAGTGCCATTAGAGCAGGCTAATAGAATGAGACAGGGATGAAAGCAACACTGACGTTAGATAATGTGTATTGAGCGAAAGCAATACCGGGTTGAGCTGCGCGGATGCGAAGAGATGCTAATCCAATGAGACAGCATAGAAGGTTTGCTAACTGGCAGATCAAATGACAGAAATCAAACGAAGAATCACACAGCAGGACAAAGTTAAGGTGGGGCAAAGTGCTACAGCAAGAGCAGAACGACAGAAGGCAAAGCACAGCACAGCACTATATCAAATAAATGTTTATCACATATTGATCTTTCAAAGAAAGCATAAGAGCACGACTAAAAGTTAAAAGCGATTACCTTACACAGAGAAGTGGTAATTTCTTGTTCCACCAGTCATAAAAGTCAATTATTAATTATAGCCAAACCTTTCCGGTACATTCTGTGGGCTGCTTCCTCGATCATTTTAAGAGTCATCGTGGAAGGTGAAACACACTCAGCTTGATCTGTCTGCTGCCTGGATCTCTGGTTTGTGTGTGTGTGTGTGTGCGTGATTCCTCATGTTGTAGAAATCTAAATCTTTTACACAGAC
This sequence comes from Fistularia tabacaria, assembly GCA_901007705.1. Taxonomy (NCBI): domain Eukaryota; kingdom Metazoa; phylum Chordata; class Actinopteri; order Syngnathiformes; family Fistulariidae; genus Fistularia; species Fistularia tabacaria. The sequence goes on from CAAKHD010013443.1 coordinate 258,598, forward strand.
ACGTTGTGGGTATCAGCCACTCTTGGGAAGACAAAAACAAGATCCTCTTAAAGGTGATGATGTGGTTTCATGGTTTAAAGGCAAGGTTAGGCAAGTAATTATGACTCATTTGAGGAAAAATCCAAAAAATGAATATGATAAATATTCAGCATAAAATAGACATACCTGCTGACGTTATGGCATGACTCAGTTTTTCTCCTGACTGTATGTGTTTGTGTGATACTTTAGAGGATTTAATATTTGATGGGGCATCCTTTTGGAAACCCACCAGAGTGTGAGATGAGCCAACAACAGGGGAGGGGAGGAGAGGAGAGGAGAGGAGAGGAGAGGAGAGGAGAGGAGAGGAGAGGAGAGGAGAGGAGAGATCTAAATGACTAATTTCTTCATTCTGTTCTCACCAACACAATGCATAAAATAAAAAAGAAATTCTATTCATCCCAGTTGAATGAGAAGGAAGTGCAGGAAAG
>CAAKHD010013443.1:259577-274914 GCA_901007705.1 Fistularia tabacaria
TTTTCTCCTGACTGTATGTGTTTGTGTGATACTTTAGAGGATTTAATATTTGATGGGGCATCCTTTTGGAAACCCACCAGAGTGTGAGATGAGCCAACAACAGGGGAGGCGAGGAGAGGAGAGGAGAGGAGAGGAGAGGAGAGATCTAAATGACTAATTTCTTCATTCTGTTCTCACCAACACAATGCATAAAATAAAAAAGAAATTCTATTCATCCCAGTTGAATGAGAAGGAAGTGCAGGAAAGGACTCGTGGCTGCTCAAGGATTACTGAGGCATACACACTTTACCAGGTAGGACCACCACTTTAGAGGGTATTCTCAACATGAACCATCATAACTGCTTCCTCATTGTGTTTGCTGGTACAAGGAACTAGTCAACAAACCTACAAACTAACTGTAATTAGGAGAAAAAAAAATGTAATTGAGGAACACACACTAACAGTACCATGTACTACTAGATATGGTAGAAAAGTCTAAACCAAAAACATAATCCTTCAGATAAGCAATGTAATTACAAGCATCAGTAACAGTTTTCATTGAGCCGGGCTCTATAATGTCATGAGTTTAGAGGGGATAATACAGAAAATCAGGCCCTGCCTTGTACTTGTAAAGACAAATTGGCCGTGGTCCTTGTAAAGATTCAGTGTGAATTTAATTTCCTCCTCTCGTGTCATGGTTGACAGTGTGCCAGACTAACCATTCACTTCTTTCAAGGGAAGTGTCTGCTGTAATAGACCACAGCATGGGGTCTAATTTGACCCGCATCTGTAACAGAACTGGAAGATTTCTACATAAAGGCATTTTGGATTCTGGCCCCCCATCAATTTTCTCACATCACCTGGTTTGAATAAGTAGATAAATCATAAAATACCACATAAAAGAGGGGTTTCTGATCACAAATGTGATCATTTTATGATATTTTTCCTTTCACCTCCTCGACTAAACTGAACATCTAACATAGATAATGGGGGTAGCTCAAAAATGGTAACTGCATTAACAGGCAAAAGATACAACACTTTTCTTTGGGACCAATTTGCTGGACTTTTCTAAAAGGCATTTTTGTGGTGCTACCTTATTTATCATATACAAGAAAGAGAAAGTGAAAGTGGTCGTGAGTTGCACTACTGCGTCATCAGGCCACAGAAACTCTGACAAAGGCTTCACATACTCGAACACATCAATAATAACTTGGCTGAGTTCTTTCAAAGTATGTTTCTAAACTGTACATCACCATAAACCGAACCAAACTGAGGCATTTGCAGCCATAGTTAATTCAATTGTCAGTCTGATTGACCATGAACATTGGAAAGGGCAAAAATCACTTGCCAACAGTACACTTGACTGACAGCACTTTCCCTTTGCATTTTCATTTCTGACATTCGAAGTTGAATTAAATACTAACAGTCAATAAATGCCAAATTTATTTTCCAATTTGATCAATCTAACATTTTTGACATCAAACACACAGCTGATGAAGTTACTGGGTGAGAAATGAGAAACAGCAGGAGTGAAGACTGAGCTACAGCTAGGCAACAGCAGATCTGCTGGCTGTGTTGCCTCTACATCATTTATTAATTTCTAATAATGAACGCCCCGATGGAGCATTACCGCTTACACATTTCATCTCATGAAACACGGTGGCACAGACAGAAGTTTTCCCATCACTTCAAAGGACATTACATTGAATTCAAATTGCTAGCCGAAGTAGCTTAATCCTAAACCTGACCTTATTCTAACCCCACTAATGTACAAGTGGAAAAATTCAGTAACTATAGGGTTCATGAAAGCCTAACGATAACTCCAGCCTGTTGCTACCAGAATAACAAGATCCCCTGCTCCTGCTGTTCATTTGAGCAATAGCTAGCATTATTTCCAGCACAATTGGCAATTGTGACACAGTCTTTGCTGCGCCTATTCTACAAACTCTAGTCAGACAAAGAGAGGTGAGCTAGGCAAACACACAGCGTAAGCTGAGCTCTTGAATAAGAAGCGCAGTCGGAAACAATAACGTTGCTATCCTGACAACAACCTTTGTAACTGATCCGCTGTCCTGTACCTTTCACTTTATAGCCATCCTATCAGGTTGTCTTAAATACTGCTGATTTTCAGTCACTTCTGGCTCTTCAGGAAGCATATTATTGTACAATGGAAAAGAAACAGTTTCTCATGAGGCCAGGGAGAACAAGGCTTCCCCACATCGAATCAGGTCACAGTTGGTGGGTAATATCCGTCAAATTCTTGGCCTTTGTGTCCAATTTTCACAGGGTTTGGAGCTATTAGGTCAACTGATGGAACAAGAGTGGAAAGGATCCAGAAGAGGCACTGAGACAATAAAATCAAAGCCTTCTGGGTTAAACTGACGGGATTTTCATCATGGGTTACTGTGATTACTTATACTGCAAGACAAAAAACACAATGTATTCAAGTTGTTGAATTCTAAAAATATTTGAATATAAAGTATTCAATTCATTTCAAACCATACCTGAATCTCAAACACACCTGACAGCTGCAATAATTGCATATTCCTTTCAAAATTACTGAAAATGCTGTACTGGAATTTGAGACACATGGAAACAACCTATGGAGTTGTAAGTTGGGGTTTAAGAAGAAAGAGACAGGTAGAAAGTGTAAAAAATAAAGGATTACCTTATCTTGGATTTACATGCTAACAAAAAACAAGGGCATTAATCATTTCAGAGGTTTACGCTGTCTGGATTAAAACAGCACAAGCGTTTAAATAGTAGAGAAACATTTAAACATCATACATCTCCAGCCCATCAAAAAAATAACCCAATTCATATTTATTTCAAGCATCTAGCAACTCTTCATAGGGAGTCTGAGATAGAATTTTCTTAAGAGAGAGATGCTACATCGCATGTTAATCCTGGAACAATTCACACAGTTTCCAACAAATTAGTTGTACACTTTCTGATCCCCGAGACACAAAGGCAATAGAATATCGCATGACTCAAAAAGCTTTACGGATTAGTGAATCAGACTTAGAGGTTTAGAGCGGAGTGGTGCAGACGCTGTATTGAAAGGTTCCTTGAACCCCTGCGACTATGGGGCCCATGTTTTGGAGCAAGACAGTGTAACTACAACCTTCAGATGCCTTCACAATCAGTGTATGACTCATTGTCTGTGAAGGTCTTAGCAAATTGTCACCTCGAATAGCAGCTTGTGTATGTATGTATGTATGTATGGATGTGAACAACTGAATGTGTTGTGTAATGACAACCTTTGCCTTAAACAGCCCATTTAAATTTTTTACATAATCCTGCAGACTCAGAACAACAAAATACAAGATGGGGCATGGATGACATAACGTACCTCCTAAGAAAAGGTTTAAATTAGTAATGTTCCTAAGTGGTTAAGTTGGGTTTTAAATTATACAAATTGTTTTTGTGAGCTGTATAGAGCAAGGTATCACAGCTTGTGCAAAGCGCAGCACAAACATTTAAGAAGCACCTTTTTGTTCCTTATGGAAAACCAGTAGCACTTTCAATTAATAAGAATCAAGCATTTTTTGCAGACTGGCCTGCAATGATTGATTAGCACACCATACTACTGTAACAACACCAAAGAGCAGGTGTACTTTTAATGGAACTTCGCCTCACGTTTGATTAACTACTCATTTTATTCTGGGAAAGGAACATTACATCTTGTACTGCGTCCACACTGGTTATACAATTACCTATGTGGACGCATATGAAAAAAGGAACAGAACAGTCATTCTTCCAGAAACCTTAGAACTTCTCAACTATAAATGGGTATTTCCGCCGCAGCACAAATAAAAGAAAGTCTTATTATATTAAACATATTGAATGGAAAATGGATCAGCACCTCCCGTTACAAGGTGAGATAATCTCAAAAAAGCTATGTACTTTTGTCGGCACTTGTGGTCAGTCTTTAAAAGGTCCTGTGTATACAATTTAAAAATGCTTTTCTGGAGTGAGTACATTTAAACAACTTTCACATATACAGGCCTACTCATTCGAATGCACTGTAAATTACAGTCATCCCACTTGGACTCAAAGCAGATCACAGGAACTCAAAGAAAGAAGAAATGTGAAGATTTTTGCCATTTTTATTTTATTTTATATATATATATATATATATATATATATATATATATATATGTGTGTGTGTTCTTATTTCTTTTTGGACACTTTTTACAAATGAAGCTGTAAATATCCGAGGCCATGGCAGTTCATCAGGATTCGATCTCTCTGATCTACTATGAGCTGAAGCCATTCCAAGCCCTTTAACATCTGCGGTCTTACTGTGGGGGGAATGACAGAACTGATAAGCGTGACTAAGTATAGCTCTAATGATAGGCCACATGCGGGGAGCTGAGAGGACAAGGAGGATCGGAGAGAAGTCAATGCGAGCCACCAGACTGATTACTACACTGCATCACGCACATGCCAACATTCATTGTTGCACTACCCTGGGGAAAAAAAGTCATTCAAACTGACCTTTTGACCTTTCAGTAAGCCGAAGAAAAATGACCAAATTTAAATTTAGAATCTAACATCATATGGAAACACAGTCATTGATAAGGTGTCTATTTTGTTATTTATTTAATTAATCCTACTGCATTGTTAAACAACCTGTCCTTCATTTTCAACAATTTCTCAATGGTCTTTGCTCTTTTTTCCCCCCTTCCACGCTGTTTCATTCTACATAAGTGCAAACATTTGTCCATTTCATAGACCGGATATCCCTGACAGGGCTGCATCTTTCATAGCGTAAATTGTGTATTTCTGGTCTGTGGAAGAGAAACAAATAAATTTACAAGTAGACCATGCAACCAAATGTTTGTGCAACCAAACTCAGTCTTTGTTGAATCATTTCCCCTCACAATTAATTTAAAATTTAAAAAAAAAAATGAGAGATTCTTTCACCAATTCTTTCAACAATCAAACATCCAATCCAATTAGTCTTACTGCAGTTGACACAACTATCTCTGATATAGAAATCATTTTATCACCTCTGTGCTTAATGTAGAACTTCCTGTAGTTGCTGGCTATGTCAGAGTGGCAAGACGGATTGATTTCCTCCCACGTGTTGGTCCTGGATTGGAAAGTGGCAATGTTTCAAGGCAAATAGCTGAACCACTGTCAATGAATACATCGAGTGCTGTAACGGCCAATACTACTTTCCAGCATTTTGAGCATACTCTGGGAGTAACAAGACGAAAGCAAGCAGCGACCAGCTATGCAGCAGAAAACTTAAAAGCAGACAGTTCAGGTTTTAGGGTCATAGGAGCTATATAACACTCTTGTCTGACTCACTTGGTAAATTATTTCTGTCACTGTCATACACATGATTCAATATTCCTTGCTGTGCAAGGTGACTTTTATTCCTATATGAACACAGTTTAATATCTTATCTGCTGACCACAAGGTTCAACTTCTGGGACACGGGTCTGTTGCAAAGAATGGTATTTAAAAGAACAGACTAACCATAACAGGGTAATAAGTATCTGCATGCACAGCGAGATTCCAAAGAGCATAGATGCCTCTGGTCTAACAGTATAGGGCCGGCTGGCAGACGGAGTTAGACCGTCTGGAAGACGTCTCCTCATGTAACAGACTGCAAGTTGGGGGGTCCCAAGAAGTCGAGACACACTTTGGAGATATTCAGCTGTCGTTGAGGGGAATCCGGATATAAAAACACCCTCAGCCAAGGTGGCGCTCTTTAACATGGGCCGACAGGTGGCTGCAGAACACACACGTGGATGTTTGGGTGGGTGTCACATCTCACCATCAACCCAGTCAGTCATACCTTATCCCAATGTGTACTGGCATGTTCATGCCATGGCGCTTTGCACTGTCTGAGCCTAATATATCACAGCCAGAAAAGGCACGTGCACACACATGCACACAAACAAACACAAACACACACACACACACACACACACACACACACACACAGTGTGAAAGATTTGACAGACAGCAGCTTCGGTCATGTGCTGTCGTAATGCACGGTATAGAAACCCTGGTTATATTTGAACTGCCATCGTCTCCGTCTAACTTTATGACATGAGTAGATGGGGAAGGCGTTCAAGTCATCTCACACGCTTGAGGTCCTGACATGTGCTTTGAGAAACACACTTCAGCGGTGCATCTGAAAACAAGATCCCCATCACACATTTACTTTGAGAGGAAGATGAGATCTACTATATGTCGAGCAGTATGGGAATTATCTTTATTTATCTATTTTTAAAAACTACCACCACTACCGCCTTTTTATGTTGAAGGTCTGTTATATAAGAGGGATGTTTGGATGCATTTATTACATAAAGCCCAGGTCATCCTTTTGTCACGGTACACCGCTTCTATCCAGGGCATGTGATGATTGCAATGACTTGATGTTATGACGTTAGGGAAACATGGCTTCTCCAGCCTGGACCTTCAAAAGGGGAGCTCCGTGGAGACTGCATGTGTTCACCGTGCAATGAGTTATCACTGAAGGAGAAAGAAAAAAAAAAAACACCCCGGCGGGATTGAGGTTGCACTTACCTGAATGACTTCAGGGCGAAGTGACGGTAAAAGTGGAGGGCTTTCACTTCCCGTTAGCATCCGAACGGTGGACCGACGACGGGTCGGTTAGGTTAGTTAGCCCCATGGCCGGCCGTTATCAACTTAGTTCTCGGTGTGACTCAAAAGTCCCCTATTTCATCCGAAAGCGTTCGAGGAAGTAAGCTTGGCAGACGGACGGGGTTTTACGGGAAAAATAGACACAAAACCCCCGTGGAAATTACCTTACTTCCCTCTGAATCTTCACAGTTGACGGCTAATAATAATGATAGTCATGACGAGAGTGGGTCAGCACAGCTGCCGCGGAGCCGCCAGTTACAACCGGCGGCGTCGATTGTACCACTTAACGGCTAATAAAAAAACAAACAAACAAAAAACAAAGAAGGTCCTTAAAGCGTCAAGTGAATGTAAAGAAAGCCGACTGAAGTTAAAAAAAAATGATGGAAAATATTCCCCACAAACTGGTTTACATGGGTAAAGCGAGCAAATTCGGACGACGGCGGCGCAGCTCGACCTCCCGCTGAAGGCAGCTCATCATTCCGACATCCTCTCGGTCTCTTCCCGGTGGGCGGAGCCTCTCCGGGTCACCTGGCCCCTCATTGCAGTCGCATATTTTTTATTTTATCTTATTTTCACATTTTTTTAGAGATTTCGTCCATATTCTCGAAATGATTTTTTTTTTAAATTCTACTCGCGATCCTCGTTTTGTGGCTCCCGATCTCCGGAGCGTCCCTGCCAGCCAATCGTGTGACGTCATAGAGTAGTGGATCAAATTTGTTGTTCACCCTCACTTGAAGTACTTTTGGTAGTATTAGTAGTAGTGGTGGTGCTTGTGGTTTAAGTACCATTTTCAATGAAAGACAAAATCTAAGAAAATATATTATTCAAAGTATCAAGACGGGCTCCTCTGATACAAGTACTTAACCGGCCTGTTTCAAGATCTCCCCAAACAGCCTGTTGCGGCTCTTTTCAAACATGTAACAGAAAAGATCTCTTTCATACTGTTCATTAGAAAAAGTATTGCGTTATAATAACATGCAAAGACCCGTTTGTAGCAGCGATAAAAGAGACGTGCTTTCAAATAATTATAAAACTCCAACATTTATTTCCATAACGGCGCTGAGAAATAAAGAAAAGTATTAATTTACTCCCAATTTTCACTGGAAAACATATTGTATATCACTCGATATTATTTGAATTTTGATACTGCATTCGATAATTAAATTTGGCACGCAGAAAACAACCCAGAGGTGTTTGGTTTTAACACCACAGTCTTTTATCACACGAGAGGAAAAGAAGCAAAGGTGTTTGAATGACGTGCTATTAGCCATTATAAACACTAGAGGACGGCATTTGCCCGATGTTTGTTTCGAGCGTCAGTACCTCCGATTATATTGGTGTGCACAGACAGATAGACAGATAGATAGATAGATAGATAGATAGATAGATAGATAGATAGATAGATAGATAGATAGATAGATAGATAGATAGATAGATAGATAGATAGATAGATAGATAGATAGATAGATAGATAGATAGATAGATAGATAGATAGATTTTCCACGACTCACGGTGAGGAGCTGTTAAAGAACAGCTGTCAGCAGACTCGTGTATTCAAATATGCCCAAAGTTGTACCACACAGTATACGATCTGATACTTGAAAAATTACATTGTATTAGGCAGTCGCTGCTTGAAATATATCCAATATTCAACTGTTTTTCATCAGAATATAAAACTAGTTTCAATCTCTTTTGATATAACATTTCAGTAGTTATTGAACCTGTTATGCAACCTTACTGTTTCCATAAAACAGTGTTGCGTATATATAGCTGTTCTTACCAGTATGCCTCATAAATCTGTGGGGTAAAAGGTCACTGAGGCCCCCTCTAGTGGCTTAACAATGTTCGTCCCCAACCCAGCAAAACCAGGTATCTCCCAAACAATCTTCAGGGCCATATACAGTCTTCTCTAATGCGCACTTCCTGTTACTTTCCTGCAACCGACTCGCTCAAAAGCAGGGTAAAGATATGCTCGCGTCAGTCCTCCAGATGGAAAATTGAGCTTGACCATTCTGTCAAGCATAGCTTGAGTCTGAAACACAAAGCTTCAGCATTGGAATGCCAGACGGATTAGAACTGCAAGGGCATGATAAAGTTTGACCATGTGTTCTCTGGCTATTAAATCTCAGCGGATGAGCGCTGACTTCAATGAGAACCACCAAACTCCACCCACCCGCCCCCCAACACACAAAAAAATCCCTATTTCATTCTCCCACTCAGTAAATACAGCTCATCTGCACTTTTTCTCTAAGCTACCTTTCAAAGTCTTTCACCTGAACGACGCAACGAGATTAAAAAGCCGAGACGGTCGGTGAAATGTGGATGAAAGAGATCGCACAAGCAAGCTGTAAGACAAGACAATTCGATGGAAATTGAAAGAAACAACTTTTAAGGGCTGCGAGAAAAAAAGGAGTCAGCTGTGCAAGTTGTATCTAAGACAGAAAGGAGGCAGCTGGAACTGAGGAGAAGAAGGACAGTGAGAAGGAAGGAGTGACAGAGGCCCCGGTAAGATTGTCTTTGAGTGAAACTTACATAATTTCCTTGATTGAAAGCTGAATTCCCCCCCCCCTTGTAACCGAAACCTCAGATTCCATTGCGGTGGAAACTGACTCAGTGGGCCGCATTGTTCCCCTCTGCATTGTTGGAACAAGTTGGAAAATAGTAATAATTAGAAAATGACGCCGCAGCGGAAAGAGAGGAGCATTCAGAAAAAAAAATATCTTTGAATGGATCTGGGCAAGCCGATTGTCTCGTGATGCAAAAAACTGTATGGTTCTGCTGGAAATGGGTGCAAATATAAGTCATTTTTTAATGTTTTTGTCTCATCCAAAAGTCCAGTCAAAGTCAAAGTCAACATTGTTGTCATACTGCCATATGCTCACACATACAGAGCATTGAAATAGTGTTACTCTAAGACCCAATGGTGCAAAAGTACAATAGATTATCAATAGTTTTTCACACAGAGAATGACGAACAATGACGAGTTCTGCTGAGGTAGATATGGTTAAAGTGCAATTTCTTTGATTTGTTTTTTTTAAAGTGACTGAAGTGCTAAAGTGATAGCAGTATGAAAGTGCAGTTGCATCAACAGTCTTTGATTTCGTCAACTTCTGTTTTTTCTTTTCTTTTTTCTAGCCAACATGAACCTGAGCTTGGCCCTGGCCTCGTGCCTTCTCCTGTGTCTTCACACTCATCCAGCCACGGCGAGTTTCACATCACCCCATCATTTTGATGTCATCGCTTTTACAGATTTACTCGAGCATAGCATATTGCAGACACTGCAACGCCATTCGTGCGTGCAGTCTGTCTTCACTTTTGCGCTACTCAGCGTTGCTTTACGACAGATTTTAAGATGCGTATGGTATTTTTAGGTCAGCCTATCACCTGTCTCTCATCTGATCCGAAAGGAATTTCATGGCAGATGTGGACCGGGTGTTCAAAGAAAAAGCTGCATAACATGAGTCTAGAATTGTGCACTGAACGAAAAAACAATTTAATTCAGCTGCACATCCTTTTTACACCTGCTCTGCAGCCCGATGACAAAAACTGGAAAATGCACAATTTTAGCATCTGTGTGTGATTGTGGTGTGTTCCATCAGGCGGGACGCGCTCAGCGCAAACAGAGGCAAGCGGAGGAGCGGCTGAAACCATATATCGGCAGAGTGGAGCCAGGTGAAGCCAGTGAACCTTGGGAATGAAAGATATTTCCTGACTTCCTGCCAGTTTCACTGTACGATTCTTAGAGATGAAATGAATTTCAACAGTTGAAAGGTTGACTCGTCTTTCAAGGTCTGGAGAATTTACACAAGAACTACATATCAGTTATGAATGATAAATTAGGGATTAGGCAAATTAGCGTTCACCATTCAGTGATTGTCTTTAGAAAGACAACAAGATGTAGATGAATAGATCATTTCCCAGTTTTGATAAAATAATGAAATGGTACAAGAATGTCATTTAAAATGTAAATAAGAAGTAGAGTTACAGTAAATAACATGTATGGATGCAAAAGCACATGAATGACATTTGGAATGCATATAACAAAAAAAATAATGAAGATAAAATTTTTTTGATTATTACAGAGATTTTAACAAGTGATTAAAACTTAATTCTAAATACAAGGTAGTTCCCTCATCGCACTTCATTTCCTTCCTGGTCACTCTGCATTGTTACCTCGGCTTGTTTTTCCATTGAGCCAATCATGTTGTTTTATTTACCCATCGGCAAACACTTTGTGATGTTACGTCAATGACGCCGGCAGATGATGCTTTTTATAAGATCACATGGGTATTATTTAAAGAAAACATAAGTAAAGCTCGCAGAAGAGTAACACACGACTCTGTCATAATAATTTGACAGCATTGCAGCACAGTCGAATTGCAAAACGTGTTTATTCCTCACTTCGTCATATCTCATATAGTGAGACAACAAATACAAGACTGTCACGGTAAACTGACTCCTCTGTCATGTAAACATGAGCAGTGAAAAACTCATCAAAATAGTTGCCAGGATATCTCTTTAAAATAAAAGCTATTGAAAAAACATCAATATTTGTCATCTGTATGTCATTATTGTATATATTTATGTATTCATACATATCAGTATGTATACATTTTTTTTTATTTTATTTTTTTTCTTCTTTTTCGATGTAATTTCCTATCTTCTCTCTTATGTTTCCTCCCTTTTTTTTGGTTTTGTTTCCTCTCGTTTATTTCAGAGAAGCTCTGCGAATTGCTCAAGTGTCACAGCCCGGAGGGATCTTGGTGCCAGGTTGTTGAGGAAGATGGGGTTCTCGTCCCAAAGTGTGTTTGTCCGCGATCCTGTCCACGGTAAACACCTCATGATTTGATATTTAAACTCAAAAATAAATTAAAAGATAGCCATTTTTATTTTATGAAATTTGAATATTGAAACTATTTTATGATCATTCATTCAAGCACTGGGTTGAGTCTCACCCACTTGTTGATCCATACTTTTTTGCCATTTTTTTCATGTGGGCACTGGCTCCTGAATTCAGGCAGAGGGCACCAGTGTGCAGTGTTCTGGGGACGACCTATGGGAACGAGTGTTTGCTGCATAAAGAAGCCTGCAGAAAGAGGCGCCGCACTGGACTGGCTCACACAGGACCCTGTCTGGGTAAACACACGCAGCATAAAATATTAGAGATACTTTCTGCTTTGATTCGCAGGGCTTGCAAATTCATACTTACTCCTCTTTGGTTAGTTCCCAAAGCTGAATGCAGCAAAGGAGAGTTGGGCCAGTTTCCATTTCGTCTCCTGGACTGGTTTCTGCTTCTGAGTCGCATGGGAGACGCCTCCGAGCCGGCTGCCCCGCCTCAGAGTTGCCTCAGCCACGCCCGGAGGACACAACTAGCACAGGTTCCCGCCGAGACATCCCCATCCAAGACCGCAGACACCATACATCCAAAAAGACAGCCCCCCCCCCCATCCCCATGTCCACTCCAGGAGTGCGTGATTTATGATCTAGAATGACCTCATCTAATGATGTTGCAAATGAAATCAATATCCATAACAGATGTGATGCCAAAGAAATGATAGCCGGAAGAAAATCTATACCACTGGATCACGTTCACCCCCCGTGTAACTCATCACTGGACGTAAAGTTGTGTTTGACGCCATTATGATCTTCATGTTCAAGCTGTGGCTCATGCGCTGTAGCGAGAAATCAATGTTAGCAACCCGCCATAACTGGCACGTTGCGGTGCGCTGTGCCGACGGTCTACAGTGGCTCTCAAGAACACTTGGATTTGGTCAATAAACACTAAATTATTCAATGAGAGGGCGAATAAAGGGGTAACTTAAGCTCCTTGGCTAATCCACCTTGACCTCCTGGCATCGAGTGGATTAAGAAAAAGTTCCGGCATTATTCTTATATCATAGAAGAGCAGTTATATACGGTTACATTGGGAGAGCAGCGATACTGTTTATAGTTATTTTTAATACTATCCACATTCTTCTATGTTTTTTTTAATCTTTTTGTCACTTCACTGACACGGATTAAATTGGACACGACCAAACTTGTTTCTCACACCTCTCTCTCTCTCTCTCTGTTTTAGCAAAGGTTCGCCTTGCTGGACAAAAACAAAGACGGCAAATTGAGCCGCAGGGACCTGCGGAAGCTGCATTATAAAAGGATGCCCCTGGAGCACTGTGCCACGCAGTTTTTTCAGTCAGTCCCATAAAAGAGTCACTCCTGGCAGCGAAAGTCACACTGCCACATCCATAACACAAGCCAATTATAATGAATACAGTAATAAACCAGGTCCTGCATATTCCCTGGAAATGTATGATCATCTGGGTCATTTTTAATACCGCTAATGTAATGCAATAATCGAGTCACGTCTGAAACGTCGACGAAGTTGCCTCTCCGTCTCCCTGTGTCCTGAGATACGTTTTTATTCTTTTTTAGTTTTGGCTGATTACCGAAACACCGAGGTTTAAAAATGTCACACCGGCACGTATTTCGCCCCCACTCTGTGACCAGTCGCACCTCCCACCATGCTGTTCTCTCTGCACGCTATCTATCCATTTATCCTCCATGCCAATCCCTGCTTCCTGTGCCCCCCCCCTCTGATTTCATGATCCCATCATCTCATTCCGCCTCCACATCCAAGCACTCGTCTCCTTCCTCTGGGCTTCCTGCTTTCCTTTTATCTTCTCTGCGAACCACGACCCCCTCCATCACTCACCTGCTCGCAGTCACCATCATCCTTCCCCTTCTTCTGCGTCTCTGTGCCGCCCAACCCCACCCCACCCCCCCATTCCGCTCTGCCAGTCTGCGGTGACAGGTTTTGTGAGGGTACGGCCGGCTGTGTCAATGTCAAGCAATTCCCAGCAATGATAATGTTTATTACCCACTGAGTCTCCCGCTGCCCATGGATTAACAGAAATTGAAGGAGTACCCTTCAGAGACACTGTGGAAGGGTGAACTGAAAGGCGCTCGCTGTTGTTTCTATACGTTCGCGCCACGCCTGTGTGTGCTACTGTGTCGCTACGAGCGATTAAGTTGTGTTTTTGCATGGCCGTCGAAACCGGCGTTACGTTATGGGGTCGTCACGCTTTCATATTGTGCTGCGCTTGCAGGTCATGTGACCAAAACAGGAACAGGAAAGTGACCCTGCGAGAGTGGACTGCCTGCCTGGTGGATCGCAGCGAGGCCTGGTTCTACAGTTTCATGTGTCAGTAACAAATGTTCCCAGAGTTTATGTGGACAGAGCTTGTAAAGGTTAATAAATTACGCAACCTTTCCTTTAACCATCAAATTTATGAGTTTTACAACAAAGTAATATGAATTTTTTTGGAGTAATTCACGATATGTTAATAATTAAATTCGTCAACCTTATTTCCAGTAAAAGCAAGAACAATAATTAACCTTCTTGATATTATTTTTTTTCAGTTTGCAGTAAAATTGCTGTATTTCTTCTTATTTTTCTGGAACGATTTGATTTTGCCATTCAGCATTTACTGAATCGTCCCAAAACCGAACCCAAAACTACCTTTATTTTAATTGTAATGAAGTTACAAAGCAATTTGCTCTTTTACCGAAAACAACATTGACAAAATCTGTTCTTTTTTTAATCTTAATCAAAAGGAATTTCACCCAATTAATGCTTGCTGTTTTGCTACAACGACAGAAAAGGTGGAATTTCTAACAAAAGTAATCAGAGAAAAGAAATATGGACGCCTTGTTTTTTATTCTTTAAAACAAATACTTTTTGGGCTCAGACCTCTAGATGCCACGGCTCGACTTTTATTTCGAGCTGAATTCTGAGTCCGAATGACATGTTCAGCCCAACAATGTCTCAAGATACTAGAATAAGCTTCAGAAATAAGCATCATGTGTAATTTAATAGGGAGATTGGGGAATTCGAGAATTCAGAAGTTTCATCCACTGTCCGGACTTGTAATTGTGTGTGTTGCATCAGAAAACCCCAATTTAGACGTATTTTCTTTTGTCTTATTCACAGCGGTGCCAATGGGATCCAGCAGGGATTGTCCTCCAATCAAATTCAATCATCTTTAACATGAGAATCTTTTTTGATTATTATTATTCCTGCATCTATTTGGCGTCATGAAGAAGTCTCTGAAGATGCTGGATGATAAACCACCTCATCAAGTTGTTGTTTTTTTCGTGCTATCTCTACTTACCGATCGCTGAAGCTTTTGTCAGGCAAGACAAGCAGATTACTCGTGATTTATCACGCCATCAAGCCCGAAAGTCTGTGCGTTCACAAATGTGCGCAAATGTTACTAATAGATTTACGAGTAAACCGCCTACAACTGACATTATTACATTTGTGTCGCAACATAACAGAGTTGACGCGCGAAACGTTTAATAGGAATTGGCGTGACGCCCTTTCGATAGCCAATTAAAAACGGGAATTAATTTAGCAAAGACGGACAGGTTAATGCACAAAGAATGATGAAGTAGAAAAGGGGGGAGGGAGTGGGGTGACGTGACTAGAGGAGAAACAGAGAGATAATAAAAAGAAGTGCGGCGAGAATTAAAGGGAAGTGTAATAATGTATTGGAGGCGAGCGAAGAGGCGAGCGGAGAGACGGAGGGAGAAGTACAAAGTGTTTGTGGAAGACGGGGAGTGGGGGTGGGGGGAGGTAATGCACTGTAAATGGGAGTAATGGAGAAATGCATAAAAAATGGATCAGAAATGAAGATCGGAAGAGCGTCGTGTAGGGAAAGAGTGTAGATCTCGG
>CAAKHD010013444.1:9859-70214 GCA_901007705.1 Fistularia tabacaria
GTGTGTGTGTGTGTGTGTGAGTGAGGGAGAAGGAGTGTGTGTGTGTGAGTCTGTGTGTGTGTGTGTGTGTGTGTGTGTGTCTGTGTGAGTGTGTGTGTGTGTGTGTGAGTCTGTGTGTGTGAGTGTGTGTGCGCGAATGAGTTTGTGTGTGTGTGCGAGTGTGTGTGTGTGTGTGTGTGTGTGTGTGTGTGTGTGTGTGTGTATGTGTGTGCGTGTGCGTGCGTGTTTGTGTGTGTGTGTGTGTGTGTGTGTGTGTGTATGTATGTGTGTGGTTCATGGGACTAAGCCAATGGATGGCAGTAAATGCAGTTGAAGCTGAACAGCAATGTATAAGTACAGTGTATGAAAAGACTTATTTTCCTCTTTGTCAGATTGCGAAAAGATCTTGCCAGACGGAATACAGACAGATTCTCTATCTCCATCTCTCTCTCTTTCCCTCTCTCTCTGGCTCTCGCTCTCTCTCACACACACAAATTAAATCCTTAATCACAAGCTTTCGAGACCATTCTGTGGTTACTTTATTGGTCCATATGTAGGGTTTCATATTCATTGCATGTCATGTTGCATATTTGCAGACTTCCAAAGATAAATTAATTGTTTTTAAATGAATGTCCGACCCTCAGAAGTCTCATTGGATTCCATCGTTAGTTCCATATTTGCAGACTTCCAAAGATAAATTAATTGTTTTTAAATGAATGTCTGCCCCTCAGAAGTCTCATTGGATTCCACCGTTAAAGTGAATACAAGTCGAAAAATTACAATTATTTATTTATTATACTAATTATATTTTCCTGCCATTCAGGCTTGCAAGAACTAAACAAGAAGTTGACATTGTTGATGGATATCTCGAGTCATGGTTCAATCCACTGAGGGAGGAGTTCTGGTGGACTATGAGAGATGAGCTGACTATAGTAAAAACTCCAGTCTATAAACTGATAAGGAAAAATCACAAATTATTTCATTACTAAGGTGACAAAATACATAATGGTCTCTGAAAAATAGACACTTTGGGATTAGTTTTCCCTTAGAATTCCAGTGTGAACCATTGACTTGAATATTCCTTGCTCCTGCAGCAAAACAGCTACATCTCTGACACCATCCAGGTCCTTCCTACTGGCACCAAATCAGCATGATTCGCATTCTGAATTAGAAAGCTGGACTTAAAAGACATTGCAGTAGAACATGTGTGAGTAGGTCTTCTTCTTTTCCTTTGGGCTTTTCCGTTTCATGTGTCGCCACAGTGAATCAACCTCCTCCATCTAACCCTATTCTCTGTAGCCTCCTCTCTCACACCAACTACCTTCATATCTTCTCTCACTACGTCCATAAATCTTCTCTTGGGTCTTCCTCTAGACCTCTTGCCTGGCAGCTCCAATTCCAGCATCCGTCTACCAATATAGTCCCTATTGCTCCTCTGTCCATGACCCAACCATCTCAGTCTGGCTTCTCTGACCTTCTCTCCAAAACATCTAACATGAGCTGTCCCCCTGATGGACTCATTCCTGATCCTATCCATCCTCGTCACTCCTAAAGATAACCTCAACATCTTCATTTCTGCTACCTCCAGCTCTGCCTCCTGTCTTCGGTTCGGTGCCACTGTCTCCAAACCATACAGCATCTCTGGTCTCACCACTGTTTTGTAAACCTTTCCTTTCATTCTAGATGAAATTCTGCTGTCACAAAGAACCCCTGAGACTTTTCTCCACCCATTCCAACCTGCTTGAACCTGTTGCTTAACCTCTCTTCCACAGAACATGTGTGAGTCGGTAATCTGGGGATATCAGGGAGCATTTAAACAAATGATAGAGATTGTTTAACTTCTTTCACATAGCTTAGCTTGAAATACAGGCAAAAATCACATGGCAATTGAGTAAGATCAAATGCATTAGAAAAATTTTATCTTGGATCATACTCATGTTTATCCCCCCCCCCCCCCCACACACACACACACACTTTTACTCATATCCATCAAAGCTGCTGGTTAGCAACATAGTACAAACTTTGCAGCCGGGATTAAACCGTGTGTTTGTGTGTGTGTGTGTGTGTGTGTGTGTGTGTGTGTGTGTGTGTGTGTGTGTGTGTGTGTGTGTTAGTGTGGGGGGGTGTGTGCGTGCATGCATGTGTGTGTTTGTGTTCAATTGACTTTTGCTGTTGGACACACCAATGAGTCATCACAAGACATCCACGGGACAAAAAGCCCTTTATTATCTCATCACTGAAAATTGAAATACATTAAATTACCATCCCTCATTACATGGTGCTAGCGAATAATAATGTAGCACACAGCTAGATAGTGTATGATGTCAGATGTGATTTTCAGATACTTTTATGAAAGTTACCGAGCATCTAAACCCTTTGGATTTACTACCTCAGTCCTGTAGCGCAATGAGGCAGATATTAAGTTTCTCTTTTCTGAAGGGGGAATTTGAGACAAGACTCTTGTTCTAAAATAGTGGCTTTAAATAATTCTATTTGCAAAACATAAGTGTGTTGCATATCCAACTTGCCATTATCACGACCACTATTGCTTTCACAACTTGTTTATAGTGTTTGAAAATGATTACAATGACTAAAAGCAAGTTAAAAATAACAGAAGAATGGAAACTTCAAAAGAGTGTTGAATGTCTCAGCTTTCTAAATACTCATATTCCTCATGATACATGTACACACAAATGTAGAAGTAATGTCCCTTCTCTATCTGTGGGAGGAGGGATGGTGGGAACATTTTGGTCAGGAAAGCTTGATTAGTACATTTTGAGGAACAGCTCTCATTTAACAGTTGAACTATGGGAAGGGATGGGAAGGGGGATACTGAGTAAAATGCAGAGGAGATATGTATTGTTTAGTTACATCTGTTCTCTGCATTCTGATAGTTATGGCGGACAGCATGGAAAGAAGTAGGGGATAATCCTCTCTATCTACATGGAGCAGACACCATGACAGAAATTGCTTTTCACATTTAAAATATTTCTAGAATATAGACACAGCTTGAGGACTGCTGTACAGAATATTGTCATTTATGGAAATCATTATTATGAGTGTTACTGTCAAAAGAAGTTTTGTAACTTTGCAAATTGGAATTCCCCCATCTGCTCTGTCTCACCACAGTGCAATTTGCATAAAGTTTTCTGAGCTTCAAACTACAGGTTGTTTAGCTTCTCCAGTCAAATTTTGCTTTCTCCTTTACCTTTTACTTTTCTTTTCAGCAAAGGTGGCATTAATACTTTATCTACCACAGGGTCCAGCTGACTGTAAATTATTTGTACAATAAAAGCAGGAGTATTTAATAAGTATTCAAATTGTTTTCCTAACAAACGTAATCTAGAATGTTTTTAATGGGAAGATTTTGAGGGATATTCAGTAGTTGTGACACACAATTTTCAATAACATTCAGCCATATTATTAGGTCAAATTCAATAAATTACAGAATAATGTTGGCAGTGACCAGAAACAGATGCATTTGTGATTTTGACACTCAGCTATTGTGATAAAGCATCCTTTTCACCAACTAAACCTCTGAAGTTTCACATTAGTGTTGTTTGACCTAATGTTATAAATGCTAAAAAACATGCCAGCGTAATAGAATGGTTTTAACTTATATTGATTAAAACTGCTTATAGTTAGTATGCAAATGAATTTGGATTTTATGCATTGCCAGAATCAGATTTGATGACACTGTGCTAGAAAATCCAGATGTTCCAAGTGCATAACATACCGCAAAGACTGTGTGCAAGACAAAAAGAGAATTTTCCTCAATATGCAAGAGAATTGGACCAGTTGTGTAAGTACAATTGCCATTTGTATCCAAAGTTTCATAGTTGACCATCACAGATGATAAGAAGGTGCTATGAAGACCTTTGAAATTCTTTGGAAAAAATCTGTTCCAAAAAAATTACCAAATCCAAATCCTTCCAATGGGGTAGGTTGAACATTTGAAGAACTGACACAAAAACTTTGACTGTTTGTTACTTCATCAGCTACACAATGTCAACTTTCATTTTGTTTTAAAAGTTGTTCTTTTGCTGTTGCCATGCACTGAGAGCACCAATAATCTAATTTACATGATATCTGAAGGTCTTCAGTGGGACAACTGAGGTACAAACAAAAATTCTAAAGTTATCTTGAATGGAAAGTTTTTTAGAAATGCTCTACAGGTAAAGAGTCAAATAGACTGATGAGTGTGAAGCCACAAATTGACGGTGTCAAGCTCAATATTTCTGGTAGCTCTGCCTTAGAGGTTGAATATGAAGGAGAGGGACAAATTTAGGTGATTAAGTGATGCAAAAGATCTACTGAGGTGAGAGAGTTTGTAATTGGTGCAGACTTCAATGGACAAGTTGGTGCAGGCAATAGAGGTGATGAAAAAGTGATGGGCAGGTTTGATATCCAGAATAGAACACAGAGGGACAGATGGTGGTAGACTGTGCAAACAGGATGGAAATGGCTGTAGGGGATACCATCTTCCAGAAGAGGTAGGAACATAGGATAATTTATAAGAACAGAGGTATGAAAAAACAGGCAGTCTTTGTCTAATGAAAATGTAATCAGAAGGAGATCAGTGAAAGCAAAATAGTGGTTATTGAGAGTGTGGCCAGACAGCATAGAAAGGTGATTTGTAAGACGACTCTGGTGACAAGGAAGATGAAGAGGACAAAAGCAGGACAGAGGACAAAGTGGTGGAAGCTGAAAAGGGAAGAGTATTGCATGGTTTTCCGTGATGAGTTGAGAAAGGCTCTGGAATGGTCAGGGGGAGCTTCCAGATGACTGCACAACAGCTAATATGATCGAAAGTAGGGCAGTGTTTGGTGTATCACCTGGAAATAAAGTAGATAAGATAATTAGGAAACTTGGTGGTAGTATGAGGAAGTGAAGGAGTATATATAGAGAAAGGGGTGTGCAAAGAGTAGATGGGACACTCAGGGGAATCAAGATAGCAGCAGGAGTACAGGGAGTGTATGATGATTTGTTTGTTAGCTCTGACAGTAATGAGGGAAAGAATGATTTATACATATATAGGGATGGGACGGACGCGCTGCAGGTTCAGTTGATTAAGGATAGAGAGGGAACTGTATTGATAGTTGCAAGAAGTGTGATAGGAGATGTTAGGAGTACTTTTAGGAGGTGATGAATGAGGAAAATGAAAAAGATTGAAGGTCAGAAGAGGTGACTATTGGGGATCACGAAGTAGCAGAGACTAGTAAGTTGAAGTGAGGAGAGCATTGAAGAGGATGAAGAGTGAAAAGGCGATTTGTCCTGACAGTTATACCTGTGGAGGTATCAAAGTGTCCAGGACAGGTGGGAGTAGAGTTTTTGGTTAGATTATTCACCAGGTTCTTTACGGAGTGAGACGATGCCTGAAGAATGGAGTTGTGTGATGATGCCCTTGAGATGTGCAGAATTGCAGTAACAATAGAGGAATAAGTTTGATGAGTCATACAATGAAGTTATGGGAAAGACTTGTGGAAACTAGACTAAGTCCAGAAATGAGCATTTGTGAGCAGCATTATGGTGTCATGCCAAGAAAGAGTCCTCCAGATACAGCATTTACTTTAAGAATGTTGATGAAGAGGTAAAGAGAAGGTCAGAAGGAGCTGCATTGTGCCTTTGGAGATCGAGAGGAAGCATATGACAGGTTGCAGAGAAAGGAATTGTGGTAGGCCCAAGTGGGAGAGAAGTATGTTAGATTGGAGCAAGACATGTTCTTGAATTGTGAGACAGTGGTGAGGTTTGCTGTAGGTGTTCTGGCTGGAATTCAAGAGGGGATCAGCCATGTTGCCCTTCTTGTTTGCAGTGGTGATGGACAGACCTACAAATGAGGTTGGACAGGAATCTTGTCGAACTATGCTGTTTGCCAATGACACTGTGATCTGTAGTGAGAGCAGGGAGCAGGTGGAGGACAATCTCGAGAACTGGAGGTATGCCCTGGAAAGAAAAGGAATGAAGATTGGCTGCAGCAAGACAGAATACATGTGTACCAATGAGAAGGACCGAGGTGGGACAGTAAAGCTACAGGAAGAAGAGATATAGACAGTGGATGGTTTCAAGTACTTAGGTCAGCAGTCCAGAGCAGTGGAGATTGTGAAAAAGAGGTTAAGAAACATGTTCAAGCAGTTTGGACAATTGGAAAAAATTGTCAGGGGTAATGTGTGATAAAAGACTATCAGCCACAATAAAAGGAGATGTGTACAAGACAGTGGCGAGACCAACAATGCTCTTTGGTTTAGACACATTGTGGATAGCACAGGAAGCAGAGATGGAGACAGCAACAATTAAGATGTTGAGGTTCTCTTTGGGGGTGATTAGGATGGATAGGATCAGGAATGAGACCATCAGAGGAACAGCACGTTAGATGTTTTCAAGATAAGGTCAGAGAGGCCAGGGTGAGATGGTTTGGACATTTACAAGGGAGGGCTAGTGAATGTATTGCAGATGAACACTGATGTTGAAACTACTTGGCTTAGAGGAAGACCAAAGACAAGATTTATGGATGTAGTGGAAGACGATATGAAGTTAGTTGGTGTGAGAGAAGAGGGTTCAGAGAAGAGGGTTCGTGGAGGAAGCACATCAATAGAGGGAGCAGCAGCCAAAAGCAAGAGGAGGATGTTGTGTACCTTTGACTCATACTCTTTGAAGGTAGAATTCCAAATATGTGTATTTTACATTAATTCATATTGTGAATTATTTTTACCAAATAATGTTCAGTATATGTTATTTTTCTATTAATGCCTCCACCTGCTCCTTACCACCTCCCTTCATTTTTCACTTGATCTGCACTGACAAGCCCCCTGCCCCTCAATTCCTTCTCATGAATCTGCCATCAGGCATGTTTTCATCAATGGTACTTGTGTACAAGCCCGTGTGTGTGTGTGTGTGTGTGTTTGTGCAAATTATGCTTATGATGATTCACACAGCCTTCCACTATCCCTCTGTTGACTCTTTGCCGGAACCTTTTGTCTTTTAAACTAGGCCAGTGAGTGTCCTGGAATCTTTTCCACTTTTCCTAACTTTCTGTCTGTTTTTATTTCAAAATATTTTCCAGGTCCCAACTGTATTCAGAATAGATATTGTGAGGGACATTTTCTTCCCAGGCTCAAGATCCAAAGACCTGTTTATTAATGCCTGCAATGCTTACAAAGTACACTTAAAGAGCAGTCTTTTTGCAAGCATATCTTGCATTGGCTGTAGCTGAGTTTTGAATTGATTGATTAAAAGGTACTACCAAAGTTCAAAAGGGATTTTCATGAAACTAAATCCCATTGCACTATATGGTACAAAAATACACTTTCAAAGTAATGCGTTATTTATTTTGCTTTCCTTCTCAGCATCTTGCAGCCAGACATGGGGAAAAAGTCTAAGTACAAAACATCTGTCAAGAAAAAGACTCTCAACCCAGAGTTCAATGAGGTACAACCAGCTTTCACAAGCACTGCTTACCTGGCATGTTCTAAATCAACCATGTTCTTTAATATATTCAATATATATTTTGAAATATATATATATATATATATATATATATATATATATATATATATATATATATATATGTGTGTGTGTGTGTGTGTGTGTGTGTGTGTGTGTACATATATATGTATATATATATTCATATATATATTCATATATATGTATATGTATATATATATATACATATACATATATATATTCCTTTTTAATGGAATATTGCAAGAAGCATAAGCCTTTTTTTAACCTGCTTCAAAATATTTCTTTCCCACCAAGTATCAGTTTTTACCTTAACACTAAAAATATTACTTTCAACCCCATGTTCATAAATCACTAAAAGAATATGTTTTTGTTTACATAATCTGCCAAGGAGTTTTCTTATGAAGTGACTCTGGACCAGCTGGCAAAGAAAACCCTTGAGATCTCTGTGTGGGACTATGACTTGGGAATGAGCAATGACTTTATAGGTAGGTTGATAAATTGTGGTTTGGAGGGGAGGGTGGGATAAAAAAGCAAATAACTGTGCTAGAGGGTTTGAATGAAACAGCAATTGCAGAAAATATCCAAACCAGGCCAAGCATGGCTGCTGAGCTAAATAAGCAAAATGCTTAGGGGTGATTACAAGGCTTGAGGAGAACGATTGACTGACTCCAAAAGGAAATGGGGAAGCTTTAGAAATCAAATAGACACATTTTCTCTGGGTCATCATCAGTCATTGCTTGGCAGGTTAGATTGCTTCTGCACTGAGTGACTGATAAAAAAAAAGCTGGCATAGCCAGAAAATACAAGGTTACAGAGAAAAAAATTGCGGGGAGGGGGATTGAATTAGATGTTAGATTGAATAATTTCAAATCACTGTGTCATTCTGTCTAATGTGTGAGTTTCCATGTGTCTGAAATGGTGGGTGGGTGAGTTGGCAAGCACCTGGTGTTTAGATAAGCCCAGTGATTTAGTATCCCTGTTGGGGGAAAGGCCATCAGTTTAACATACAGCCCCATATAAAAGCCATTCTGTGAATCATTAACATTACAGGTTCAGCAACAGCAGCTTGTTAGTTATGTTAATTGGAAGTCAAGAAAAAAATGTACTGGGATAAAAAAATTATGACTTGATACGAAGGCCAGGGTAACACAATTCAAGTGCAGCGAAGCAGTAAGTGGGCTGACCAGAAGATGATAAAAAGGTGAGGTCATCATGCAGTATAGACACCGGAAAATTGTGAACAACAGAAAAATGATTGAACAGTTAAAAAAATACAATAAAAAAGAAATAAAGAAAACAAAAAAAAAAACAGAAAGTATTTGGAATGGATGACTTCTTTAAGAGACTTTTTTCACTGACCCAGACATTGGATTTGGGTTAGTTGATGGCCTTATAACTTAGATTTACAAAGTCACCCTAAGGAAAACTAAGAATGGTTTAAAGGAAGTGCTTGGCAAAGAAATCAAAGACATACTCTAAAGGCAACACTAGGTATCATCAATGATGTCTCTGCTCCAAATGATATTTTCAAATGCAGCCACAAAAGACTGGAAGATCTGCCTTTAAGGCCCCAATAATAAGGTTATTCAGTTTCATCTTTTGAAATTGAAATTAAATCAAGATTCTCACTTTCGTACATCATATATTTGTGTCTTTGACGTCAAACTTTGTTAAAGAAAATGGAAATTAATCATAGGCATACAAATCAGATTTTAATTTTAATTTCAAAATTCTAAAAAAATAGCAACATGTTATTTTTGCCACAAGATCTGTTTGCACTTAAAGATTGATTTATTTTAATTAACAGTGAGCAGTTTAGATAAATGAATAAATGAATAAAGCCTAAAACAATACAATGTGGTTATGCAGCCTATTCTTATGAATGACCTGTAAAAACTCATCTGTAAAGTAACACAGGAGGAGATTATGGATATGTGACTATCAGTACAGACTGTTAGTGAATTGGCTGCAGCAAGTGAGTTTACATAGTCATAATTCTACCCCGGTAAGTTTCTCCTAACCTCAGATTCTGTGAGTGTTGTGAATCTGGAGGCAGACAAGAGGTTCTTTGGAGCAGTGTCCTCGACTTGCTGAGCATTCATCATCGTAAAATTATGTGATTTTTCATGAAATATTCATTGAAAAATTCTGCAATTTTTTTACCTGTGCGTATTTAACTTTTCAGGCATTGTTACAAATTGAGAATATGTATTCTTGAATGTTTATCATATGAGACTTAAGAGTATGGTCATTGTCATGATGGGAAAAAAAGGATTCAACTGGCTTGTTTCATGAATTAAGAAAGACTGGCGACCAGTCCAGGGTGTACCCCACCTCTCGCCCGATGGCAGCTGGGATAGGCTCGGATGGATGAGAAAGACTGAACATTGTTGGATATTATGTTGTTTCTAAAGCTGAAGATGTAGTTGTCCCAAAATGAGAGGGAACAGTTTGCAGGATTCTATTCACTAATCGCACAAGAACTTTGTCCATTGTTTTAATAAATAATCCCCAGATTTACTTTAACTGAAGAACAACAATACAGATTGGAAAATGGATAAGGACAAGCAAACAGAGACTTAACTTATTTCCCTGTGTGTTGCCCAAATATTGTCAGTGTGACGTCCTCCCTTCGTCAATCACTTTCTATTTTATGGATTGCAGGCTGTTGATCTAAATATTAGGTGGTTGGAATGTCTTAGGTGATAGTCCAATGGAAAATTCAGCAGATTTAGAACCACTCTCCAAAATTAATGTCTGTGTGAGAAAAAGGTACAATGTTATACAGGGTTTGAAATAATATGCAGGCTTGTCCACTGCAGTATCACAGGCATTGCTCCATGCTGAGCTTGGACAATTCACTAACCAACAATGGAACCTTGTTTGCTTGTTTACATTAAATGTACATACAATCACAACCAAGGGAATGGATACATATGACCAAGTGTCACAAATGACTGCAGGTCCATCAGCTCCGTTTTCTTCTCCTAAGTCATTTTCCTCTCTCTGTATATCGATTGCCCCTTTTTTTTATCTTGATCATCTTTACTTATAATTCCCCAGCGACATATGTATTTCTTTTTCTTTATGCCAAGAGGAATTTGTCTTCAATTTCTCTTTACTTCCCAGTGACTGCCCCCTGGCTTGCTGCTATTTTTGTAACACTTCTACATTTAATTTCTCGTGTGGCTCCTTCTTCTCACCTGAGTTCATTTGGGGCCTGACTTGGTCCCTGCTTCTTCCTCCTCTTTGGTTACAGGTGGAGTGGAACTGGGCATCAATGCAAGTGGACAGAGACTCAGACATTGGTTCGAGTGTCTCAAAAACAAAGGGAAGAAAGTTGAGTACTGGCATACGCTCACACAACAGGGAGCCCCAAACAGTGACAAGCCGGACTAGATGATATAGTACAGTGTTACAAACAAACACACATAAAACACATGCAAGACGGCTGACAATGGAGATCGAGTCAAGCAAAAATGAGAGATAAAACCTGCAATAATAATAATATTGAGAATTAAACCCATCATATGATGCCAATAACTACAGCACCAATTGTATGTATATGATATTCATACCAATATTAGTGATGGTAATAAGGCTAAATAAGACAACATCTTTAAAGGTGAACCAATTTGTGTCACTGTCCTCATAAAAGTGGTGATATTACAAAACAATACTCACTAAATTGTACAATGAAACTTAAAATATTTTGAAAATTGCTCATGTTTTCTCATTCAAATCAACAACTAATGATGATATTTGAGAATACCATACTCAGAGAGAGGAGCAACAGTATATGATCCCTTGTGAATCTCAATGTGGTTTGTAGTTACAGGATGAGGATGTGACAAAAGGGTTATTCTGTTCCGAGATGTCTCTATTTTAGTGTTTGTTGATCTGATGCAAAGCAACACGACATATTATGAAGCACAAATGATCCATTTGGTGGATTTGTACCTTTAATGTTTCAGTGTTCTTGTTCTTAAAACTTTCATTGTCTTTTTGTGACAGTGGCTTTCTATACACCCTCATATTAGACAATGCAAAAGCAATGTACTTACATGTGTGTGAGAGTGTGTGTGCGTATTAATCAAGTTATGAGAATATGAGTGCCTACATTTTCTGTCTGTGCAGTATGTGTCTATTTTCACATTGTGCCCCATTCAAAATGTCTTCTGAAACACAGAGGTATGAAGAAATGAAACTGTAATAACGGACAAGAGAGAAACAGACAAGGTAAATCTTCCGCCACTGCCAAAGGCCTCAGTGGCATAACAGTACTCAGATGGAGCTTACCGACAAGTTGTCAAGTTTGCCATATCTCTAATCATCATACAGTTATAGTTCAACTTTTACAATTGAATACATTTTTATGTATTACCTGTAAACATGTTTTCGTGATATGTTTGGTTGAATCTGCAGCTTATGAGAAGATATTGCTTTTGGAGGTACCCTTTATACCTTTAATTTTCCACATCAAAAACTTTGATTTCTCTAGGATCAGAGCCTGTCTCTGGGTGATTTCAATTGGCATGCATATGATGCAATATTTGTCTCTTGCTGGGCAATGTTCATCCAATTATTTATCAATTTTGAAGAACACAGGCATTGATATATCCTGTTATCAAATTCTTAAGAATACTGCTTGAAGAGCTCCTCAATGCTTTTTTGTACAGATCCAGACATTCTCCTTGTGATGATGTCGAAAAAACACGTCACAGACAGTTGGCATCACACCAGACAGACTCATCTCAGTGATCAGTTTTATTCATCCCATTTTTTTCTGATCTATAAACTATCAGATCCAATTTCATCCTCTTGGCAGAACCTGATAAATCTAATTTTGAGATACAATATATGTGTGTTATTACTAGAAATGTAAAAGTCAACGTGTGCCCCCCACCAATAAGGTAAAAGGTATGATCCCAAAAAACTGAAAGAAGCAGTGTGTGTCGGCTCTGTAGTCTGCTCTGTAGTCTTATGTGTTACCGCTATGCTACACCAAATTACCTAAATGCCTGAGAGGATATCAGATGTACCCTCCACCCCAACCCACCATCAGCGGCTCCAGCCATTTACAGTTTCTCAAAAGCACAGGCCCTATCAGTCAATGGCCTTTGGGAGTTTGTAAGTATTGAATCGATCTGGCTGCTCATCTCCTTGGTGTCCTTTGTCAACCTTGTGAACATCTTATTGTTGGCTCCAAAAAAGGATCATTTAGTGGTGAATGGGAATGAAAGGGGCTTTGATGTTATTAAAGCTAGGAATTAAGCTGTTAAGCTTT
This sequence comes from Fistularia tabacaria, assembly GCA_901007705.1. NCBI lineage: Eukaryota > Metazoa > Chordata > Actinopteri > Syngnathiformes > Fistulariidae > Fistularia > Fistularia tabacaria. The sequence goes on from CAAKHD010013444.1 coordinate 22,587, forward strand.
AACACATTTCAAATAAGAACTCTAACGTCTCGATGTCTCAAACGAATGGGAAAGAGATGGGGAGTTAATCTGTACTTTTCTCTATGCACAACAAAACAAGGCAGCAGTAAGATAATCAACTCAACAGTGATTTCATGATGGGTGGGGTGGCAGCAGATTGTATGATTCTAGTCTGTTGGCCCCGCTTTCCTCATGTAACCCTGCTGTCTGCAATTTACAGTAACAGCATGTTTTGCCATTACCCTGAGGCCACAAGGTTCGGAAGATAGCTAAGAGGTTTCCAGTTTTTATCAGTCACTGGTCCCTAGAGACTGTTAAAAGTGTCCTTGGACAAGATACCATACCCAGTTTCTGGTGAGGAGCTGGCTGGCACCCTGCAAGTTGCCCGCCGGTGGATGTGTGAATGAAGCAATGAGGTTTTGAGGAAAAGGAAAAACATAAGTCTGTTTACTGTCAGCTTGTTTAACTGAGTTCAACCTTTGCTGATCATTCTGAGTCTCATTTCCACTTTCTTCTGTCTTTGACTGTCAGTGTGTGTTTGTTTCAAAATACAATGATTCAGGTTTTTTTTCTCTCTCTCTGTTGCTATGCTGTAATAAGCAAGCTCTTGCTTTAAAAAAATCTTTACTGTAAATGATTTTGAAACTTGTCTTCCTTAAAATTATATGAATGGCAATGATGCAAGTAGGCAGTGGTGAATTTCACTGCCACAGTCACTGTGTGTACACTGTCTCTGTCAATCGCACAGTATGGCTGGCATCCTATGGTGGGTTTGTGCAACAACTTCTAAAAATAAATTCAAGTAATTTCTGTGGTCCCCTGTCCTTCTTTGAATGACATGCAGTCCTTCAAACTTCAGAGGCATGATGTGTTTATTTTTTTGTTAGGTTCAATTTTTATATGACCTTGTAAACAACTCACATGCAAACAGAATTTCACAATTTTTCTGAAGTTATGTCAAACAGCCAATATATTAGCTTGTCTGAATACTTTTCTCCTTTGCTGCTTCCTCATGGGTCTGTCACTCTGCCTACAAAGAGAGGTACATTGGCCGCATCATTCCACACTAACATGACGAATGGCTGTAAGGCTTGGAAGGAAAGGAAAGAGCGAGACATTGCTGTAGTGGTGGCAGCAGCAGCTTCAACACCTTTTTCATTCATTATGAGGATGGCTCTGTGTCTGGCTTCATCCAAAACCAGCTTGTCCTCAGCATACAGGCCACACAGGTTCGGACTCTCAAATAGTGAGGACAGCCCTGGTTAGTGGAAGTGGAGAGGAAACACTGAATTAATTACAGAGTAAACTTGAGAGCACATAAGTTGTCAAATGAGACATAAAATTACTCTTATGTAGAATAGCAGCATTTGAAGAGCATTTATCAGTCTGTGGTACACATATAGTCACATTCTAGAAATTAAAGAAAATGAAAAAAATAACAAACCTAATTTCTTGATAAGTATGTTCATGTCTGGCTGGACATCCATTTTAATTTGGGGCAGAGAGACTTGGAAGATCTGTGGAGATGCTGATTTCACGCTTTCTATCATTTGACACACTGCTGTGTCTGTCATCCTTTCTTCTAGCTTTTGCAGTTCAGAGACTTGGTTGAAGCGAGGCAGTATGATGTAAAGACTGCTGTTTCCTGTGAGAGGAAACCTTGCAACCTGCAGTTATATTGATAGATCACTTCATTCAGATACAGAGTAAAAGTGCCAGTATGTCGTACAAAGACACTTTGTACCAGTAAACACTAAATACAGTATACATATACTGTATATGACAACAATACTTGATATTCAGAAGAGTTAGAGGTAGCAATATATAAAAAAGCATTCCTTCCTCGGCAGAAAATCTGCACTGTTATTTCTGTCATATCACTTTAAATGTTTACAATGCAATTCAAGTGTTTTAGATTTAATGTGGTCCAGGTAGGGATTGTTTATTTGAGGCCAGTTGCCTCAATTTGCACTAGTTAAGGGTTAAGCTTTTCGTCTCCGCTGTTTGGCTTCATCTTTGAGGCCTGGAAGAAACGTTTAGCATTTGGTTAAACAGTTGTGCTTAACTGCACTGGATGTTCACACTGTTGTATTGAAAGGTTAATTAAGAAAATAAATTTAAAAAAGATTGGGTTTGATATCAAGGATTTTAATTTTGAGGTGTTTTAGATACGAGTTTGGTTAAAAGATTTCAGAAATATTCAGCTGAGTATTGCATTTATCACTGAAATTGTTTTTTTTTTTAGTTTGTGCTCAAACTATTTTATTTAGTATTATCAATATGATACATAATATGGATAACTTAGTGCAATGCCCTTTGTGTGTTTGTTTTGTTTTGTTTAAATCAACAAATGCTTATATATTCAATACATTGATATTTTCCAAGCCAAATTTTTACTTTATCTTTCTGAAAAAAATATCTTTAACATAGTTTGATGTGACTTTCAAAATAAATATGTGATAAACACAAAATGTTGAATTCTGAAATCCAACACAAAATGTGTACTCCTTTATGGCATATAATCATGAACTGCCAGAGCCTTGATGACAAAGTTATGATATTTTTACTACTAAATTAAATAATGAACATCTCATGATCAAACAAGCAAGAAGCAAAGAAAAATTTTAATGAAAATGAGAAAAGAATACATATTAAACAAATATGACTACGCATCACAATACTGTTTATCAAGTCTGAGATTTTTAGGATTATTTTTCTATTTAAGTGTAAATGTATCATTATATTGATATATATAACTGTCAATTGGGATTACTCAAATTAAAGTACTCAAATTAAATGCCAATATCTTAAAATGTTCCTTCTCATAGACCCCCTGCCATAGAACTACAATGCAAATTCCATTTTGTCTTGACTGTGGCTTTTTTTGGCAGCCATCATTTGTTAAAACAGTGACAATATTGTCGCATCTACATTTATAATGGGGTTCTGGAAATGTAAGACGAGGGAGGTTTTAAGCACCAAAGTAGAAAAGAAAGATCATAGTAATAAATGTGTGACAAGTTTAAAACAAGAGTTAGCACATGCAAGACATTGTTGAGCATTAGTACAGTAAAGCTTTTTCTGTGTTTGGCTGTCATTATATTGTCCTTTGTCTTTATTTGACAAACTGTGTCATGATTTGCTCAGAGTGTGCGTGTTTTAATTACCTTTGCCTTTAATGTAGTATCATATATCATCGTTGCCCTGTAGTTTTCATGAAACAGGATAGGCACCTTTACGAGATCACCATTCAGTTTTGTGAAGTAGCCTTTCTTGGGTTTCTCATCAAACTTGACTATCCACTGACCTAAGACACATAAAGATTTATTTATCAGTTCCCTTGTCTATCTCTTGATGAAGGTATTCCTCATGTCCATCTTACTGACCACTGAAGGAGACGGCATTGAGCAGCATCAATCGAGTATCTAGAGATACTGACTCAACCAACTTTGTTATTTTATTATTGGTCTTATTTGCCACCCAGTTGTTGATCATTTGTGTTGATTCCTCAGTGCTTTCCAGAAGTCTGACAGGCTCTGCATCATATAACTGCAGTGATTGACCCATAAATGACTCAGCTAGGTTGATATCTGAGGAAAAAAGCAAGAACCTGATGAGCCATTGAGATTGTTATTCTTTCATAAATCTCTGTATCCTTTTAGTGCATCCAATACATGGGTTGTAGTAGATCTGAGAAGCAATCTGCAAAGAGTTGGCCAGCTTCTCTCTCAGCCTTTTCATCTGGTCATGAACACAATGGAAGTTATGGGGCACACAGACAGCAGTCTGAATGGCTCGACGAGTGTCGCCTCTCGCACCTGCACGTAAGGGACATAGCAAACCAAAAGATGATATGATATGATATGATATGATATGATATGATATGATATGATATGATATGATATGATATGATATGATATGATATGATATGTGATACATGCCAAGGAAAACTGGTGTGGCATTTCCAAATGAGAAATGCTTTTCATGAAATTTCACAGTTTATACATATATTGTTTAGTCTCCATGTACACTGGCAGAAAAGAATGATCAAGGAAAGACAATAAATACAAAATAGTGATTATAATATTTTCTCTTTTCGCAAATCAAACAGCAGAAATATTTTTTTTCTCTCTGCACTATTTTCCGAGCTCCCCAGTATTAGTCATTTTTCCTATTTTAGTTGCATTCTGTCTTGAGCAACCCATTTCTTCCAAAAAACATATTATTTATTCATACAGGTAAAGAATAAATATTTCATCGTTTGTTGTTGCAAATAAGAGAAAAGACCAAATTCTCTATGCCTTTAGCCCATCTTCTTTTCATTATTGCTGTGAGAATTTATACGGGATTTGGAGACAATCAGGAGATTTAAAAAACATCTCCTACCTAACAACAAGTGGGACAGCAAACTGCTGATACTAATCGGAGAGAAGAGCAGATTGGAAGAGGGATTTGATGCTCTAAGGTATGAGTACAACTTCATGGAAAACTCTGTGATAGATTCCTGCATGATTAAGTCTGCTGTGTGATGGTCTTCATCCTGGCAGGGCTCCCATGCTGTGGTGAATCCATTGCATGAATGAGGAACATCTGTTGGTGCAACTAAAAGAAAGTTAAGCATATTGATGCTCAGCTATTGTGAAACTAAATATTCATAGATTAATTATGTATTGTTTATCATAACCTTCATCAAGAATGTTCAAAATAGTCTGGCTATGTTATACCTCCGTAAATGGGCAGATTAGGTAAATATTGCTCGATCTTAAAATAGTTCAGAAGGTCACTGAATATGCAGATCACAGAACTTACCTTTGACAGTAACATATACAGCGCTGAGTTTCTGTCCATCAGCAGATTCACAATGGTAAAGCCCACTATCCTCCATGATGGTGTTTCTAAGTATAATGGTTTGATCATGATCATATGGATAAAGTAGTTCCAATCTTGGTGTATCATTGTCTGAAACATCTTCTTTGGTCAACAATGTCCGATTTACATTGTCAAGCTCTTTGAACCATAGTGCATTGGCTTTGACGTCACCGGTATTAGAAATATGGCAGGGCAGATGAATAGTTGAGCCCTCACTAACATGAATGCTGTAAATCATTGATTCTGTAAGGCAGGACACAAATTACAGTCAAAGTCTTTCAAAATGTTTGACTATTGTATTTAATATTGAATATGTGGAAAATTGCAGTATTTGCTGTATATAATAGATCTGCAGCATTTTTCTAAGTTACAAGAACACATTGTTTGTTTTCTCACCATGAACAATTATGTTGTAGGAATTTGTCAATTCCAAATTGTTATCCTTATAAGAGCACATGTACTGTCCTTGGTTTGCAGATAAAACCGGGGATATCAAGAGAAACAAACCCCCCTTTTTAACTCTGGTTGAGCCATTTGACTGATCATTGGAGGTTATATCTTCACCTAAGTTTTAAAAAAGAGATCAATTGAAAATATTTATATTCTGAAAGCTTTGCAATACATTGAAATTTGGCAGATAATATCATAAAACCATTGTATTTCCAGGTGACTGTTGCTCCAGTGAGGTCTGTCAAGGAGTATAAACATGGAAGCTCAATGGTGGAACCAGGAATAAGTGTGAGATTTGTGCAAGAAGAAATCTGAAGAAACAGAATGTTAAACATCGAAAAAAGAAAAACAGCTGAATGTCATCAGTAATGAGCTCACAACTTTAGTCAACTTATTGAGTTCTCCAGAGATCGATGATAATACTATACCTGGAAAATAAGCTGCAACAAGATGCAAAATACAACTGGATGTCTCATCTAAATCAGAGCACAGAGCAGAGAGACCAAAATGTAATTAATGGTTAAATAAAAAAACAGAATGAGTACTAACTCAAGCCAGAATAGATACATGGCGCAATCTGTCAATAAACCAGTGTTCAAGTGTAACCATTTTGTAACATTTTCTCCCACGTATGTACAGAGCCAATTATATAGCACTTTGTGTAAAAGTTATTCCAAAAAAGATTTCATAATGATAGAATTGTCATGTAAAATGCATTTTCATATTAGTGATAAGTAACAAATAATAAAGCGAGTCAAAACTTACCATGCCTGAACTTCTTAAAAAGACTCAAACATATAAATGACGAGTCCTTTGGGTTTTTTTTGCACCGACTTTTCCAACCACAAGTTTTCACTTTCAACTTGATCCGCTATCCACGATCGTCTTCTCCCTTTAAACTGAAACCAACACAGACTGTTACTGTTGGTTTAGATGAGCGTGTTTGTATAATGACGGCCCTCTGATTTACTGGCAATCACATGATTCACATCTTGGCAACAGCAAGCATGTGGAGCTCTGAGTGTTCCTTCCAACTTTGTTTTGTGTGCAATAAGTAATTGGTCTTCTTTTATTAGATCCTGCAAACTCCCAGACTTTGTAGCAAAGAAAGTGTTTGCATGTCTATAGCTTGATTTGAAATAGCTTGTATGGCACCTTTATATAATTCATCTTCCAGCTGAGAATTTACAACTATGAAACTCTTAAAAAAAACAGTCCCAAATGTGTTCAAATTCTTTATCTGAGACATTTTCTCTACAGCATGTCCTGGATCATCCTCGGGGCCTCTTCTCGGTTGGATATTCTCAGAACACCTCACCAGGAAGGCTTCCAGGAGGAATCCTGACCAGATGCCCAAGTCACCTCAACTGGCTCTTAACCACATGGAGGAGCAACTACTCTCCCCTGAACCCCTCTCGGTTGGCAAACCTCCCCAACCTATCTCCAAGGGAAAGCCTGGACACCCTGCGGAGAAAATCATTTGGCCGCTTGAATCCGCGACTGTGTGCAGAGTCTGCATCACTATTGATGCTGCACTGAACTCCGTCCTTCCATCACTAGTGAACAAGACTCAGAGATACTTAAACTCCTCCACTAAGGGCAGGGCCTCATCCCTGACCCAAAGGGGCCAATTTACCTGTTTCCAGCTATGAACCATGGGATTGGATTTAGAGTTGCTGATCCTCATTCTGGCTGCTTTGCATTCAGCTGCAAACTGCTCCAGTGAGAGCTGGAGATCACGGACTGATAAAGCCAAAAGAGCCACATCATTGTTCAAAAGCAGAGACCCAATCCCTCGGCCAAGAAACTGGAACCCCTTTCAACCCTGGCTGAACCTAGAAATTCTGTCCATTAAGGATATGAACAGAATCGTTAACACAGCGCAGCCCTAGCAGGGTCCAACTCTCACCAGAAATAAATCTGACTTACAACTGGTGATACACGGGTCACAATGACACCGGTCATACAGGGATTATTACGGCATTTGGTACTGACTCTCAGTCACTGCTGAGGAGATCTTACCAGGGTATGGCTGCAGTTTGGTGATTGAATTTGTGGCCATGTTGTTTGACTTGCATGTTCTGGACATGACTTGCATGTTCTGGACACTCGCGTGAAACCTGTCCCCCCACCCGAAGGCAGAGGGAAGCCTCCTCCTCCTTTTTTTTTAATCATCACTGACTCATTTAAAGCTGAAACAGAAAACAAATCTACATTTTCCTATCTCACCATTCTGAAACATTGGCTCGGGATTATCATGAATGAAAAATAATGTATTTTACCATCTGTACCCAATGAGGTCTGCAGATATACAATTGTCAATTGTTTAAAGCCCCCGAAAAACACAACCAATGAATTATTGAACACGGTCACATTTTGGGGGGTTTAATCCAGTACACTTGTTTTTGCGGAAGTCAACAACTTTATCTCGATCGGTAATCCGGTGTTTGATTGAGCAGCCTGCCGGGGAGCCAGGGCGTTCTCAACAGGCATGTGCAATAGAATACCAGTTGTCAGAAAAAGAAAAAAGTACGGGTCTCAAAACTTTTAGTCAACTTCATAGAGATAACGTTGAATATATTGTACTTTACAGAGAAACCCCAAAGATACTACAGATATGTGAGATGACTTTGAATATTGTGGAAGAAAGTTGAGCCTCCGTGAGGAAAAGATTGATTCAAGACAGTAAGTTAGGCTCCTGGTCATCTGATCGACGAGCGAAAACAATAGCACCAGAGGCCAGCAACAGCTAACGGCGAATTATTACATTGTGTCCCGCTCTCACTGCTAATACATTTCAACCGGTCATTTTAGAGTTTGAGTGAAGGTTTAAATCTCAACTTCATGTTAAACGCAACGTTATTACATGATGGAACTTGGCATTTTGTATACTGCTTGCTTCCCTTAGAATTTAAAGACAAGCCAAGTGGTAAAAGCTATTAAAATCCCCACCAAATTATTTTTTTGCTGATTAAGTTCCTTGATCTTTTTCGACGCATGTTACAATAGCATTATATGTCACCATTGTTACAACATGAGTACTATTATTAATAATTAATGTCATGAGGACAGAATCAAAACAAAATAACACTGCTCTTCATGGTCTTCGATTATTTTGATTTGTGAGTTGTTTGATGTGTGCAGATGTCAGCTGCAGAAATGTCTGCCAATTGAATTCGAGATACTTTAAAATGAAAGGCTCTTCACAAAAATGACTTCATTGTCATCTCTTTGATTCAGAAACTTTAATTTGGAGAGAAACTGGTGTAAACTCTCACATAAACCTCTGAAAATAAGTTTTTCAAAATCCATTTAATATATATATATACACACACATATACATACACACTATATGACCAAAAATATTCACTCACCTGCCTTGACTCGCAAATGAACTTAAGTGACATCCCATCCCCTGGGATGGAATTGTCCAAAATGTCTTTGTATGCTGAAGCAATACAAAGCATCAGCATTTAGACATTTTGGAAAATGCCAAGCTGGACCCTTTTTTTTCCAACATAACTGTGCACCAGTGCACAAAAAAGGTCCATAAAGACATGGATGACAGGGTCATGCGTGGATGAACTTGACTGGCCTGCACAGAATCCTGACCTCAACCCAATAGAACACCTTTGGGATGAATTAAAGTGGAGACTGAGAGCCAGGCCTTCTTGTTCAACATCAGTGTGCGACCTCATAAATGCGCTTCTGGAAGAATGGTCAAAATTTCCCATAAACACACTTCTGAACCTTGTGTACAGCCTTCCCTGAAGAGTTGAAACTGTTATAGCTGCAAAGGGTGAACCGACGTCATATTGAACCCTATGGATTAGGAATGGGATGTCACTTAAGTTCATATGCGAGTCAAGGCAGGCGAACGAATACTTTCGGCTATATAGTGTATACACTTGACTATATATGCACACTCACAAAGAGAGCAAGAGAAGGAAAATGGGTATGGATTAATATTTCCCTTTGATAACGCATGTACTCCAAATTTACAGTGAATATCTTACCACAAAACCTCAGGGAGTGAAAGGCGATCACCATGGCAGCACAGTTTACTATCGATGATGCCTTTGTATTGGAGGGGGATGAGGAGGGAGCCATGTCTGATGGAGACACAGAAAGCTGGAAGGGCCGAGAAAAGGACAGAGAAGGAGGAGAGATTACATTTGGACCTCTAACGTTCTCAAAACCTCAAACGCACCCATCACCTGCTGCCAGTGGCTCACCTGAACACAGTAACCTAAAGTATCAGGTACTCCTAAGCGTGTTGATCTATCTGAGATGTGTAAATGATGCTCTGACTGCTTCAAAACCTGTTGTTTACTTCAGAATCTAGAAAATGAAGATGGTATGGGCAATAGTGGCAATTCCTCTTTTAATAACTTCTTCAAAATCAGGTGGGCCTTATAGATAAGATTTGATGTATTTTTTAATTCTTTATAAGCATTTAGAAACTGAGTTGAGCTGAATCTCCTGTATCCACAGCGACCCTGCAACACTGTCATACTGCAGCTCTCAGTGGTCATTCAGCACATTGAGTTCAGTCACACAGCTCTCAGCACATTGGTGCGGGTAAGTTCAGAAAGAGTCAAGTGAATTCATTCACACACAGTCATAAATTAGTCATTTCAAGAGCTTTGTTGTTCAGGTGGGTGTCTCATCCGTTGGTGAAGAAAAACAGAAGAGTTGTTCTTGCATCATTCCTTCTTCTCATCACTGGACTAGGTGAGTCCAAAGCAGTTTGGTCAGTCTGTTAAAGAGTTTTCTTTAACAGATTCAACATCAAGTAATAGATTATAACAATATCCAGGTGAAAAAACATATTTTCTTGACATTGTGAAATCTACCTTTAAGTCATTTAACTGCTCATTAAAGTAAAAGCAATAAATCTTACGGTATCAAGGTTTGGACTCAACTGAAGCTACTGAGATGAAAGAACATGAGGTTTCACCAGAAATATCTTCTCTTAAAAATGAAATAGTCTGAGTACTCCAAATTTAGAGATATTGACTTTAGATTTCTTATATATTTTAGGTTTCACAATGTTTCATTAATTGACAAGCATTGTATATGACTTATCTGTCGCATTATTCAAACAGTATTTTTTGGCAAGACGAGATTGGCTGTCTTGGTGAATTCCTACATTCCTGATGCTATTAACCTTTAAACATAACAGTGAGCCTAAAACTGTCTTTGAACTATATGCATTTGTCTTTTGATAGAGACCTTTTTGAACTTTTGAAGAACAGATCGTAACTACTTCCATCACTATAAAAGAAAAATATATGTTATTATGCATGATATGAAGTCAAAATGATCTATAGTACATTGTTTGGACACCTCTGTGGATCAACATCATTGAACTGATCTGAGAATAAGTTCTGAAATTCGTTGGACATTTTCTCAAATATTGGTATTATCTTTTTTATAGCTCTAATTTTCACTGGGGTTGGCATACAGTTGAATCCAAATGCAGGTAAGTAAATGATCTATTTTGAAAGAGAGATTGATTGATTGATTGATTGATTGATTGATTGATTGATTGATTCAGTCAGTATCTCGATTCAGACATGTTTAACCACAATTAACTACAAAAAACAAAATAATGACTGAAAGGGTTTTGGCTGAAGTGAAACACTTGTGAGATGTGTTTTTAAAAATGAAACAAATGCCTAGGAAAGAAATCGTTAAAGTATTGATTGTCATTTTCAGCCATTTTAAAAACAGATTAGGTTAGACACAATCATTTGGCAAAATACCGAACAGAAATAATATTCCTGACATACTTTAACACAATACTCTTATGCTAGGACCCTCCGCAAGGTTTCATGAAATAAGGCCTGATATTTGTTGCTGAAAACTTCTTAAAGTTAGCTTGACATCTTCAAGAAAAGCCTCCACAGGAAGTGGTAAATCTCCATCAGTTCTCTTATAAACACCTATTATGCGACTGAAATTACAGTCTTTGCTTGTGATCATTTTGTTCAGTTGTGGTCATTGACTCCAATCGGATGTACTGGTCAGCGCTTCTGCCTCTCAGTTCAGTTCCAACACAGGCCCTTTCTGTCTGGAGTTTGCATGTTTTCCCACAATCCAAAAACAAGGCTAATCAAAGACTGTGAGAGTAAATGGTATATGTCTCCATGTGACCCTATGACCAACTGGCAATTGGTCCAGTGCGCATCCCACCTCTTGCTTAATGTCAGCTGGGATTGGCTCCAGCTCCACTGGGACCTTGAACACGGAATCAGTGGTATAACAAATAAAAATATGAAGTATATTATTGCTAATTCAGTGTTTTGTTGTTTTGATAAGCACACATTTTCAAAAAAAGGGAAAAATTATGATTCAGATTATGTACCATCATGAGTCCGCAAAATGATCTTTTGGTCATATTGCACACCACCATGTAAAAGTAATCCATTTGAGCTAGAGATGATTGGGGCTTAAATAAACAGGTGCATCAAAGTTGTTTCAAAAGCTTTGTCACCCAAAGATTGTGAAACAAATAACAAGCTCCTTCCAGGGAAGCTTATTGTAAGCATAGTTGTCAGGGGGATAAAAGATCTCGATACACTAAAGAGAGGGATTATAAAGTGAAGTAAAATTGATTAAAGCTGCTAGTTGAAAGACTGTGAATCAGGATAAAGTGTCTGCATCTGTTTACTCTGGACCAAAGTCTGGCACCTGAGTTGTGTAATGTTCAACACCGCAGTTTATGTATTTAGGCATCCAAAAAGATTGCTACAGTGCTCAAGACATGTTTAAACAAAAGCATGAAATAAATGTTTAATAAAATCAGTTACATTTAATTTCATGCACCGTGTTTCATCTGAAAAGCAGATACTTGACAAAAGAGATTGTTTTTTTTTGTCATTTGTCTGCTACTGATGTTTGCATAGGTGAATGTTGGTAACTGTCTTTACTGTGTTTCAATCATCACAGGTGTTTCAAGTGCTATTTTCTTTGTACCTGGTTTCCTTCTCTTCATCCCTGGAGGTGAATACATAATTTGCTACCTTTACCCTAAAACCCCTGTAATATTTAGTGAAATTAGTTCTGCTGACATTTAAATTTACATTCTCTGTATCCCCTGCAGTGTATCATGTGATTTACATCAGCTGTGCTGTCCGCGGAAATAGAGGCTTCAAATTATTCTACCTGCCCTATTTTGAAAAGTGAAATTTCATGACATGCCTTTTCACCACATCTTTTTTTAAATCTTGGAATGTATTAACTTTTAACAGAAAATACGTTGTCACCTTGTTGTTTTTTCATGTCATTGTAATGACCACTACTAACTAAGTCAACCACTCAGTGCCTCAACTGTATCCACTACATAAACTGGTCTTGCTGTACACATCCATTTATAAGGACAGAGGTCTTGCCTGTGTTTTATGTTGTGTGAATAATGACTGTGAAATTACAATTCAATATTACAATAAAAACTTTGTATATTTTAGTTTGTGCGAGCTCACTCTGTTTTTGTGGTCCTTTTCTGTTTCATTTCAGGGTAGCAATAAAGAAATAATGCCCTTATTTTATCATCTTAACCACTTTGAAAGTAATTATGACTACTCATCTTCTAAATAGAGGTAAACTATCTTAGGTCAATTACTTTTCTGACTCTGACCATAGAAATTTAGAAAAATTACATTAACTCTTTAAATACAACATTTAAAAACAAATAGAGAAATTGTCTTAAAAAATTCTATCAGTTTCCTGTATTGCTTGGCCTTCACACTGGTTCATAAATGACACTAGCTAATCCTCACTGGAATTGCTCAAAAGGCTGGGTTCACCCAAGAGAAGTTGATAATAGTTGATAAACATTGTAGCTACTTTGATGGTGAGTTTAGTCTCCATTTATCCTAAGATTGCCTGTTCTACTCAGTTATGAGCTGGACCCAGCACTCAGAGAGAACCATGCAGGCATAGCATGAAAATGTGAGCTCCACACAGAAAGACTTCGAACCCAGTACCTTCTGGCTGTGACATGAATCTATCATTGTGCATCACACAAACACTCAGGGTCGAGATTGTGAGGGTGGGTCACAACTTTATTTTGTGGTTAAACAAGGGGGAGACCAAGGTCTTTTCCTTTTCCCAAGACATGCATGTGTGATCTCTGCTTCTGAATAGGTATATAGCTTTATCTAATTCTTCTACATGTCAGACTTGTTTAATATGAACATGGTGTGGAACTGTAAAAAAAATATGAAATATATATATACTTGTGTATCTATGTATGTGTTCGAGTTGTATAAAATAAGAAAAGGCATGCAGGGAACACTCAGGACACGCTGGAGAGACTATGTCTCAGGGCTGGCCTGGGAGCGCCTTGGAGTCCCCCAAGAAGAGCTGGGCCATGTGGCTGGGGAGAGGGAAGTCTGGGTCTCCCTGCTCCGGCTGCTGCCCCCGCGACCCAACCACGGATAAGGGGGGAAGATTGATGGATGGATGGCTTACAGGTCACATTTAAAGCAAAGAAGTATTTTTTACTGTATGGCTGCACAATGCAATAGTCCACCACTGCCTCCTACTGACGGCCTCTAATTTATCCAAATGCTAATATAGTACTGCAACAGAGGGTTCTGAGATTAGAGTCTTATCTGTTGTTGTTATTCAAAAACGTACTGATCTCTGACCTGAACTGAATATTTTGTGATCCTGTACACCTCCATTAAAAAGCATATACTTTTTGCAGAAGTTACATTTCAAACACCTGTCATAAAATATTAATTTGTTCATTTTCATAGACTAAGAAAAAACACTGAAAGAAGTTTTTTTTTTTTTTTTTTTTTCCCAAAGTAGCAAATAGATTCTGCTAAACATCTTTGTGGCTATACACAGCCCGCGTGCTTTTGTAGAAAAACACTTAACAGATTCATGCTGAGTGTTTTCACTCCTTCTCTCGGAAATAAAATCCCTGCTATTTTTGATCAAGTGTGATCTCTCATTGGGTTTCAACCAAAATTCTGGATACTAAACAAGGGATGGTAAGTTATATATTACACAACAAGACAGCTTTATTCAATGAATAATAATTCAAAAAAAATGATTCAAATACATGTATGCATGAGTCTCATACACACTTAATTGTGACAACAGCTGTTATACAAGCTATTGTCTGATATTTAATTTTTCATCAAATTTGTATATTTTATGTGCACATTTTGTTTTAATGATACACAGTTAGCACTGATGGATTGATATACTTTACATTGGTGGTGCATGACTTTGATCACTGTTATTTCATTATGAAACTGGCAGTACAATTTGAAGTGTGTCAAGTGTAAATACATGTGCGCTTGGAAACACACATGTACACAAACAAACCCTCATGTGTTTTTTAAATCATTTACACCCAAAAAGACATTATTTTTTTAAAGCCTTTCTTAGTTTTCAATGTCTCTTTATTTCTCCACTTTATAACTACATCAAACCCATTGTGTGAAAAAGCCTGCATTTTCTTAGACCTTGGAGTATAAAAAAAGGATAAAATGTTTCATCAAGAGAATCGGAATATTAATCTAATGCAATACTCATGTAAGCGAGTAGTATGTAAAACGTATGTAAAGTATACAGTTTTATTCGTGTGTATGTTTACGTGCATTGTTGATTTTCTCGAATCCCAGTGCAAGATAGCCCGGTATTTGGATTAAGTTATATTGTGTCAATTACGTCCGTCACCTGTTGGGGCGGTGTCGGGCTAAAATGTGTTCCTAAAGACGGGCCTCGGCAAACATCGTCAGCTATCGTTTACTCAGACTCGGGCAAGGATGGAGGAAGAGACACGCAAGCTTCTCGACGACGGAATAAAGAAGAACTTGATCAGCCCCGGCAAGGGAGAATTATCAACCTTCCCTGGCGGCACAAAGGTAGAGTTGCGTATTTGAACCGGAATGACTTTGGTTGTATCCCTTGAAAATTCTCGAGACGTACGACGACAGACGTTAGCTGTCGCTACCCACTTGTAATATGCTTTCATATTTTAGCTAACACCATAAAACTGCAACAGAGTTTTAAAGGTTTAAAGGCTTTGTGTTTCTATTTGCACGATGTCGTGAGCGCTGCTGTCCGTTTTCTAGTGGACTTTACTCTTTGTCTAATGTATTTTCATTACCGGTTGTGTTTTATTATATTTTAATTTTTCATCTGATGGACAGACATGGGTGGGACCGGATGGGCATGTGAATGTGAAATTTGATTGGATGGTTCTTCACGCCAATCATGCTATGATTGGTCAAAATGACAAGCCTCGTTGACGCTTTCGATGCTTGTTCGAAGTGGCCATTACTCTTTGTAATGTAACGTATGCGACTGGCTTCACCGATGTTGTGCACATGAAGTTCTTGTTACATTTTTTTATATAGATAAATGTATGTTTGTAAATAGTTTTCCGGTTTTCATTTTTATTTCGCTCACCTTGTTTCTGTTGTTCTGTAACAGGTTGTGTTCCACTACCGCACTAGCCGATGTGATGGCAAAGTTTTGGATGACTCCAGATCAATGGGGGGGTGTTGCAAACCAATGGAG
Organism: Fistularia tabacaria; assembly: GCA_901007705.1. NCBI lineage: Eukaryota > Metazoa > Chordata > Actinopteri > Syngnathiformes > Fistulariidae > Fistularia > Fistularia tabacaria. The sequence goes on from CAAKHD010013444.1 coordinate 38,454, forward strand.
CTTATCCTTGGCAAGAAGTTCAAACTGGCTGTGTGGGAGAGAGTGATCATTACCATGAGACAAGGCGAAATTGCAGAATTTATTTGTGACACCCAGGTAATTGTGTTAACTAAATAGTCACTTTGGGTGATGGGTTGGTGAATCTTCTCCCAGCCAGTGCTGAGTTTTTCTATCTCTCTCCTCACCTGCCAGCACACTGCATTGTACCCACTGGTGTCCCAATCACTGAGAAACATCAGTGCTGGTAAAGACCCTCTGGAAGGCCAAAGACACTGTTGTGGAATTGCACAGATCCACTCCCACCACTCACTGGGACACAAGGACCTAGATGACCTTCAGGCAAATCCACAGCCTCTTGTCTTCACTATTGAACTGCTGGAAGTAAGTTCATTAATAGTGTTTAAGGGAATCTTCAATGACAATTTTCTCTCTTTTTTTCCACGACTGGGTCACCACTAACACCTTAAAGACAAGGATTTTTTGTAAAGCATTTGAATTTTGGAATTTATTACAGATGTTACCTCGAACATAGGAAGCTGTTTATCCAACGAATGTCCAAGCACTTTTTTTTGCTCAGGTCTTGCCTCCAGGATCATTCCAGCTGGATGTGTGGGCAATGACAGATGAAGAGAAACTTGCACTAGTGCCTCAGATCCATGAGCAGGGCAATTTGCTTTTCAAACAAGGGCAGATAAAGGAGGCCACAGAGAAATACTACAATGGTGTTGCCTGCCTCAAAAATCTACAAATGAAGGTTATGTGCAAATCATTACAGATAGTTTGACAATTCAGATCCCTGGCTTGACCACATTTACTTTTCAATGAATGTTTTATTTGTTGCTGTGCAACGTTTTTCATCAGCTTTTATCATTACCCCACAGGAGCATCCTGGAGATGAAGCCTGGTTAAAGCTCGACCATATGATCACACCACTGCTCCTCAACTATTGCCAGTGCAAGTTAATCCAGGGCCAATACTATGAAGTGATAGAGCACTGCTCATCCTTGACTTTCAAATACGAGGGTAAGGTTAAAGTACATGGTAACTTGTATTTTATTTGATGCAAATTATCTGTCTGTCTCTTTCTCTTTCTTCACAAGAAAGAAGTCTGTATGAGAATACAACTTGGAAAGTTCACAAAGGCCATAAATAATATATTTCACGCAGAATGTTCTGTCATGTTAAACAAACAGTGCAGCTGTTTAAAATGAAAGCAGTACACATTAAGTATTACTCAGAATGGAGAAAGATAAACAGAAAAAGTCAAATCAAGGAAGAGTAAAGTAGGTCAATATTAGGACTCTTTGTTCCATTTAAGTTTTATAAATGTTACATTTACCTATTTTTTGATGTCATTGCTAACCAACAGGGCCCATAAACTGAGGGATAATTTGTGGACATGTCTTTGTAGTCCATTCAGGGAGATAATAATCAAAACCTTTCATTCCCGTTTACATTTACAGCATCCTTTGAAGGATTATAAGCTTCTGCTAAGGTAGTTAGTATCCTTTTCCAAGTGATATAATTTATTACATTTCAAGATATAACGTGCAATGATGCCTGGGGGTTGTCTTCATTAAAACTTAAATCTTAAGACAGCCAAAAGTAGGCTGCTTTATTAATAAGTCACAGTACTTTCTTTTTCTATAATATTGTGAACAACAATGATACAGCAGTTTATGTTTAAACAGTGTTTTTTTTGTAAATAATATCGATCAATACTATTGTCTCAATAGCTGTGTAGTTCAGCCTTTAATAGCTGGACAGAAAAGTGCTTCCATCAATATATCATACACCTAATTTATAACTAATGTGATAGTGTTGAACATATTATATGCAAATTCTTATGATTATTCATTTTTGCTGCCCTGTGACATAAAGCAAAATGAATGGAAAATTACATCTTAAAAAGGGAATTGATTTGCAATTACATGACATCAGCATAAAATTAGTTTGATAGATGAAGTCGTCATATTCTGCGCCTGAATTGATAATTGTCTTCTCAAACAAATGCTTAGTCTTAAAATGTGTTTCATGATTTACAATAATCCATCCATCTTTGACCGCTTATCCGGGGTCGGGTTGAGGGTGCAACAGCCAAAGCAGAGAGGCCCAGACTTCCCTCTCCCCGGCCACTCGGTCCAGCTCCTCCCGAGACGTTCCCAGGCTAGCATAGAGACAGTCCCTCCAGCGTGTCCTAGGTCTTCCCTAGGGCCTCCTCCCAGTTGGGCATGTTCAGAACACCTCACCAGGGAGGCATCCAGGATGCATCCTGACCAGATTCCCAAGCCATCTGATTTGGCTCCTCTCCACATGGAGGAGCAGCAATTCTACTCTGAGCCCCTCCCAGATGGCTGAACTCCTCACCCCATATCCAAAGGAGAGTCTGGACATCCTGTGGAGAAAACTCATTTTGGTGGCTTGGATTCGTGACCTTGTTCTTTTGGTCACAACCCACAGCACGTGACCATAGGTGAGGATAGGAGAGTAGATTGATCAGTAAATCAAGAGCTTCACTTTTTGGCTCAGCTCCTTCTTCACCAAGGTAGACCAGCTCAGGGTCAACATTACTGCTGATGCCGCACCGATCCGCCTGTCGATCTCCCACTCCATCCTTCCCTCACTTCTGAACAAAACCCCACTATACTTGAACTTCTCCACTTGAGGCAGGACCTCCTCACCAACCTGGAGGGGGCACTCCACCCGTGTCTGGCTGAGAACCATGGTCTCAGATTTGGAGGTGCAGATCCTGATTCCGGAAGCTTTACATTCAGCAAACTGTTACAGTGAGAGCGGGAGATCACGGTCCGATGAAGCTAACAGAACATCATCTGCAAAATAAAGAGACCAAATCCAGAGGCCACCAAATCGGATCCCCTCAACACCCTGCACCTAGAAATCCTGTCCATAAAAGTTATGAAGAGAATTGGTGACAAAGGGCAGAAACAGCGGAGTCCAGTCCTCCCTGGAAATGAATACGACTTAACCAGCAATGCAGACCATGCTAGGACACCAATCCTACAAGGACAAAACAGCCCATATTAAAAGGTTTGGTACACTATACTCCTGGAGCACCACCACAAGATTCCCTGCGGGACACAGTCTAATGCCTTCTCCAGGTCAAGAAGACACATGTAGACTGGTTGGGCAAACTCCCACTCGCCTTCAAGCTGGTCCACTATTCCATGACCAGGAAGAAAACCGCACTGCTCCTCCTGGATCCGAGGTTCAATGACCTGGCGGATCCTCCTCTTCAGCACCCCCTGAGAAGACTTTTCTTTGGAGACTGTGTATGAGATCCCCTTGTAATTGGAGCACACCATCTGATCCCCAGTTTGCAAATCCAGAGGCATTTGCCCGGGCTTCCACATGATGTTGCAGAGCCATGTCAGCCAGGACAGCCCCACAACATCCACAACAGGGCCTTAAGGAACTCCGTGCAGATCTCATCCACCACTGGGGCCCTGCCACCGAGGAGCTTGTTGACAACAACAACTTCAGCCCCTGAAATAGGAGAGTATACGCTAAAGTCCCCTGGTCTGCTTCCTTATTTGAAGGCATCTCATTGGATTTAGGAGGCCTTAGAACTGTTCCTTCCACTAATACACATCTCAGGTCTTGGTCAGCAGCCTGCCATCCCCACTGTACTGTATTGACAGTGAACTGCCTTCACCCCCGCCGGATGGCGGACCAGAATCTCCTTGGAGCCCCCGAGAAGTCATTCACCATAGCCTCACCGAACTCCTCCCATGTCCGAGTTTTTGCCTCGACAACCACAACAGCAGCTTATCACTTGGCCTCGCAGTACCTGTCAGCTTCCTCTGGAGCCCCAAAATGAAAAAAAAAAAATTGAATGGTTAGAGGTCTCTACCTATGGCCCTGTGATTGACCAGGCCAGCACCACTATGACCCTCTGTACAGAATGTATAATGTATACCACCCCACAGTATTTTACTACCTACCAATACAATGTTAAGGTTGAAGGCATACTACAAATATTTTTAGTCAGTCTTTGTTAGGCATCGCAGAGGCCCATAAAATGACAAAAGGTGACAAAGCCAATTATTTTAGTTAGCACTGACCTCTTGAATGAGGACTACATAGGGAAAAACCCCAATGTGTAATTCCAGGCCTTTGGGAAAAAGCTTTATGAGATTGCCAAAACATTATGTCTTACAAATATATGAATAGGTCCTCTATTCTTCCAATCTCCTGATCATTTGAAAGCATCTTAGGTACTGTCACTGTCATTACATAGCAATGAGGCATAGCTTATGATTTAGCCAATCATGTGATCACTCATCAAGCTGTATTCACATCAAAATATGTGCCACAGCCACAGATACATTGTCACTCAGTATAAGATACATAAATAGGTCTGCATGGAAAATATCCTGAAGAAACTGTAAGAAAACAAACAATGTAGGTGTTAAAACATAATTTTTAGCATACTGGTAGAACATTTGCAGTACTGCCTAAAAGAAAATATATTGTACAGAGTAGTGTAGCATCATATTGGCTACTGTAAAAGAGAAAACTTTGTTTTCCAAGTTAATTATATGCCAAATTAATACATTTGTATTTTATTCCTTCAGTATAAATATATTTAATGCGTACTGCAAATTTTCCAAGAAAATAACTTCTATCTGAAAAATTTATATTAGCATATACATACCCATGTTCCCCAAAACTTTAGAAGTATGCTTGGAGTTGTACTACTTTATGATCAAAAGGTACATTCAGTATACTTTAAATTGCACTTTTTCACAGTTGAATTTCAACTACAATATACTCGTCGCAAAATACATCTGAACTCTAGCTTTATCTTAAATGTACACATGAATACACTCCCAAGCCATCGCAGGATTAACCTGTCATTGAAATAACATTGATGGTGCAGTGTGTATTTTTCCCTAATGCATACCAACACCCAGCTGTTTTGATTGGAGTGACTCACCTTTTAATTGGGTGAGGAAACTAGAGTGAAATAGTGATTCAAGACAACACTGACTGGTGTTAGCCTGTCAGTGTTTTCAGTATTCTCTCACAAACGATCTTTTTAAAATTTCTGGAAAAGATGTACATCATTTAAACATTATTTTGCAAATAGACACACACAAACACAAGTACAGCATTTATAAATATGTTTGTGTATATATGTGTGTTTTTTAATGTCAGTTTAATTGATACCTCCTCTTTCCTAACAGACAATGTGAAGGCCTTCTACAAGCGGGGTAAGGCTCACGCTGCAGTGTGGAATGAGGCAGAGGCACGAGCAGACTTTGCTAAGGTGTTGGAGCTGGATCCTTCTCTGGGACCATCTGTGGCCAAGGAGTTGCGGGCCATGGAAGAGAGGATTCGAACCAAGGAGAAGGAGGAAAAGAATCGTTACAAAGGCTTGTTCAACTCCAGAACACCAGCTACGGCCACTACAGTCAGTCGAGAATGAGATTATTTCAGTGATCGTCTTAATCTTATCTTGTTTTTGATAAATTGTTGTCCAATTATCTCATGTGGTCTTTGTTCTGACAGGGCTGAATACTTCAATGATCTTAAACAAGAGATGCCTGTGAATTTCAAGGGCGAGAAACTGTGAGACATTGCTGGTGTTTTCATTTAATCCATGCACTCAGTCTAAACTTTTTGCCTCAATGTTACACAAAGAGTGACTGTCCAAAAAGTCATACACAAAGAACCAGTTTCCTGACATTTTAACAAGGTGCAATTTCTGCCTTATTCCTTTCAACTCTGTCTCTAAACATAAGGTTGGTCTTTCATCAATTTAACCCAAAGCTCAAAGCCCTGAAACCATGGTAGTCTCCAGGCCTGTACAAGCCAAAAGCACAGTGTATCAAACAGAAGGCTCCTCTCATCCCATGTGTCTTCTTCTCTTGGAGATTTCAGGGCAGTTGAATATTATTGAAAAACTCGCTCCCAGTAATGTACAACTTTAAGCATGTCACAGCTCTTACAACTTTTGAAATTAATTGTACTAGAAATTATCAATTTACCTTGCACACTAGTTGACAGAAGTGGATGAGGAATTTTAGTGTCACTTGCTTTCTTTGATGTTCAGAGCTGAAAAATGTCTGTATACAAACAGACCTGCCCAACCGGACCTAATTTTCAGCAGAAGCATGGGAATAGTTGAATAGATCAACTTGTTCTAATTAAGAGAACAAAGAAAAGGCTGTTTGGGTTGGTCTTGAAAATATCAGCTGTGTAATCATCACTTTCTTTGTTGTACTATTTTATGTGAGACAACACTTATTTTGTTTTTGTGAAGATGTTTTTTTCCCCCCCTACAAAGGCTTCAGTTCAATGTCTTTGCAAGACAAGAGGTCATGGAATGGGTCATTAGCTTTAAGCTGTATTTATGGCTGATAGATATCCCCGGCTTTTTAAAAAATATCTATATACGTATTTTATTCATCTGCAGTTCAATTAAAAGAAAATGATATTAAATGTCTTGTACTGTATACCATTCCTTATGTTTATAAATAAAGATGTCAAAGATATCTTTGATACTTACTGAATCCCCGGTTTACATTATATACAAATTGAGTACAAATGATTTTTTTTCCGTTATTTAATTAAGATAAACATACTGAACTGCAAAAATCTGGTTTACAAAATTTCCACAATAACAAACTGACTTGAGATGTACATTGGTCTTAGGGGTTTGATACATAATAGGAGTTTAAACTAAAACATTTAGGAAAATGGTCTGTTTTATATTCTAAAATGGACAACCAAAACAAGAACAACAGTCGTTACAGAATGATGCTCAGTGTAGAAACAGACTGGTGCAATTAGCACATTGCTTTCATCATTTTACAAAAGGAAGATTAAGGTTAAATGTCATTACAAGACAAATAATATAAACACCCCCAACCCTTCTACCAATAGTTTTGTTTTTGAAACTGTAACCTACTTAAAAATCTTGAAATTCTCCACATTCATTCAAAAAATAGGTATAAAATTGCATTTTCCATTCACCTCCAATGTCACAGAAAATGTATAATGAAGATCATGAGTGTTATGAAATGCAGGAAAAACTGAAGCCAAGAATGACAAAATGTAAGCAAGGAAAGATTAAAAGAAGTAAGATAAATTGTTTAAAACCAGACGATGGGGCTCATGATGACGATAGATTGAAACAGGAAAAAAAGTAGGTGATGAGGGGATCGTTCCTAATGTTATGTACGGGCGCTTCTCTCAGTTTCTGCAAGACACTCTCTGACCAGTCCACGGGCATGGACTATACCTGTAAAAAACAAACACCAGAAGAAGAAAAATATAAATAAAGATCAATACTTGGACAAGGAATAACAAAATGGAGTACCAGTTACAAATAACATCTGAACCTTACTCCCTTCCTATGTCTGCATAACAATCATCTGCATGTTCTGATTTGTCTTACATGTCCCCTGGGGTGTCCACAGACCACATTGATTCTTCTCTGCCACTGTCTTTTAACAACAAGTTTACCTTTGATAGGAAACAATCATACAGCACTTCTTATCATTTTGTTGAAAATTGTAGTTAAGATATGGGCTGTAAGCTGAGGACACATGCGTCTGTATTGTAGTTTTCAAGCAGACTGTACCTGTCCTTCTTGGGAAAAAAAGGGAGCTTTTGCTACAAAAATCTCAAAGTATGGAAATCCATGACATAAATGCATGAGGAGTGTAGACCTTTGGACTTATTATTCCTAAACAAACTTAAATTACGGCCTTAAAGCAGCAATATCAACAGGATGTTTCATCGGGGAATTTATCCCCAAGCATAACATAAGAATCAAACATGGAAAATATTTTATGTGATTATAGAATCCCCCATGGAAAAAGGTATCTCCATGAATGAATCATGAGTCTGGTCCATTGCCCCCAATACAACCACATCTGTTATAGTTTTAACTGTGAGTGCAGTTTGTGAGGGCAAGATACACTCATGATCATTAAGATGTGCAGAACTTAGTGTTTTCTGGCTTACTCTGTGAAAGAGAAATTACAGATTATACCTTTTATTGTTAGTGTTAGCTGTGTTGCACGAGCAAAACATATACCTGGTCACGGTTTGTTTAAAAGATAGTTGTGCTATGGAACCTGCCTTTGCCAAGGCACTTCATTTATTGCATCTACCCCCCATTTTTACTCCTCTAAAAATCATAGGGCCCTCAATTTCTTCTTTGATGATAGACAATTTTTTTGGTAGATATTCATTCAAGGCTTGCTAACCTTGAGGTCCACCTGTAGTACGAGGGGACAACATAGAGGGACTATGTCTCAGAGCTTGCCTGGGAACACCAAGGGATTCCCCCACAGAAGCTGGACAAAGTGACCAGGGAATGAGAAGTCTGTACCTCCATGCTTAGGCTGCCTTTTTCTGCAACCCAGAAAATTGATGAATGGATGGATTTCTTGTTATTTCTGGCTGTGGTAGCCAATCTCATGATGGTTTAGATGGTTGACAGTCTGGTTCACTGCCTTCTTTGCACTCTACTTTACCCTAGTATAAGCTTAGGCTTTGGTCTTTCACACAAAATGATCATGTCAGGGTCTTGGTTTGAACAAGAGTCTCGCCTTTCCCTGCTTGTAGCCCAGACTAATTGATTTAGGTGAGAGTTTAAAAGATTTTTTTGCCAAAGAGTGCCCCATTAGAGACAATTAGGAAGGCCAAGCCATTTCTGGATGCAGCTGCTAACTCTCATGTCATTTTCCACATCTCTTCTGGAGCTGATCAGGGCAAATCAGAGTGGTGTAAAGTGAATTGATAAAACTTGACTTTAAATTTCCATGCAGGGCAACTTTCATCAATCTTGCTCAGATCGTATGCAAACGTTAATTTGTCAGCCAAGTCAGCTATGTAGAGCCTTGCGACATATGTAAGCCAATGTTAGTAGCTCTTAAAGCCTTTCGGTTACTTAATTTAGTTTGCTAGTTCAAAGTAGGCTCAAATGACCACTGGTACACCTCATAGACACGCGTCAGCAGGATGTGAAATAGATTGCGTCTTCCTATAATGATAATTACTAAGAAATGGATAGCTATGATTATGATGATAGCTATGGTTTTGTATATTTAATAAGCTATAGCCTATTTTTATTGTATTAATTTCATACAGGAGGTGAGGGCATAAGGACCTGTATAAAGTTTGCTTTAAAATGGTAAGTTTTCATTGATTTTAAAAAGATCACAGCAAAAGTGTACCAATCCCAGTAAAAAAAACAACTCGAATGGTTAATATATATCCAAATACTGTTTTGACATTGAAGGGGTTATATGCAAAGTCAGCCATATTGGGCCTGGGATTCTGTGATATTTCCAATGGGAATGACCTATTGCCAAGCGATTGAAGGTTTTTGTAGCGGCTTAATGTGTCTCACAATTTTAAAATAAGAAAATTCCATTACCACTTGAAACTGCTCTTCATATTAATCCCAAAACAAGAAAAACATATGCATTGTTGATTAAAACATACCTCTCTTTAGCCTCTCCATAGCACTCTTGCTCCCTGCATATGTAGGCCTGATCTCGCGGCTCATCTCCTCGATAACAGACAGAAGTTCACTGTAGGTGGACCCTTGGGACACTTTAACGGGCTATTGGATGAAAATACCAGGTATTGGAGACACAAATATCAAAGCTTGAATTCATAAAAAACAAAAACAAAACTCATAATTATGTAGTTTACTGAAAGCATAATAGTTGCATCAAATCTTGTCCACACAGCAACGTCTTTGGCCCGAAATGAACTGCCTTTCTCTCTTCAAAAGACTACGTTCATCTAACATACTATAGAGTTTTCATCATGTTGGCAGCATCTTGACCGGCTTTAAATCTCAAAACTTCCCTGTTAAATTGATTAAGTAAATACTTCACAATTTAAGACAAAAACAGCCATCATAAAAAAGGCACCCTAGTCCCATATATTTAACCCTGTTTCAAAAGCTTAAAGATCTTCTTCAGTTCTGTAACTTCCTAACATTCCCAATTTCATATGAAAACAACTTCAGTTAATTTTGTATTCCTTTAATAATAAAAGGACACCTTTCATTAGTAATGATGTTATATTAGCAACTACAAAATAGAATTGAAAGTTAATTTTATGCAGTCTCGTAGACAAACCAAACTAGGTCATGTCAGATCAGTGATAGCATTTTTACACCTTACATCTAATAAAAGTCAGATCTGTTTGTATCACACAAAGGGTTCACAATTTGTCTCTGTACACTGCCCCAACAGAAAAGAAAGCAATAAAGAAGCGTTTCATTTTCATCTTCATCCCTAAATGGTGAAGCTCCTCAATTAAGCTACTTTGCAATGTCTTTCCGCTATGGGGATCAATAAAGTATTATTTTATCTTAATTTAGCAGCTTTACATGATAAATCTTTGAGGACTCATTGTCTTGGTCTTCGCGAACAGAAGATCAAGCTAAACTGGGTTGAGACCAGGTGACAGACTTGGGGCTGTTGATGAATATATTATTTAATTAATTTGATTTTGTTGACATGATTTCACAGCATGTTTTAAGTATCATGCATCTGCCCTCTAAAGACATGTTCTTGTTGGGCGGCATTTTCTTCCTTTCAGCAAAGAAATACTTGCTCCAAGCTGAAAACAAAATTTATACTAATTGGCCAAACTTTCAGTGTCGTATTTGATGAAGGACTTTTACAGGTCCTTCCCTTTCTTTCTCCAACATCCCTTTTATTCTGTCAACAGTTAATCTAATATTGTTCTGTCAAAATCTTATCCTCAAAATAGAATAAAATTACTTGAAATTTTAATAAAATTACTTGAAATTTTCATTTTTTTAATGAATAAATATCAGATCACTTAAAACAAATGACCTGATGAGAACATTCTAGCTATGGTCAAACTTAGAGGCATTTCTGCCTGCGACAAAAGAGGAATCAATCAAAAACACTAAAGCTTTTGTGAAAAGTAAATAGATAAATAAATAAATAGCAGCATGCTGTACGTCTTTTTTGAGTCAGCACTAAACTTTAACTTAAGCAATTAATTGTTCTGAAGATCGGAGCAGTTTACCCCTGTGATTTGTCCTGGCAAAATCAGGGTACTGGAGATCCTATTACTTGTTATCTGTCAATGTCCAGAGTCTGTTCTGATAATATCTTTTACTAGTGATATTTACCAATTGTCCATGATTTTGTATTTACATTCATAAAGATAATTCTTGATTATAGTATCTGGCAATTACAAAAATTCATGATTTGGTTTAATTTTGAAGAAAAAAACAGTATTCACCAACAACCTAATCTTCTCTCTGGAATTCTCTATCAATCTGGAATATTCATCCAGGACTTTTGATTCACTTTAACAATTTCTCTTTATAAGAAATATGCTTTTAGTTTTTAATGCAGCCTCAGGGGGCGCAAGCCAGTGTCTCTCTGAGACGGTATCAAGCCCGCATAAATGCAGAGGGTTGCGTCAGGAAGAGCATCCGGCATAATAGTTGTGCCAAAACAACATATGCTAAGACCAAAGAGGATTTATGGACATAGCAAACAGGAACATGAAGTTGGTATAAGAGAAGAGGATATAGAGAATATGGTTAGTTGGAGGAGGTTGATTCACTGTCAACCCCTGAAGGGAAAAGCCGAAAGGAAAAGAAGAAGCAGAAACATGCAAAGTTTTTAATCAGAGTACCCAAGACAAACTTGATTTGTCATAACAAATCAAGAAAAAACAGTTATCTATAAACTTTTATCTCTTAAATGCACAATTACTTTGGAGTCTCGGAAAATGAGGGCTTATGATTAAAAATGGTTCTCATTCTGAAACAGTTAATGTGCTTTTTAGTAACGCTAAAAATTATACCGAGATAACATATCTACCACTTCAAAACTAAAGAAAGAACTATTTCTTTCCCATTGCCATAAGACTTCTAAACAGCTAACAGAAGTTTATAATAATGGACCACCCGAAAACAATTTGCGGTTTACATTTTCGACCTGCTCTTTTTCAGTTTGCAGACTCGTTGCTGACCATTGCACAACAGCCATCAAACAAGTTAACCAGCCACGGACATATTTTTCAATATGTAGTTTCAATTTGCACAAGCATTGCGGAGCCTTGAACAATAGTCATCAAACAAGATCCTATCTGCACAGTTTATAATTCTGTTGTATCTTTAAAATGCTACTTTTCTACATTGATTATATTGTATATTATATATTTATTTTATACTAAGGGTAGACTGTGGCATTCACCTTGAACAGCAAAGAAAAACCTTAATTAAATGAGGAAACCTGTTTCCTAACTGTGCACATAAAAATAAACCTAGTCAATCTAGAATCTCGGCTGCTTACATTCCTATCAATGTCGATCTTGAAGAGACGTTAGAACAAAATATGTGTTGCTTTCCAAAAATATTACTGCCCTGTTTGCATGGTCAAAAATAGTCAGTAGGAGTTTCTGTGTTTTTTAAATAACAATTTTCAATATAAATCTCTACATTTTTACCTTTAACATGTTATAGTCCATTATCTTTCTTGATCTGTGTCCTTGTGCTTTTACCCTTTTTAAAGTAAAATGCAAACTTTTCATGACAAAACTGCAGGGGTGAATACAACTTCTGCAGTTCCCTCAACAGGCCTACATTGTAGCTTATAGCGTCATTGCAAAAATCAACAACATAACCGTGACTGTATAACTCTATTTCTGTTTGACGTGGCAATTACAAATATTCCTGAATAGGAGTTTAAAACACCATAGATTATTGGTGCAGATAACCAATGTAGACACATTCCAAGAACCATGAAAAAAGGCCTATTATATCCTATTATCCTTTACTACCAAATACAAATCAATTGACTCGTATTTGTGACAACAGAAAACTCACCTGAACAAAACCCATTGAGGGTGGGCCAAAGTCACTGAAGGCTGGCCTAAAGTTGGATGATGATGGCAGAGATGGAGATGGCACAGAGGAACCTGGGGGAAAAGACAAACCATAAAATAGCCAAAATATTTAAAGTACAAATAGAATAAACATATTAAAAAAAGTACTGTAATGGATAATAATTTACTTTAATTCTGATAAATTAAATAAATAAATTAAATAGATACTTCAACACAATGTAGAGAGCACAGACAAACAGCTATAACTCACCACACAAATTAAGATCCTTTTCCATATCTAATCTGAGATTTTGAGCATCAAGCAATTAATTGCTTTTGTTGTTTCATGCTAAATACTGCAATTTCTTTAAAAGCAAACCAAAAAAAAACTAGGCTGAAATTTTCCTAACTACTGAGAGAAAGGATTTGATTATTTAAATATTATACGTATCCTTGTTAGGGTTCACAGTACTCCTCGTTGATAATATGACTTATTAGGGCAGCCAAGTCAGATTTTGAGTATAACAACAAATCTAAAAAAAAAAAAAATGTATGGCATAAGAGACACTGCCAAATACTCTATGTCATGTGTACAAGGTTTTTGTTTATTTTTTCTTGATTTCATTTCTAAATAACTCTTCTCACATGAAAATCAGCTCAATAAAAAAAAAAAAAAAAATTATTAGAACAGGTTGTAGAATGTGTAGTAAACCTGGTTGATTGAACTTTAATTGCAAGGCTATCACTTGGACAGTGCTAAAGACTGATAATTGTATGCAGAACATTAAAGTGGTATTGTGTCAAAAAACCTGGAGGGGTGTGATTGGAGCCAGACGGAGCAGGAGCTATGGGTTTGTAACTCATGGCGATGTCTGCAGACAGCTCTGCGTATGACGCGCCACTTCCTTCGGTCCCGTCCACCCGGTGCTTATACAGCTTTACTGGAGGAGTTGAGCTCCTAAGAGCTAATTTAAGAAAATAAAATTACTACAAAAGACAAACAGAAAAAAAAAAACACAAAACCAAACTGATATACATTTAATTGAGCGTTCATAAAAGCATGGACATGAATTTTCAGGAAAAATCCATAATGAGAAACATCTTAGAGCATCACTGAATATCGATTTCTTGTTTTTCCAACCCAAAACCAATACTTGAACGATGGAGTAAAAAAGGTCTCCAAGTATGGGCTCTGAACATGTTCAGTATAGCCCTATGACCACTTCCAGTTGTTAACTTATTGGTGAATTTTTTGGTTTGAACAAAATAATCTCTGGAACTGTTTTCAAGTAACTAATATGACTTTGTATTCAAAATAATAACATTCAGGAAAGGACCCGCTACTTCAGTGCACTGCAAAATATTCCTGGGATCACTACATATCCCATGCTCTATGCATGTGCAAATAATTAGCATTGATCACAATATTCAACTCAATAGGAAGCCGGCAGTGTTTCTGGCCACGTACAATAGAGAAGATTTGACTAACCTGCTTTAAGAGACTTGAGGGGGCTAACGTGCTACTTTGAATGATAATAATAATGTATACTTTATTAATCCCTCGTGGGGAAATTAATTCTCTGCATTTAACCCATCATGGCTGAACCATGAGTTGGCTGCAGTCTACCAGCGCCAGGGGAGCAGTTAGGGGTTAAGTGTCTTGCTCAACAACACTTCAACACACTAGGAGGAGCGGGGAAATCGAACCAGGGAGGTTCGGTTCCAAAGACGATCGCTCTACCTCCTGCGCTATGTCACCCCTATAATAGAATGGACTCATGGGTACCAAATAGATGTTTTGAAGGGGCCTTGCTGGGCCTTCTGTCTTTTGGTATAGTATCTTCTAAACTAGACATGTTCTCCAGTGGCCTTTCAGTCATGACCCATGTCCCCTACCCCTCTGGGGTACATTAGCATGTTTTTGTCACTTTACATATTTTGAACTCTGCACCATGGAGGAATGGTTCGATTTTAAAGGACCTAGACAATCTTGGGAGTTCTCAGTGATTGAGAATCTATGAATTATAGAATGTAAATAAGATTCATTAGGTTTATCAGAGAAAACAATCTTATCAGCTTTTGCTGGTTTTCTGTCAGATAATTAAGAAAAAGAACCTGTATCATGCGTGGACCATTGGAATTTATGTTTGATTGACTGCATGAATTCTGTCTTTTTAGTCAAATCTAAAGACCAGTATTTATTTTGGACATAAAAACAGTAAAATGCCCATATATTGGTTTATAATTTTAGTGAATTTGAAGCTATGACTTTTGATTGTGGAGGGTTATGATTATTGTCACTGTATGTATGTTCTTAACTTTTGAGTGATGATTTGTTTTTTTTATATAAAAATCCATTGATATTTTGAGCCTCTAGGGAGCTTATTAGATCAGATGTTTCGCATAGATCCAGAAAAATAATGTCATCTAGAAAAGTATTCGTGTGTGTGTGTGTGTGTGTGTTTGGAAAAACAAACAATATGACAATGTATCAGTGCTAGACGAAACACAAACACACTACTAGTGTGTTTTATTGAGAAACTTATTTTACCGACTGGTTGGTATTACTGTTCTGCATATGAATGCGCAATAGAAAAACTTGATAGCATGAATTAACGTTCTTGCGCTAATAGCATAACCTCTTTTCCATGTTATATGATAAAAACTGGTATCTGGGTAAAATGTCCAACAAGGATTAGCGGCGCGAAACCAAGCATTTCAGTGGATAATTTACCCATATCAATGGCGAGGTTATAGTATGAATGAAGACCGTACAAACTTCCCATTTAAACCTAGCAGACTTCATTATTGGTGTGTTTTGATATTAATTTAACTTCATTCATATTAATTCTTTGTGTGTCCAAAAAAACTATTAAAAGTACGGATGCAATATTTGATGTGATCGTTCAGAGCTTTGTGAACAGAGCCAAGAGGTGCTGAAAGAAACAAAAGCTGCCATTAGCTAAAGAGGAAGGTGCCAGGCTAAATTTAGCTAGCTTTCGCCGGTTATCACAACATACTAAGAACGGAGGGTGTATAAGTACATTCAAACTAAATTGCATACTGTAAACCTTACGTTAACGGTTGGAAAATACAATACATCCACGGTCACAGAAAAACCCAGGGTACTAATATAAGAACAGCTTTTCTTTTACCTTTTTAAGGAGAGTTATTATCTTCCGTGGGACTCGAGTCCTCTTCCTGTGTAAACTGAGCCTGCGCAGAGGGGAAAGCCCGGCTTGCCTTTTTTAAGGCTATACAATTGGTTAACGGGGTAGCTTCGAAGTGCCTTCTTAGGTCCATATATTGTTCATCAACAACTGCAAAGTAAATTTCTCAAATGTTGAAAAACGGCATTATTAAGAACAAGTGTAAATGCAGCGGAAAAAGTCATGTTTTTTTCAACCTTTTTTCCCCTTAGAGCTGGAAAAAAAACTTTTAAAGGACACTGTCAGGAGTACGACGTAAAATACGGGTTTCCCAAGCTTGGTAAGTTGTGTCTGATTTTGTGTTTAACGTTTGTTTTTGAGCAGGTCGTATTATTTTATGACTTCGTCATAATTACATCCAAACTTTAAAATGTACCTAACACGAAACTGGTTCGTATGGTTGCAGAGGCACTGTTTTACGTCGAGGCTTGATTGGGAGAGAAGCTAAAGTGACATTGTTTTCAGCTATCTGAAAAACAATGTCGGGGGGGGGACTCTCGATCTCATATATATATATATATATATATATATATATATATATATATATATATATATATATATAACCACTACATTGATTCATAACAATAATACATACTCATCTCACTTTTTTAAGCCGGCAAACTTTTTCTATCAGTTGGAAAAAAATATTCAGAAATATTGTTTGGGATAATAATGTCACCTAATGTTGAATCACAACAGAATGAAGAAATATTGAAAGATTGCATCAAATCTATCAGTTTGCCAGGTTTTACTTTTGAAAAGTCACCAGAAAGTAAATTTAGAAACTAAGTTTAAGATACATTTTCTAAATTGTCCAAGCTTTTGTTATGAGATTTAAAGCCCAGTCTCGTTTAGACTTATCCTAAAAACAGGACTCCCAAAGGAGTATCCTTTTGCTTGTCACTCTATTACCCATGGCACTTTTCTGGGGTCACGGGGGGCAGCAGGCTGAGCAGAGCCCCAGACTTCCCATTCCCCAGCCATGTTGTCCAGCTCCTATGGGGCAATACAGAGGCATTACCTGGCAAGCTGAGAGACATAGTCCCTTCAACCTGCCCTGGGTCTTCCCTGGGGTCTCCTCCAGGTGGGACATGGCCAGAAAACTTCACTAGGGAGGCATATAAGAGGAATCCTGACCATATGCCTGAGACAACTCATTTGCCTCCTCTTGATACAGATGAGCAGCAGCTCCACTATGAAGGCCCCTCCCGGATTACAATTTTTTCTCATCCTGTCTCTAATGGAGACCTCAGACAACCTGTGGAGGAAACTTATTTTTCCGCTTGTATCTGTAATTTTGTTTTTTCAATCACTACCCATAGTTTGTGACCATTGGTTAGGATACCTCGACAGATGAATGTAGAGTCCGGGATCACTACTGATGCCAGACCCACCTGTAAATCTCCTGCCTTATTTTCCCTTGTTCCTGAACAAGACCTCAAGATACTTGAACTCCTCCACTTGGAGCAGGATCTCATCCCCAACTCGGAGAGGGCAGTCTACCACTTTCCAGCTTAGGACTATGGTCTTAAATGTGGAGGTGCTGATTTTCATCTTAGCCGCCGCTCCGGTGAGAGTTGGAGATCAATGAAACCAACAGAACCAATTCATCTGCTCAAAGCAGAGACCAGATCCTTAGGGTACCAAAATGGGAGTCTCTCAGTGCTACACAGAATGTCAATAAAGGATTTGAGCAGAAGGGGTGTCAAGCAGCCATCCTGGCAAACAAATCCAACTTACTATCTGCAAAGAAGGCCAAGCTCTGACACCAGTCAAACAGGGACAGAACAGCTCATTCATCCATTCACACACTCAAACACCGATGGCAGAAGGGAATACCTTCCCCAAGTCCACTAAGCCCATGTGGACTAGTTGGGCAAAATTCCTATGCACTCTCCAGGACCCTGCTGAGGCTATAGAGCTGGACCACTGTTCCAAGACCAGGAAAAAAAACACACTTCTGGGCCACAACCACCTCTTATGAATCTGAGGTTCAACTATCGGATTGACCCTCGTCTTCATGATTCCCCTAATAGACCAAAAATGGAGACTAAGGTGTGTGATCCCCCTTCTGTTAGAACACACCATTGCACCCCCCCCCCATTTGCAAATCTAGAAGCACTGTCCTTGACATCCATGTGATGTGCAGAGGGGTGTCAATCAAGCCACTGAGGAGTTTTTCAACCACCTTGGGACTTGAGGCCTATCCCCAAGAGCCCCTCTCCAAGTCCCCAGATTTAATGGAAGGCATGTCAGTGGGATTGAGGAGGTCTTCAAAGTATTCCCTCCACCGATCCATAATGTCTCGAGCCAGCCTTTGCAGCCAAGAATAGGTCACCACAGTCCCTGCCTTCATCCACCACCCATCTCACATTTCACCCGCCGTCTGGTGAGCCTTTTGGAAAGGGGAACCTACAGTATTGTTTTGGGCTGTGCAGTCAGGCCACAGTCAACCCTGCTTAGCGCCTGCTTGTCTGAAACTCCCTAAAGTTATGTTAGAACTGAAGAATGAGAGGCAAAATATCTTCAAAAAATTTACCATGTCCTGTTGCCACAATAATACTGGTTGAGTGCCATCACTTGGAAGAATCTTTACAGGTATACCAACAATGTGGCATCAAATAAATTAGTCAATAACTGAAAACAAATCTGTTCACTTGAAAAGCATATGAGCAGCTGTATTCAAGGATTTACAGAAAACGTCTTATTTCATATTTTAAAACAATGTAATCTGTCCTTCCTGAGACGTATCTTCCATGACGAGATGATCATCGTGACTATCATTCAACTCTAAATTGATCAGCTTCGCAGCAGGCCATTCCTTACTGCAATAGTCCAAAAGGGTTTGTATTTTTCACACGTTTATGGAACTCATACCATAGTGGAAAAATGTGCACTAAGGTAGTGATTCTCAACCACTGCGCTATGGCAAACAAGTGTACTATGAGTTTCCATGGGCGGAAGAGAATCCAATTATAATTGATTGGCCAGAAAATTATTATTCAGCGACTACAAATTTTGAGGTATCGCTTATTTAATTTGAGCAAATTAAATACTCTTCCACTCTCTGGATATAAGCCATATTAAGCTGCATTGTGTAATTTTGTGACAAATTTTTTTTGGAAGTGTGATTCCTTTTTGTTTTTTCATTCTAAAAAAATGTGCCATGCCTTAAGAAGGGTCAAAAGTAATGCACCAGGGTAGATAGAACACTACCAGCTAATATGCCGTGCTACAACGAGGCTCACTGCAGCTTTCAAATTGTCCCACAGGTGTGAATGTGATAGTGAATATTTTTTCTCTCTATATCAGCCTCATAACTGAATATGACTTTGACTCTTTCACTCCCCACAACCCATCCATCAATCATCTGCAGCTTAAGGGTCACAGGGGATGCTGAAGCCTATCCCAGCTATCATCGGGAGAGAGGCGGGGTCCACCCTGGACTGGTCGCCAGTCAATAGCAGGAGCACATGTACGAACCAACAACCATTCACTCACTCAATCATTCGGGGCAATTTTCCCAATTTTTTCCCCACAACCCTTTGTGGAAAATATAATATAGATAATGAATGTTGTGCAGTTTATAGTATTTGCCCATTAAACATAATGGTTTCATGTAGCATTAAAAATATCTGATATGATTTTAAGACGCACTTTGAATATCATGGTTTTCAGATTTGTTTTCAATTGTATGTTCAACTGATGAGAATATGTTTTATGATATACATGAATAGTATAAACTTTCTGGGTTGCTGCTCAGCCTACAACACTTTTTGACCTCAACATTGCAATAGTCAGCCCATTGACCAATGGGAAGCTGACTGTTGGAAGCCCTGCTCAATATAAAATTTTCTCCTGAAAGGTTCAAATGCATTCTGAACAAAAATTGTTAGAAATTTTTTGTCCAGCATTAAAGATGCGTTTCGAAATACATTTTTATGTTGGTTTCTTTTTTCGGATTTCATAGTGTGGACTGTGAAATGTCAAAAGTGGTGGGTTGAGGTGTAATGAAATTCAATAAAAAAGTTGATTGATGTTAATAATAGATGTAAAGATTGTGGATTATGAACTAACAAAAAAACTCATATCGCTTGTATTGAATGATTAGATGAGTACTATGTCATGTGACATATGGATGTTCTAAAAAGGTAAACTGCTAAAGTTTTATATATTAAGACAAAATGCATTTAATGTAGTTGATCCTGGAACTGGGTCTGCCCATGCTGAAAACTGAGCAGGATACGTGTTTTAGAATATTGGTGACTCAAAACAATGAAATTATTCTAATCATGTTCAAAAATACATCTTGTTATATGTTTGAGAGAGATTGTGGCCAATTCCTCCTTTTCAGACATTTTGTTTCAGTCCATCACAGTCAGCACAATAATACATCATATGCTGAAGACTTTATTTGCCTCAAGCTGAGGTAAAAATGATAAACTTATTTCGCCAAAAACTGAAAGCATCTTTTTTTTTCTTTATGAAATTACCTTGGATGACGGAGCAGCTCAGTGTTGCATTGTATTCCACCTATTGCTCCTCACAACAACATTGTATGAATTCAAAAGAGAAGTGCCTCCTTTTTAATTCCTCTTTTCCACACTCTCCGTTGCTCTGGACTGTTGACCCTAAGTACCTGAAATCCTCCCAACTTCTTGATCTCCATTCCCTGTAGCCTCACAGTTCCACCCTCTCATTCACACACATATATTCTGTCTTGCTGCGACAAACCTTCATTCCTCTCCTTTCTAGAGCAAACCTCCACCTCTCAAGATTTTCCTCAACCTGTTCCCTGCTCCCTGCCTAACACTCAAATTGATGGCGTTGCTCCAAAAAAAACTTAATCCATTAATAATAAATTAATATAGAATGTTAGTTTTGAAATTTCATAACAAATGAACTTATACATACTTAAACCAATTTTATAATAAACACAGTTGTGCATGAATTCGGTGTATGTTGGCTTCTATTTGGAAGACCTAAGTGTGTAGCTGCCAATTTTTTTTCTCCCCTTCTAAAGGAAAAACAACATCAGCCCAAAAGTGCATCCTTTTTTGATTTGCACCCTTGTCGTATTGATCAAATTCCTTCAGCTACTTTGTATGGAATAGACATTTTTATTAATCTCATTCAGTTATACAGAGAACACAACATCAGTGAAATTTGACCACTGCATTTTACCCATCATGGATGAAACATTAGCAGAAGGTAACCCCTTCACAGTGCCAGGGGATAAGTTAGGGGTTCAGTGTCCTGCTCAACAACACGTTGACAGGCTAGGAGAAGCCCGGGAATCGATCCAGGAATGTTTAGTTTCAAGGAAAACCTCATCACCCTCTGAGCTACGCTGCTCCTACATGTTCGTCTGTTCTTGGTTATCAGTACTAATTTTACATTGTTCACAGTATCTTGGCAATGAAAATGAGGATGCAATTTTTGGCAGCAACAAAATCACTTCAGCTGGCAATCACCCAGGATAATTTTCCTCATTAAAAACATAATGTAGAGTTGCAGAATAATGTAATCACAAACAGAAAGTCTCCACAACACTTAAAATGATAAACAAAGAATGATAGATTTCTATCCAATGTAGCAAAATAGAGGAATAATTCTTTTATACTGGTTTCTTTATAATGGTTACTGTCTCCGCATCATACAATTGATGCTTGGTATTTGCAGGCCAAAAATTAGTTGCTCTAAATTTTTTGGGAAATCATGATGAAATCAGTGTCATGTGAGGGACTTTAAAAAAGACAAGTGAGCATCACATGAGCCCGCCGTCTTTTTAGATTCTGGTCTGTGCTGTGCTCAACTAGGTACTTTGCTTCCTGTCTTGTAACTTTTAAGTTAAAGAAAGATGTCACATGATTCATTTTTTATTAAGCGTATTGTAGCTACAATTGCTAAGTGCACATAAGCATTTTTCACAAGTGATACTCTTGCTGACTCTTGTGTATCTGTATTCGTTTCCCTACTTTGTAATCTTAAGATAAGATCACATAAGATAAGATATACCTTATTGATCCAACTAAGGGGAAATTCAATATTGCCACTTCAATTTATATGATGGTTTGACCTAGGGTCACGAGCTGTGGGTATTGAGTGAAAGAGCAAGGTCACAGACCCAAGTGGCAGAAATGAATTTTGTCCGCAGGGTGTCCAGACTCTCCCTTCGAGATAGGGTGAGGAATTCGGGAGGGATTTGGAGTAAAGTCGTTACTCCTCTGCATTGAAAGGAGTGAAATGAAGGAGCTCGGACATCTGGTGAGGATGCCTCCAGGACACCTCCCTTGTGAGGTTTTCTGGCCATGTCCAACCAGGAGGAGGCACATTTGCGTCTCGGCTGGCCTGGTAACACCTTGGGGTGTGGGATCCCCCAGAAGAGCTGGACCAAATGGCTGGGGAGAGGGAAGTCTGGGCCTCTCTGCTTCAGCTGCTTCCCCCGCAAGCCGACCCCGGATAAGCGATACAGGATGGATGGATGGATGGATGGACTGATAATTTTACAGGTAATCACTGCTAGTTGGTGCATAAATCTGCAAGGCTTCGCCTTTGTTTTTGTGCCATCGCAAACTCATCATGTAATGCATCTGTATTATATATTTTGCCATAATTATTATCATTACTGTTTTTAGTACTAACCTCTTTTATGTGTCTCGGGCTAGTCATAGATGTTTTAGGGCTTCTTTGTCAAGCCTGGTTGGTGATTCTGTTAACGACCCAAAGCTGCAGCTGCATCTGCCATATTGCTTTACCAATTGCTTTTCCTGCACCATCTCCTTGCTGGCTGTCCTTTTTACAATACATCATCAACTTACAGCTTTTGTTTGGCCTTGCTTTTGCTGTGCTGTGCAATCACATATGGCAAAGCGAGCATCGTCAATGGGTGCCCACTTTAACTTGGGTGACTTTAATGGATCAAGAATGTTATGGAAATGGGCTTTGTCACCAAGCAGCTCCCTGATTAGATTGTCTTTGCATTTGTTCTGTAAATTATTGTACAAAAGGAATTGTTATTATAATTATGATTATTCTAATCTCTAGACACTATTGATGCTAATTATGCTGGTGTTACTTTTTTGTTTAACAGCAACAGAGCAAATTTCAGAGAGTAATTTGAAAGGTGTTATTGTGGCAGACACTAAGAGGTGTGGCCTCCCCCACACCCCCCCCCCCCCCGCCACATGGCAGGCATTCCGCGCTACGGAACTTGCTGCTCCAGAGATACAGTCTGTCCACCACGGAGCGAGCGGACAGGCTGCTTTCCCTGACCAGTTTAGACGACAGGTGGGCCGTCGATCTCATGGAGAACATGTGGTTGCTACTGGAATCAGACGATGGCGGGTTCCCTTTACCAACATGTTTTCCTGCAGCAACTTCCAGCCCCCGTACAGGTGATCCTGGCGAACTCCAGGTGTCTGGCCGACTGCCACAACCGGGGTCTGACTGAGGAGGCTGACATCATCCTGCAGACGACCAGGCAGTACGCAGTTGGGAGTGTGACATTGGAACCCCCGAGGACGGCGGCAGGAGACGCGCATGCAGCCTTGGTGGCCAGGGTGGCCACCCGAAGAGGACAGAGGACCAGCCTGTGTTTTTTCAACCAGCGGTTCAGTAGCAAGGGATGATGTTGTGTTTATCTCTGGGAGTTCAAGGAGCCGGTAAATGTCGGAGCTGGGAAATGGCAGAGCCGGTGCTCATTAGTGGCTGTGAGCACTGGTGGGCACACCCAGCTGCTGTTCGTCAGGGACTTGAGATTTTTGGTTTGGTTGGACTCAGGTTTTTGGAAGGTTCTGGCTCGCAGAAGAGCCTGCTTCCCCCGACACAAGCAGACATGCGTGCCAGAGGCACCGGCCTGTTATAGAGTGCTGCTAACAGGTCTGCTAGAGACACATTCAAGTCACGGTCGGTTTCTGTGTGTCTCGGCAATCACCATTTTGAATGGGATTTTGTGGTCACAGGCATCACAGTTCCCATCATCGCTGCAGATTTTCTTTGCATCCACAGCCTCTTAGTGGACATAGCAGACCGCTGTCTTATTGATGCATTGTCGTTTGCCACATATCCGTGCAACACAAGGAAGGTTGGACAATAAACGCACGTCGATTTTTGCTTGCGGTTGATGTTTATCAACGGTTGCTGGCGGATTTTCCGGCATTGACGACGACCACGTTGTCAACCACGTCTGCACGACATGGGATGGAGCATTTCATCCCCACAGTAGGACCACCTGTTTTTGTTTTTGCACCTGGACACGTCTAAACTGGCGACTGTGAAGGAGGAGTTTGCCACCATGGAGCGTCTGGGGATCGTGAGGCGGTCTAACAGCCCATGGGCCTCCCCTCTCCACATGGTGGCAAAGGCCGATGGGTTGTGGTGTCCATGTGGCAATTTTCACCAGGTGAGTGTCGTGACCGCCAACGACCTTTACCCCATTCCCAACATCCAAGATTTTTCCACGTGGCTGTCGGGCGCCATCTATTCTAAGGTGGACCTGGTGCGCTGTTATCACCAGGTGCCCGTGCACGCGGAGGACGTGCCCAGGACCACGGTAATCACCCCATTTGGCCTTTTCAAGTTTTTGCGTATGCCTTTTGGTTTGAAGGGAGCTGCTCAGACCTTCCAGAGGCTCATGGATTTGGTGCTGCGGGATCTCTCGTTCATTTTTGTCTGGACGACAGTCTGGTGGCCAGCCTGTCAACTGAGGCGCACCTGGAGCACCTGACACAGGTTTCAGGCGTCTCAACGACCATGGCCTCGTAATCAACTCAGCTAAGTGCCAGTTCGGTTTGCAAGTGATTGATTTCTTGGGACACCGCATTTCATCATAAGGCACGGCCCCGTTGCCTTCTAATGTGCAGGCAGTGGCTGATTTTCCTCGCCCGACATTGATCAGAGCATTGCAGGAGTTCTTGGGCATGGTGAATTTTTATAACCAGTTCCTCCCTTGGGCTGCCCATGTCCTCCAGCCGCTTTAGAATCCAGACGTGCAAAGAATGCAGTCATCTGGATCCCAGAGCGGATTCGCACCTTCGACGCGCCTGTGTGTCTGATATTGCAGTTGGACAGCGGGTGGCGGGCACCTGGCAGCCACTTGCGTTCTTTAGCCGCAAATTGCAAGATAGTGAACGTAAGTACTGCATTTTTGACAGGGAGTTGTTGGCCCTGCACCTGGCGATGCGGCACTTCAGTTTTCTCCTGGAGGGCAGCTCTTTCACGGCATATGTGGACCACAAGCTGTTGACTGTCGCCATGTCCCTTGTGGCTGTTTTGGAGTTTACCACGGACATTAGGCATATGGCTGGAAAGGCTGATTTGGTTGCAGATTGCCATTCGCGGGTTTTTGTGTGCCCTGTGCAGGTCTCGGCTATGGTTGCCGACAAGCCCAGTAACGTGGATGTCCTCGCCCCGAAGTCATCGCACACTGGGCTCAGGTTGGAGGATGTAAAGGTGCAGGAAGGTGGCCATGCCCTCCTCTGTGACGTCTCTACCGGTGGTCCCGGTGGCTTGGCGTCGCCGGGTTTTCAACTCGATACACTGTGTGTGCGAAGTTTGTCTGGCCAGGCGTTCATAGAGATGTCAAGGAGTGGGCGGCCGCTTGTGTGGCGTGCCAGAAGAGGTGAAGAGGGGGGCGAAGCTGTCAACTGATCACCACCTGGTGGTGAGCAAGCTCCTGTGGTGGAGAAGGATGCCGGTCAGACCCAAACACAACGTGAGGGTCTGCTGGGAATGTCTGGCAGAGTCCCCTGTCAGAAGGAGTTTCAACTCCCACCTCTGGCAGAACTATGACCATGTCCCGAGGGAAGCGGGGGACTTTGCATCCGAATGGGCCATGTTCTGGGCTTCCATTGTTGAGGCGTAAGCTCTGAGTTGTGGCCGTAAGGTGGTCGGCGCCTGTCGGGGCGGCAACCCTCGAACCCGCTGGTGGACTCCAGCAGTGAGGGATGTTGTCAAACTGAAGAAGGAATCTTATCAGGCCTTTTTGGCCTGTGGGACTCTGGAGGTATCTGACAGGTACCAGCAGGCCAAGCAGTATGCGGCTTTGCTTGTCTCGAGGCAAAAACTCATACGTCGGAAGAATTTGGGGAGACCATGGAGAATGACTTCCGGTGGGCTTCGAGGAGATTCTGATCCACCATCCGGGGGCTCAGGTGGGGAAAGCGGTGTTCTATCAACACTGTGTACAGTGATAGTGGGGCGCTGCTGACCTCAACGTGATACCTCCTCAATCCTATCGAAAAAGCCTTCCAATGTGAAAACAGAGCCGGGGACTCTGAAGGGGGTCTTCCAATGTCCTGAGCTTAGGTTGCTGAAGTAGTCAAAAAGCTCTTCAGCAACGGGGCCGGGGAAAGATGAGGTAATCTCTGAGTTCCTCAAGGCTCCAGATGCTGTAGGGCTGTCCTAGCTGACGCGCCCTTGCACCATTTTGTAGACATTGGGGATAGTGCCACTGGACTGGCAGAATGGGGTGGTGATCCCCTCTTTTTAAAAAGGGGGATCGTAGGGTGTGCTCCAACTTTTGGGGGATCATATTCCTTAGCCTTCCTGGCAAGGTCTATTCAGTGGTGATGGAGAGGAGGGTCTGCCGGGTTGTTGAACCTCGGATTCAGGAAGAGCAGTGTGATTTTTGTCCTGGTTGTGGAACATTGGACTAGCTCTATCCACTCAGCAGGGTTCTCGAGGGGGCATAGGAGCATGCCCAACCAGTCTACATGTGTTTTGTGGGTCTGGAGAAGGCATTAGACTGTGTTCCACAGGCAATCCTGGGGGCATACTATAGAAATATGGGGTACTGAACCCCATTATACAGGCTGTTCAGTCCCTGTATGACCAGTATCGGAGCTTGGTCCGCATTGCCTGTTGTAAGTCGGACCCGTTTCCGGCGAGAGTTGGACTCCACCAGGGCTGCCCTTTGTCACCGATTCTGTTCATAACTTTTATGGACAGAATTTCTAGGTGCAGCCAGGGCATCGAGGGGATCTGGTTTGGTGGCCACAGGATCGAGTCTCTGCTTTTTGCTGATTATGTGGTTCTGTTGGCTTCATCGGGCCATGATCTCCAGCTCTCACTGGAGCGGTTCGCCGCCAAATGTGAAACGGCTAGGATGAGGATAAGCACCACCAAATCTGAGACCATGGTCCTCAACTGGAAATGGGTGGAGTGCCCACTCCGGGTTGGGGAAGAGGTCCTGCCCCAAGTGGAGGAGTTTAAGTATCTCGGAGTCTTGTCACGAGTGAGGGAAGGGTGGAGCGGGAGATCGACAGGCGGATCTGTGCAGCGTCTGTAGTGATGCGGACTCTGTCGTGGCAGCTGAGCTAGAAGGCAAAGTTCTCTATTTACCAGTCGATCTACATTCCTATCCTGACTTATGGTCAAGAGCTATGGGTAGTGACCGAAAGAACGAGATTGCGGATACAAGCGGCCAAAATGATTTTTCTCCACAGGGTGGTTGGACTCTCCCTGAGAGATAAGGTGAGAAGTTTGGCAATATGGGAGGAACTCGGAGTAGAGTCGCTGCTCCTCTGCATAGAGAGGAGTATGATGAGGTGTCTTTGGCATTTGTTCAGGATGCCTCCTGGACACCTCCCAAGGGAGGTATTCCAGGTATGTCCATCTTGGAGGAGGCCACGGGGAAGACCCAGGACATGCTGGAGAGACTATGTCTCAGGGCTGGCCTGGGAGCGCCTTGGGGTCCCCCCCAGAAGAGCTGGACCATGTGGTTGGGGAAAGGGAAGTCCGGGCCTCCCTACTCCGGCTGTTGTCCCTGTGACCCGACTTCGGATGAGCAGCAAAAGATGGATGGATGGACATACTTTTCAGAGTGTTACAGCAGTAGTTAGAGCTGTTTATTATGGATGCCATATAAGCAGCAGAAAAAAGGAACATTTTTATTCACTATGAAAACATACCTCAAACTCATTAATTCAGTGCAATAGATAGCCACAATACTTGACGATTGACTGGGATTACTCACTTCATTTCAGATAACCAAGGGCAAAGAGAGAGAGCATGCAACAGTAATTTCCATCAAAAATACAAGAGCGATGCCAGTGTTCTGTAAGTCATTAAACAGGCTGACTATCATCACTTGATCTTTAGAACTCAGCCTATGTTATGTTTATTTTTTCATCTATTTATCTATTTTTTACAATGTGAACTTTCCCATTTTCAAGAGGTGATAGTAATAACTAGTTTTAATATAACTATATTAAAGGTGTTTTTTTTCCTGTTTATGTGGCGCCCCCTGGAAGCCACTGGCCTTTAGTATTTTCCTAAATAGCCTAACGGGCTGGGAGACTTTGATCTTTTTTATTCGTATTTTATATAGGGGGTGGGGAAGAAGGAATTTTTTCATCTGTTTGATTAATGTGCCAGATCCACTAATGCCAAAAAGCTTTCCTGACCGATTTTCGGGCATCTCTTACAAACCACAAAAATCCCGGCTATCCTCCACTGGTGGGATGTTTGTTAGGGGAGAAGAAGAATTTCTGGTATGAGTTAGATGAAATGATGCAGAATATCCCCAGAGGTCAGAGAGTGGTAATTGGTGCAGGCTTCAATGGACATGTTGGTGCAGACAATAAAGGTGATGAAGAAGTGACAGGCAGGTTTGATATCCAGGATAGTGTGGTCGACTTTGCATAAAGGATGGAAATGCCTATAGTAAATACTTTTTCCAGAAAAGGCAGGAACATAGGGTAACTTTTAAGAGTGGAGGTAGGAGCACACCGGTAGACTGCATCTTGTATAGACAATGTAATCTGAAGGAGATCGGTGAATGCAAAGTAGTGGTAGTTGACAATGTAGCCAGATAGCATAGGACGGTGGTTTGTAGGATAAATCTGGTGGCAAGAAAGCTAAAGAGGACAAAGGTCAACCAGTAGACAAAATGGTGGAAGCTGAAAAGAGAGAATTGTTGTATGGTTTTCAGGGAGGAGATAACAAAGACTCAGTGGTCCGGGAGAGCTTCTAGATAACTGGACAACTACAGCAAATGTGATCAGGGAGACAGGTAGGAGAGTACTTGGTGAGTGGTGAGTCGTCTGGAAGGAAAGTAGATAATGAGACCTTGTGGTGGAATGAGGATGTGCAGAAGTATATAATAATAAATGTATACTTTATTAATCCCTTTATTAATTAGTTCTCTGCATTTATCCCACCATGGATGAACAATGAGCAGTTGCATGCCGTCTAGCAGTGCCCGGGTAGCAGTTAGGGGTTCAGTGTCTTGCTCAACAACACTTCGACACACTAGGAGGAAAACATCTTCAAACTACCCTTTAAATCATCACCCCCGGCCACAAACAGGCAAAGGTTAGACATATATTCAAACTGAAAGACTCAGGGTTGCATCAATCTGTAATGACAGGTCTTGAATGGGGAACCAAAGAAAAGATCATATTCCAAATCAAGGTTCTCAAACTTGTGGCGTGTGGGCCAATTGTGGGACTGTGGGACAAAATTTTCTGGCACTTGACATCAAAGTTTAGTGTTAGTGCGGCCCGCACATCTTTGGCGCACACACCTTTTTACTCAGTCGATGCGATTGGTAAACTTTTTTTTTTAATTACTTATTGCAGCGGTCTCCAACGTTTTTTTGCACCAGGGACCTGTCACGGGTGGGGTATGGACCCAATTGCAACACCAAAACAACTTTACTGAGGCCCATGTCAGTGGGTGAACAGTTCACACCAGCAGAACGCAGGTGAAGTGGAAGAGCAGGCAAGCTTGGACAGCGTTTGAGAGAATTGCCCACCTTTCCTGAACTTTCCAGGATGTTCAGGCCCAACCTCACCCAGACTCTGCCTCTAGTGGCTCCTGGCTAAAATGAGTTTGAGACCTCTGGTCTAAATCAATAGAATATGAATGGAAATACTTCATAACTACCAAAGAGTGCTAAAAGATCAGGGCTTTGATCCAATGACAGCAGGGTAAATTGACAACTTGGGAGGTTGTTGTCAATAGGTGTCACATGGGAGTAGGATGCAAGCAACATCCTTCACTGTCTACAGAATCTCAACCCTGGGGTTAGATCTGCCTTTGAAAGGAAGAGGATTTTGATTCTTTAGAAAAACACATCATTTTTTCACATGATAACAACATTTAAGTAATAAAATAGCTTAACCCAGGATTTTTTTGTTCTTTAGCTATCCTTGTTCAGAGACACTACATTCGATTCCCTGGAGTCCCCATAGTTCCAAAAACTTTTTACCCATGGGAAAACTGACTGCAAAAGAGGCAATATAGGGATATCCACCCAGCAGTTCAGGAAGCAGAAAAATATATTTTGTCTCTGTCCTCAGAAAGGGCAGAGGGTATATAGGGATCCTAGGCCTACCTGCAATGAGTGTCAGACAAACTATCCCTACCACCAATTTCTCAATGTTACTGTCAGAGGCGCCTCAGGAAGAAATGCTAGGCAGGTGGACCAATCTGTGGTTGTAATCATTTTTCAAATTAGTAAATTATACAAACCAACAGTTTCTTCTTTGCTGCATTTGTCTTACTTTGAAATGACAATGCTGGGATGCATGTTTACAAAGCACTTTGTTTTTCCTTCTTTTTGAACTATTTAATTGATGGTTTGTAGCAAAATCTCTGTCATTAGATGCACAGAGGTTGTGGCAGAAAATAAAAACTTGAATCTATGCACAGCTATGCACAGCTAAGCTATGCACAGGAATGAAGCTGTAGTCTGCCAAAGTATCAATCGGGCTGCATTCATACACTGTCTGGACAAAGTTCAATGGTTAAGGAAGACAAGGTTGGTTGACACAATGGCACAATGCTGTCAAAGCCATTATTATAGGGTCACACTGGCTTAACATCCTAAAATGTTTACCTTCAGTCAGTGCTCCTTTTTTAGCGGTATGACAATTACAAGCCCAAAATATTTTTGTGAAACAAAAACAAGTTTACAAAGATGTTTTCATTCTTTTGCTGGCAGTTAAGAAGTGATGTTAAAATGTGAGAGAAAGAGACCGCTGACCCTGCTGTCAACACATTTTTCTCTGAGCTAAATGCTTCTTTTTAAAGTTAGTTTGGGAAGTTTGTTTGTCTGATGTGGATGTCACTGAATTATAAATTGCTAAGTTTATCTTCATAGCCATGCTTTATTGTGACTATTACTTAGCCTGTTGGTGTTTGTGCCTGTGAGCTGCCGGACACACACACACACACACACACACACACACACACACACACACACACACACACACACACACACACACACACACACACACACACACACATATATATATATATATATATATATATATATATATATATATAAGATAAGATAAGATAAGATAAGATAAGATAAGATAATACTTTATTGAGCCCCATAGGGGAAATTCACAATTTCTATCGTTGCTGCTGCAACAATAAAAAACAGTTAGGAAAGATATATACACACATAGACATACATATATAGATACACATACCCATAACTACATATAATATATACACATATACACATTCACATATACAGATAGATAACATAAACAAACAAAAATAAATAAAGTAAGTGAGGGAGTAAGTGTACAGTAAAGTTATGGTGGGCACCACACGTGTGAGTGGGTGAAGGAGTGATGGGGTGGCGGTTGTACATCAGCCATATATATATAATATATATGTAATATATATATATATATATATATATATATATATATATTACATA
>CAAKHD010013445.1:0-27274 GCA_901007705.1 Fistularia tabacaria
CGCAGCCCTCCCTGAAGCCTTTCTCCATCTACCACCCATTTCGAAGCCCTAATCACCTCCATTGCCATAATAAAAGCTTGTGGAGAAACTGTATACCCTGCCATAATGCCCATTTCCAGCTGTTGCCATGCAGTAGTATATGATATCGTAGCAAAGCAGAGCTGAATATCCGCAAAATATGCTTTCACTAAACTCTTTATACTACCTGGTACTTTAAAAAAATCAAAGGCCTCCCATAACAGCCTATGTGGTACCGACCCGAAAGCATTAGCCAGGTCTAAAAACACTCCATGCAAATCCCTCTTCTCACGCCTAGCTGACTGGATTTGGTGCCAAATCATGCTGGTGTGCTCTAAGCACCCAGAGAAGCCGGGAATTCCAGCCTTTTGCACCGAAGTATCAATTAATTTATTATTTCCTAAGTAACTAGACAGCCTCTGTGCCACCACACTAAAGAAAATCTTCCCTTCAACATTGAGCAAACTAATTGGTCTAAACTGACATATCTCTACCGAATCCCTCTCCTTTGGAATGAAGATTCCTCCTGCTCTGAGCCAAGCCTTGGGAATAACCTGCTTCTTCCAAACTACCTTCATCAATTTCCACAGAAACCTCAACACATCTGGTGCACTCTTATACAGACGGTAGGGAACCCCATTAGGACCCGGGGCTGAAGAGGCCCGTGCCCGCTTCACTACTTCCTGAACCATGATGGAATAAGTCTGCGAAAAGCCTAAAATCATCCAACGCACATGAATTAAGTGTCACAATGTTATATGAAGTGTTATATGAATACAATGGCTTATTGTAGTGCTACTTTTTCACACAGAGTGCACATACTAGTAAGTGG
Organism: Fistularia tabacaria; assembly: GCA_901007705.1. NCBI lineage: Eukaryota > Metazoa > Chordata > Actinopteri > Syngnathiformes > Fistulariidae > Fistularia > Fistularia tabacaria. Next base: position 851 of record CAAKHD010013445.1, read on the forward strand.
TTTTCAGATCAACAGAAATGACGTGCACCCCGCTGCTTTGCTTCACAAAGAGGGGTAATTGAGTGTACTTGAAAGCACTCAGATATTTTTAACTGTAAAATATGACAGAATATAACCAAGGGCAACATGTTTTATAGCACAGGTGCCATTCAGATAAGGATCTGTGGTTTATGTAATAAGTTATCTATTAGAAAAACATAAGCAAACAAACAACAAAAAACAAAGACCATTATCTTCACATTATCTAAGTGACTTGTGTTTAATGATTCTTGGACTTTTGGAGTTAAGCACCATAACTTTACACTTTACTTAACACCAAAAAAGGTGTTCAAATCCCTGAGGACAATAATTGAATGATGCTTTGGGAAAAACAAAACACAGTGATTGGGTACTGTCTATGGGCAAAAAATAATGTCAAAGGATTTAATGATAGCCCAATGACTAAAATAATAATTAAAAACTAAATAATTAAAAATCCCATTTTAAATTGACAACCTTGCATTATTGAATTAATGGTAATCATTTTGGTGTATGTTTTCAATAACTGTATGGCAACAAGGTTGAGATTATTCACGAGAGAGTTCTGATAATATTTTCTAGTCTAATAAGTGTGTTTTTTTATGAAAAGAAACATATTGAACATACTGAATGCAAGAAATAAGTATGCAGTTGTACTGAGTTTCTCTCACAAACAAGCAATCCAAAAGAATAGAAATTACGAGGTTAATAAAGGAAGTGGGGCGACTGTTTTTGAAATCAACTGCACTTGATGATCTTTTTTCATTTTGCTTTAATGGATTATTTTTTCCGTTTTTCTCCAAATCTAGGTTGCAGACTTGGCAACTTGGTGAGAATATTTTAGCACACTTATTGAGAAATGGATTTTTGCCACCAGGAAAATTGGGCAAAAAGCAGAATTTCAAATCCTTCCGCTTTCTTAAAAGTAATACAGAGAGGGATGGCTCTATGATTACATGGCTCAGACAAAAATGACTCTCCCATCCTTCCTGATTTCACTCAATCTTGGACCGTATATGGCTTAGTAGTAGTTGACAATGTCATACTGACAAAGCCCAGATTCACTGTTTTTTCAAAGCAAGCACAGCTGCACAGGCATATGAAAGACAATCATATTCAAATAAAACATTTTCATTCAGAAATACACGAGGCTAGCCAGGGGACGGATGGATTTTTGACCCATGTGTCATACCATACAAAGACAAGACATGGGCCCATGGGATGTAGGGCGTGCCAAATATTGCTGCCTTTTGTGATCTCATATACTTTGGAATTATCAGAAAATTTCAGCCCAGGATCATCTAGACATCTTTTATCCAGTTGGTTTGTGTTTTCAAAGAGATTATTATATCACTGTATGGTATACCCAATGTATGAACGAGAGCATTTAACTTGCTTATGAAAATATTATTATTATTATTTTTACTTTTTAGGTATGCTATTTTCTGTCACTCAATCAATGATAACCACGAAACAACAGAATGAACACGACTAGAAAAAGCTGTGCTTATATAACACAAGAAAGGTAACACAAGAAAACAGTGAAGTTTTTACCTTTGAATATTTGTCATTGCATCATCTGTTGCTGTGTATTGAGATAAAGTACTAAAAAAAAGTACAATTTGCACCTTCAGTAGTGTTAAATCATGCAAATATATTTTCTATATTAATAATTACTAAAAATGATGTGCACTGCAGCTGGTTAGCCTGAAAAAGAGAAAGAATCAATCTATCCAGTTTTAATCTCTCTACTATCAACCTATACAGTATATCTATGAATGTGGGTAGGATTTCAAATATGTAGGGGTTAAAACTTGAGAGTATTGAAGAGTCTGAAAAAAGAGGTGAGGAAGCATGTGCAAGAACATTTGCATGGTTGGAGAAAAGTGCCAGGTGTGATGTGTGATAAGTATCTGCCAGCATGAATGGAGGGGTGTAGAAGATAGTGATGAGACAGATGATGCTGTCTGGTTTAGATACAGTGGAACTGAGGAAAAAAAGGAGGCAGAGCTGGAGGCGGCAGAGATTTGAAATTGTATTTGAGAATGAAGAGGATGAATAGGATCACGAACGAGTCCTTTAGAGGGGCAGCACATGCTAGATGTTTTAGCTTTGGAGGTGACTTCCACCTTCCTGGGAGCCCCAGCCTGTGCACAGTACAGATGTTCCACTGTATGATGCTACCTACCAACCTATGGTGCTCTATGCCTTCCTTGCCAGCATCTTACTCGCCAATGTAACACACTGGATTATCTCAGGGGCATCTTTGCACAGTCTGCACCTGGGGTACTGTCTGCTGTCGTAGACCCCTGCCTCGATCGATCTAATGCTCAAGGTTGCTCTACTCTGGGCATGATTGGAAACAAAAACAAAAATCCTAATGCACAAAACCTTGGGGTTCGAACGTGCAACTTTTTGGAGTACTTAAGGAGTAAAACAAACATATCTCCAAAGGCCTGATTAGAGGTGACTCTCCTCCACTTTTTAAACGTCAAAAACAAATCTGAATATACATGATAATATCAAGGAAAAAAAGTGTTTAAGTGTACATTTTAGATCTATACCTCCATAACAATACACATACTACAGATAAACACACACCTAGATATCTACGGTTATTTTCAAATATGGAAAATAAAATTAAAAGATCTGTCTAGTCATGACTTTAAATGTCACCAAATATATTAAAGAACTTGTCAATATGATAGTCCACAGGTGATCATGCCATGATAATGACTATAAAAGGAGAAAAATGGGCTACCCTCATCTTTTTTATTTTCATTCAACCACTATCTTCATCCATTGTATATCTTGATTGGTTGGAAGGGATCCTCTGTCTCTTTTGACTCAGATTGCATTATATTTGTGGATATTTGCTTTTTTGCAATTGTTTGTCATTACTTACAGTGCATGAATCTAAGAACAAAGTATTTCAAAGCTGCTGTTTGGCTCCTCTCATATTGTTGCTAATTCCTACAGTGCCCTGCTCATGCATTAACCCATGTCTTCACTCATCTGAGCTGCTATGATGCCTGACATGAGCTTCAATATTGTATTTAGGCAGGTCATAGGTTCATCCATAGTTGGATGGTGCTGAGCCCTTCTCTGGTTCCTTCAAGATTAGGACTGTACAACTTTGAGTCAGCGCTGGTTCATCTTGGAGTAGGGTCAGCTTCTTGTGCCAGTAGATGACATGTCAGACCCTGGTATTCCCCACCATTAGGAAGATAAGATTGTTGGAGAACAGCGTATTTATTTTCCTGGTCTCATCTGCTGTGTCTCTTCAGGCGGGTCGCCAGGTCTGTTAGTCTCTGCTTGGCAGTCTCCAGACCTCCATTGGCGGGCATCTCGTTGCTTCTGGATAAAACTTTTGTCCTGATCTCCGCACCTTTCTATTCCTCAGTTGGCAAGCTACCAGTTCTCCATGTTCTCAAGTCTCTTCCTCCAGAGAGGGATCTCTGCTCCTTCTAACTACTGTTCATCTTGTTGCCTTGTGTTTGTTGGATCACGTAAGCTGGTGCCTACATCAGCTGCCTGGTCTGAGTGATGGTCTGGTTTCCAGAGAGATAATCATCAATGCCATATTCATGTACCCCATTCGGGACTCATCTGGTACTTTGTTGTTTAGCCTTGGCTAAAGGTAGGTAGTTGTGTTCCCCTGGGATTCTGTATTTTGTTCTCATAGATCAGCTTCCCTTGATTTCAGGGGCTCTTTGCTTCTTGGGGCTTGGTACCCGAGCTTGTTCTGGTAAAGCTCAATCCACTTTATATGCACTTTTATGTGAATCCATCAAGCAGTTATAACTCTTCTTTGCTACCTTACTCAGTTAAAACGGTTTCTCACATTCACACTTGCCTATCCAGATTACATGTTCATGACACCACAGGGGATGAAAACTTGTCTCTCCCTGCCATTTCAGAAACTACGAACAGCAACCTTAACATTCCACCTCCATCCCTTGTTTCTCCTATATAGTAGCATTGTGAAGAAAATGTAGTTTGTTTTCTTTATGTTAGTGGCACTTGACTTTTCCATATTCGATGAACGGTTACAAAAATAATTGTCAAAAGATATTGTTTCACAACCAACAAAGATGTTAATTACTATGTGCCTAAAGGGGCCTGAACTGCTTTTAAATTTTGTCTGGTAATGATTTCATGTGTGTCATACTAGCAGGATGCACTGAGTATTTGCCAAGGACAAAGTCATTGCATTTGGGAGATGACCTTAGTCATGAACACATTTTTTCCCTCCTTTCTCCCCCCATTATTTATATTAACACCAGAATTTTGAGAAATGATTGTCAGTCTTCACAGTCTCACATACCAAGGGAATATTTCAAACAGATGGCCAAACTCATAGCTATTCAAATAAGCTGTAGATACTATTTTACTTATAACTTTGCTGTTTACTAAAAACTTGCCAACCAACTTCTTGTTTTGGTGGTATTAATATTACAGATATTACATCTTGTTTCATCATCATGCAGTTTTTGGAACAGAAGTTCTGATCTCTTTTTGATCCAGCCTACTCGATGAATAAAGATAGTGCCAGTATTTACTGTCTTTGATTATCTGTTATTAAAATGTGTTTTATCAATTGTGACAAAATGCACTGTCACCATTGGAAAATTATGTGTCTGGTTTTGCTCATTCGCAGAAGTCAAAATGTAATTGCGTGAATAAATTTAAACAGGAAAAAAAATACTTATGATGATCCACTTTCCTGCAAGGCATTTAAAAGCCCTGTCAAATACCATACATTTTGTTTAATGTACACAAGGATTAAATGCCAAGCCAAGAAGTTCCTGGAAAAAGACTTTGGTTATAACTTTGGATATAATGAGCACTGTAATGAAAGATGAGCCCTGAAAAAGTCTTGTTTTATGTGCTGTGCTGGTGGATAGCCCCTTGATGGCGAAAGAATGTAATTATCCTCCGGTAACTCTTATTGTCCAGCAGGACTAGTTTCGTTTCTTGACGACAAATCACCCACATCCAGGACACTGTTTTCATATTTAGTGAATTGTGGGGAGTTTAAGGTATTCAAGCCCTCAGTTAGAGTTGAACCTAAAGAAACATTGGACTCCTTTACTCTCCCTCTATTCAGGTTGAAGGGGGTTGCTAACTAAGAGCAGGCAGGATCAACTCAATGAAGGTTTGAATGGGGTCAGTGAGGCCATTTGCGGGTCATTCAGAAAACAGTGAGTTGTTCGGGTCATATTGTTTTACAAGCAAGAATGTGTTCAACTGTCTTGAGTCTATTTTAAGGAATGAATTGTATGTGACTGAAAGGTTGACTTGATTGGGTTTGGTATGGTATTTTCAGTTTGAACAAGATGGCTTCAGACAACCCTTTCTCAAATCATCTGTCCTTCCTGGCCAAGATTATCTTCGTCAAAGGTGTGTTCATTGCCTTTAACTTATAAATTGATTACAAAGTTCTGATCTGTGGAGCTTGTTCTCCTTTGACAAGTAATTTGATTGTTTTGCATCCCCCATCGACAGGTCAGTTGATTCCTTGCTGCTCTTTCTTAATGTATGTTTGTGTCATTTGGGTCTCACTGCCACTTGTGGGAACATTCCTTGCTTAAGGATGACAAATTCGAATGACCTCAGACTTCATTTCCAGTGGGTGGTCTCGGTCAAAGTAATGAGTAGTGTGTATGAGTTTCCCATAAATATCAGTGCTGGTACTTCTGCATTTTTTGATTTCTCTGCGCAGTAATAGAAAGTATTTCATCCCCCCCTGTAATATCTTCAAATACAAATTTGATATGCTGTCAACAGTGTTTCAGGAAATCTGTTGAAACCTCCCACATTTTAGTCTTGCGCCAAGTGCCATCCACACATCCAAACCAACTTATGGATGCAGTGCCCCTGGTCTTTACTTCTTCTACGTAGAGGTGTTCTACTGCCAGACGATGATCCCATTGCACGGCCATGCTTCGTCTTACAGATACATCCTACATATACCTGCATGTTGGACAGAGGTCCAGCAGGGACCTTACATCTGCAGTGAGGTTGGGCCCGTTGTTGAGGGTGTTATCTTGTACCAGTTGATTCTTTTATCTAATGATGGCGACTGAGAAGAAAATGCAAGGTGTTTGGATTTATTAAATGAGACTGATAAAGTACTGCTGCCTCTTTTGATTGGATACAGCTTTAGGGAGTTTATTGTTAGCTATGTGGTTGAGTGGATTTGTTGCCTTCGCTTGATTGTCTAAAGTGTTAATGTCAAGAAGGGGAAGCTGTGAATTGTCCACACTTGCTCTTCCTCCCACATTTGCTCTTGTTTGGGTCCACCTGTTTCCATTCAAGTGTGCATGTACTGCATAAATGTCCTACATTTCCCCTTTGTCCTGTGTGAATTTGTCTTGTTCCTATCTCCCTGTCTCTCTCCAGAGTCTGATTTTTTTCAATTTGTATTTGTTACATCCCATGAACCTTGTCAGTGCTTCTTCTTATTGTTACTAATTCCCTTTGCAATTTGTTCGGAAACTATTGAGTTTTTGTTTTCCATCAAGTTTAGTTTATTGTGGATTCTATGTTTAAAGACCATTCCCTCATTGAGAGATTTTCCTTTCCACCTAATTAAAGATTGTTTAGTCGTTACAAACTATTTGATTTTTGAGAACCTAAAAATTGCTGGGATACATCAGATCTACAGCAAAACATGACTTGGCAGACAGAGAGAATGAGGAAATATGCAGTATCTGTCATTAGACTACTGTTTTATCATTTACCTAATAATGTTAAATGATAGGAAGATATTCATTAACTATCTACATCAATTATCCTGCACTCAAGAGTCATGAGGGTGAGATTACCATTGGGCAAGAGGAGGGGTTCACCCTGGACCGGTCGCCAATCAATCACAGAGTCACATATAGAGACAATTTACTCTCTCGTTCACATGGGGGCAATTTATGGTTTAAAATTGGCCTGCTCTTTTAAAATCAGCATGCTTTTGGACAGTGGGAGGAAACAGGGGAACGCTGAAGGAAACCCATGCAGGCACAGGGAGATAATGCAAATTCCAGATAGAAAGGCTTCCCGTCAGAATCAAACCAAGGTACTTCTTGCTGTGAGGTACAACTGGTAACCACTGTGTCATTGTTCCATCCTATGCAGGTATATTTTAATATTTTTTTTTTTCTAATTCAGAAAAGGCATCATTCATAACATTGTTTATTTCTTTTTATTTATGCAGGCAAGCTTGAAAAAGGAGCTATATTTTTTTTAAGATTCATTATTTCCACCATCATTTCTTTCCAGATATTTTAATTTCGATGTGTTTTATTTTAAGATCTTTTTTCCTTCACTTAGTTTTTTTTTTCTTCCAAATAATAACACATTTAGAATAACCCCTCAGAATCACTCTTTGTGCTTTTTGTTTTCACAAGAAATTATTGTGTTGAGTAACTGAAATTTTGATCCATACAAAGGAGGCTTATACTAGATATATCAAAGTTATAAGGCATTTTTGAGTAAAGCATCATTTAAGTATTTCAAGGCAGAGCAGAGTGCCCTCTCTTTTGGAAATCAAAATGTGGTCACCCCTAGGGTACAACACATTTTTCTGACTGGATCAGCCTCCAATTGGGTAAAGTCTTCAGCCTCATATACTGTATATGATAGCACCGTATGTAATGTTATTATCCTCTCTACTCAACATAAGTGGCTCTGTAAACTTGGCCTTGCTAAGTCTTATCTGTAAGGATATGACGTGATTGAGGTTTGAAATCAATTCTAAAATCACTTTCCAAAACAGATTAACACCTACTTAACCCTGATCACACATGAACTTACCGGCTCAGATGTTGATGAAGTGGATCAACAAATTAAACTTACCTTAATGACTTCCAAACATCCCCCACTTGGAATACCTAACCGGCTCCTCAAGTGTTAAAAGATTCTTTCATCCCAAATAGTGGGTGGTTGCAGTGCCAGCGGTCAAACAGTTCGTCGGGCTTAAATACCTAAAACTCCTCATTAGTTTCTACAGAAGAGCACTGTTGGACAGAATGTCTCAGAGAAATAAAACATGTCCAGTTGCCGTTATAAGAATAATCAGCAAATACCATGACCTGAATGACTGAGAATCTCTGCAGACATATTGTGACGATGGGGGAATTCAAGTTCATGATTTCTATACAAATTGAATGCTACAAAAACCTGAAATGTACCAAGCATAGGGAAAATCAAAGCAGCCTTGGTAGCCACGTATTGAATATCAAGTAAACAACACAAAAGCTGGATGATTGGAAATCTTTTTCCAATCACCTACAATGAGGGACAATTCTTCACATTCTGTTTATGTCGCCAAATATGATTTTGGTATAGTCTCACAGAGAGCAATCAGACTGATTTGCACTTGAGGGTGGATAAAGGTGCCACCCAAAATAAAAAAAATAAAATATTAATAGATCAATAAATGCAATATAATAATCATCATCATCATCATCATCATTGCAGTAATCATAATAGTAATCATAACAATAATGAATATTTACAATGTAACAAGTCACATTTTCATGTATCACAATTTGCTTTATCCTATTTTTGGAGGCCGGTCTCTTTTAGTGTTGAAGAGTAATTACTGATTAAATACCTAAAGTAGATCTTCTTCTTCTTTTCCTTTTGTCTTTTCACTTCAGGGGTCGCCACAGTTAGTCAACCTTCTCCATCTAACCCAATACTCTGTTTCCTCCTTCCTAACACGAACTACTTTCATAGCTCTCTCACTACGTCCATAAATCTTCTCTTCAGTCTTCCTCGAGACCTCTTACCCGGAAGCTCCAATTCCAGCATCCTTCTACCAGTATATTCACTATCCCTCCTCTGCGCATGATCCAGCCATCTCAGCCTGGCTTCTCTGACCTTCTCTCCAAAACATCTAACATGTGCTGTCCCTCGGATGGACTCATTCCTGATCCTGTTCATCCTCATCATTCCCAAAGAGAACCTCAACATCTTCATCTCTGCGACCTCTTGCTCTGTCTACTGTCTTTTGTCATTGTTACTGACGCCAAACCATACAGCATTGCTGGTCTCACTGCTGTCTTGAACACCTTTCCTTTCATTTTGGCTGAAATTCTTCTAAGTCATAATACCCCTGACACTTTTCTCCATCCATTCCAATCTGCTTGAAAACCGTTTCTTGTTCTCCACACTTTCCGTTGCTCTTGACTGTTGACCTAAAGTACTAGAAAGCCTCCAACTTCTTGATCTCCACTCCCTGTAGCCTTACCTTTCCAACTGTGTTCCTCTCATTCACACATATATATTGCTGCGACTAACCTTCATTCCTCTCCTTTCCAGAGCATACCTCCACCTCTCAAGATCTTTCTCAACCTGTTCCCTGCTCTCATTACCGATAACAATGTCATCTGCAAACATCATGGTCCATGGAGATTCCTGTCTAACCTCATCCGTCAGCCTGTCCATCACCACTGCAAACAAAAAGGTGAAATATCTAAGGTAATCATAATTAATGAATTAATGCTCAATACATTTTCTATACTAGAGATCTTTGTGTGGTGACACGTATTATTTTGAGTGTGATTTCCAAACTGAAATGCCAGGAGAACTTTAAGCTAGATGTATGACATCGATACTTATACAATTCAAACTCAAACTCAAAGAAAAGGCCTCTATTTAATCATGCAATGCTAAATACCTGTACTTCCTGCTTGTTTGGAACTAGAAATTAACTGTTTGAACAAAAAAGTGACAAAAAAATGGCTTGAAAGGTTTGAAAGAAAGACAGGAATGGCAGGAAAATATTGTGGGAAAAGGCAGATATTCCTTCAACAGAGGTTCACCCAAAAAGCGTGGTAGGCTCTTCAGGTACTGCCACAAGAAATAGCATTAGGATCATTATCACATAAGAGATAATGATACACACAAATCATTCGCTACAAAATTATATACTCTATTTGTTATTCTTTGTACTTTTGTACCAAACCACATGACACTCACTGCTGATTGGCTGTTTTGTTTCCCCTCGGGTACAACATTTTGCTTTAAAATGGATTCCTCGCTTCTCGATTTCAGTTTTTGCAATAAGTATTATGAAGATGCAGAAGTTTCAAATAAAATTTTAGATTGTGTCTTTAGATATGTGTCTTCTTTGTGTGTGTGTTTGACTGTGTCACTTTTTTTGCAAACATAGCCCTGTGATTGAAACTGCAGTAAAAAAAAAAAAAAATACAATGATAATTTACACTTTTCAAGTAGCAATGAAGCAAAATGAGGTACGATGCAGGGCTTTTTTCTCTCATTTTTTTTTTTTTGGTTCATGTAAATCATTTGTAAAACAAACTGAATGAATAACAGTATTGATTTACAGTATGGCCTGCTTGTCACAGGGGAAAATGTAACGGAAAATAATATATCCCCGTAAAAATCAGCAGAATTGAACTAAGGACTGCATTTAATAGGAAGAATAGTTTGCATTGTAAATAAAATGGAATTGAGGAATCGCTCTGATTTTATTTAATTTACCGGATTCTACAGAGAACGGCATTGAAAAACAGACACTATTATGGAAAAGACATAAAGAAAAGAGAGTGGGGCAAGCTATTCTAACCATGAAATGAATTCTGCCAAATGTGCCAGATGAGTGCGTTTAAGAAAGCATTAGTATCACAGAGTTGACACAGCTCCTGCAGTGACTTGGTGTTTTGCATCCCCCACCCCTACCCCCCTTCGTTTGTGGGCAGGCGTGGTTCTGTCTGTCCAGATTCTCTTCATCTCCTGTCCACAACGAGATAATCCACCAAGCTTTACACAAACACCTTCCACTGCTTATTTAGTCACTCTGTTGCTTTTTGTGTGTATTCTGCGTCTGCATAATCAACGGCGATTTAGACAATGGAGAGTAATGGCACTTAATTGTTGTGATTGTTTTCATTTGTACTTAGCGGGTCAGCTCCATATAATCTAATACCATGGACATTCAGACATGGTCCAAGCAAATGGTTGGGGAGCCCTGATGTTCAGAGAAAGCTCTCCGCTAAACCTCTGCTCCTGCAGAGAATCCGACGTCATGCTCGGCCTGTTTAAGACACCTAATTGGAAAGTCTTGTTGGAACTGCCAACAATACTTACAATCAGGACATGCCTGGCAACCGGCGTGTGCTGATTGTAAGACTCTGTGGGGTCAACTAAAAACATACTGAACAGATTATACGGCTCAGCTGTGCCTGGGACAACCCTGGAGGATCCCGAAACACGGCGAAGGGGAGGGCTGTCGGGGATTTCATGATTCTAACTGCTGGTCATGCCTTGTGGGATACTCGCAATGAATTCAAAGCTATGAAAAATGCTGATTATTAGCTATGAGTTAAGTGAGGGTAAATGTGGTGTACGCCACAGATACACACTTGGGGTTCCCAAGTATCGACAGAGAAGCATTCCACATGTGGCCGTTAGCCAGGAGAAATTATTTTCATATTTCATCATTTTCTTTTTTTTTTTTTTTTTTTCTGAAAGCTGATCCTGTTAACTTGGTGCCTGGGGCTGTAGACTTGCATGGGCTGAAATTCAAACTCTCCATTCCCACTCTGCTGAGCTCCATCAGCTGAGGGACAAATGCTCTTGAGTTTTTTCATCAACACCTGACCTCGGTGCTCAGAGTTACATATTTTATGGAAAAAAGGTGTAGAGCTATGCTAAATGTAGGGTTTGCCAGATCCCTTTGTTTAGAGTTAAGCTTTTCATGTATAGCATATATTCTCACATACACTATCCATTTTTCATTGTCTACCACTTTTCATGCACTTAGGGTCACGGGGATGCTCAAGTATTTCCCAACTGTCATTGGGCAAGAGGCAGAAGCACGAACCATTGCGCCACCATGCCTCACAGACACAACATATTATTAAATTTACTTAATTTTGGGACTCGTCACTGCATGCAATTTAAATGCCAGCCCAGCAGGTCCACCTCAGAAGCCATTGCTGCTACCCTCTCCCACCTGAAAAAAAAAGATTCCTACATCAGGATGCTCTCTGTAGACTATGACTCCTCCTTCAACATAGTCATCCCCAATAAACTCAACGACAAAATGTCCACCCTTGGCCTACACCCCACCCTCTGTGACCGGCTCCTAGACTTCCTGGCTGGCAGACCCCAGGATGCCAGGATAGGTCATTGGATCTCAGCCACCATATTCACAAACATGGGCACTACTGTCAAAACGATCTACCTAATTTAAAAATGCTATACATATATTGATTTATATATGCTGAGTATTCCTTATATTTACAATAGATGTTGTTGTACCTTGCATAACATCATGAACCTGTAGGGCACAATATAATTCTTCATATTTTTGGCCTTTACCTTTCCCTACTTTCAGTTTTGATTTGAAAGCATTAACTGAGCTGATCATATTGGTTTTGCCTTTTCCTTGCAGCCCTAAATTAAGCTCATCCATCACATTGGTCAGATCAGTTAGAAATGCCAAGTCTAGCAGCCATCGATTGCCATTTAGTTGGTTTTATTTTGCATGTAGAAACTTCTTTATCTCCGGATAGAGCTCTTGAAATCTCTGCAGGAATTTCCGTCTACTAAGCCATCTCACATCAGTGTGTAGCAATAACTCAGAGTGGTCACAATCCGCCTCCTGTGGATGTATACGCAATAGCCGTCTTTGAAGAGACCTGGCCGAATAGAACAGGCAATCTTCGTTGCCACATTCATTATCTCTTTCATGTTTTGCATTTTTGCTTATTATGGTTGGTGGTGTTTTATGCAGTGGTAATTAAGGGAGTCGGATAAGTATCATCCTCCCTACACCTGACAATAAATCCATTCGAGGAGCCTACCGTCTGTGGTGATTGACATCAATTTGCACACTGGAAGCTGGGTTTCCTCAACAAAGTTTTTAAAAGACTGAAAAAATGTCCTCTACCCGGGTGTGTTCCCTTCATGTGTGGTATTGTTAACAGCTCAACTTTTGCAGTCATATCTGTAAAAAAAACCCTCCTCATAAAAAAATGCACAACTGGGCTTTATCACTTACGTCTTTAGACTCATCCAATGACAATGAGAAACACTCTTAGTACGTAGTGTCATTCCAAAGCTGCTGTGTTAAATCCTCGGCCATTTCTTCACAGCACCGTGAAACTGTAATTCTTAATAGTTGGAGAGCTTTGAATGTAGACAAAATCTCTGGTTTGTTTTTAAAATCCCGAAACACCGAGTCAGCCGCTTCAACAAATGCCTCTCCTATCATTTCTCCATCTTGAAATGACGTCTTGTGCTTAATGATGACATGACTGACCCTGAATGATGCTTCGGTGGCTGCCGTTGCTTTTGAAGTCAGCTTTGATAACAATACATTCAGTTTGGATTTTAATTCCTTACCTTTCTTTCTCAGGTTGCTTTTTGTTGGAAAGCCAATATTGTTTATAGTTTTTATCAACAGTCGCTCCACCTTTCCTTTCTCCTCCAATTCCAAATGGAAATGGCACGTTTTTGGATTCTTACCTGGTCCAGCTCCCCCACTGATTTTAGACCCTTTCACTTCGCCTGCAAGATTCAGTCGTGCATGGGGGTTGATGAGAGATGAGATGAGATTTAAACTCAAACTCAAATTTTGTTGTATGGTTGTGCAATGACAATAAAGCTTCTATTCTATTCTATTCTATTCTATTCTATTCTATTCTATTCTATTCTATTCTATTCTATTCTGAGATGTCAGCATGGGATGCACTGCACATCAATCAAGTCGCAATGCCACAGTGAGGATGGATAATGGGCTATTTCATTAAATGCAATGTGATCTATCCGCACAGCCTACACGATCGACCAGTCGATCGTGATCGATGTATTGAGCACGCTGGTCTACACCCTATTCACTCACGACTGTGTTGCCTCCCACGAAGACAACTTCCTCCTGAAATTCGCAGTTGATACGGCAGTGGTAGACCCTATCACTGGCAGGGACAAAACTGCCTAGATGGCAGTGGCCAGTCTGGTGTCATGGTGTAAGAACAATATCCTTAACACGGACAAGATGAAGGAGTTCATAGTGGACATGAGGCAGGTGAGGAAACCTGATCAGCCACTGCTCATCTGAGGTCTTAAGGTTGAGGGCGTGAGCAGTTTCAAATACCAAGGTGTCAATATCAGTGAGGGCCACACCTCAACACCGTGAAGACATTAAAAAGAGCTCAACAGCTGCTGTACTTTCTGAGGTTTGGCATGTCACCTAAGATCCTCAGCAACTTCTAAGGCTGCATTGTTGACAGCGTCCTAACCAGCTGCATCACAATGTGGCACAGCAGCACAACTGGTCTGGGCCGCAGACACCTGCAGTGAGTGTTCAGAGAAGATCACTGCACTCAGCCCCAACACAGCCTGTTCACACTCCTACCCTCCGGATGGAGGTACAGGAGTGTGACATGTAGGACGACATGACTGAAGAACCCGCTCGAAACAACTGCCATAAAGACTCCTGAACAGCTGACAGGAGTCAATAACCATGTACCACTCAGGACAATTCTGCAATTCAGCACTTCATATCCAGCACAGCCGGTGCTGCTCTAACTTTTCATGCGAGTCCTGTTCATGTCACATAACTGTCTGTTTAATCTGTCTACAACCTGCATCTGCACTTTGTGAGTTGCACACTCAAAGCTGCAGTCAACTTTAACTTGCACAATACTGTTTACATTTTCTAATACTGTTCACATTTTTGTGTATGTTTACAGTTCCCTGCACTGTTTGCATTTCTCTGCACTATTACATCAGGTTACTACAGTCTTTTTATTGTTATTCATCACACTTATCTGAACGCACATTGGACGGAAAAATAAGAATTTCACCAGACAGGGAAACACATTCCCAGACTGTAGGATAATAAACATATGGAATCTTGAATCATTAGAAATGTTATATTCTCTAATCTTATTCGTGTCTGAATATGTTTTCTACATCTGAATTAACTCATTCCCTCTTTTTCAAATCTTTTTAACAAATATTTTACAGCCAGTGTGTTTGCTGCAAAATATAGAATGAGTCAGTTGTAAAAAAACAGTCAAGGTGACCATATTTTTGGTATGTTCAGGAGTGTGTCAAGTGTTCAGACATATTCATGCTCAGGACTTGCAGAGTGGAAATAAGCATACTTTACAAATAAGATATCTGTTCATATTGACCACCTGTAACTCCCACCAACTGACTGAGAAAATTCATGGCCTGCCATCACTTTACAGATTTCAGCTCATGCAATCTATTTGCACACATGTGAAATTGCAAAAATTGAAGTTTACATTGCCGTTGCATCTTTGACTCACTGCCCTTTAGTGTGCTGCTATTTTTTAAATTTTTATCATGTCCTTACTGAGTTACACATGTACCTTATATGTTAATAACAACTTGTTACACGATCTGACACTGCAGGACTCAAATTAAGAGTTTAATTGTACAAGAAAACACTTTTGCTTACTGTACAATAAACAGCATGAATCCTTGAATCCACAAAACCCATTCCGGCAAACCTTACAACATTTATTGCTTCATAAGAATATCTATATTGCATCCGTATTTTAATAAAAAGGAGGACATCCTCCTGAACAGCCTCCTGAAACCCTGTGTGACTGAAGTAAAATGAATAGAATGTAGGTATAATTGAAGAACTTGTTAAGCATTTTTAATTTGTGTTATATTGATTACTCCATTAACCTTCTGAACCATATACATTCCTTATCTACATCTGAAGGAATGCCATGAAAATTTAAATGAAGACATCTTTTTATCTCAGCGATATATGATTGCTGATAATAGCAGGCATACATTGGTCTTCTGTAAGATTACATTCTCTTTTTTTCTGTCAAGCACCTGCCACTTCTTAACGGACCTCGGTAACTAATGTTGAAATTCTCTCCAGCAGGGGTGAGCTACAAGAAAAGAAGGAGGATGGGTATGTTAGGCGTCGAGCAAAATGGAGTGAAATTAAGGGCATTCAAAGGTGCATCTAAGCAACTAAAATACAGAATTAAGTATATGTAATAATTGTCAGTCCCTAAGATGTCAAACTGACTCAGGTTAATGTCGGTGGGCGCTTCTGCAAGTTCTGTAACACTGGCAGGATTCATTCATCCCCTATGTCATGACAGACCTCGGAAAGGAGACAGCGCTGGTATTAAATTCCGCCCTAAGAAAAAGCTTGTCCTCCTCCGACAGCACTGGAAAGTGTCCAGGCACCAGAGATGAAAATGAAAATCATGCAATGATCATACAAATCACCGGTTATATCT
Organism: Fistularia tabacaria; assembly: GCA_901007705.1. NCBI lineage: Eukaryota > Metazoa > Chordata > Actinopteri > Syngnathiformes > Fistulariidae > Fistularia > Fistularia tabacaria. Next base: position 17,143 of record CAAKHD010013445.1, read on the forward strand.
TGTTACACTTGAATTACACAATCTTGGAAAACAGAGGGACCGTGCCATTTGTGGAGAGTACGGAGTAATGAGGTTCTTTCAAACTGATTCCCCTCAGATTCAAATGGGTATGCATTTCAAGGTCCATCTTTGTGAAAACAACCAAAAGAAAGGAGTTAAAATACAACTAAATGGTTCCAGAAGGTATTTATTTTCTTTGTGATAGTGTTCAAGGGAAATGTATATTGGTCTACAGATATAATTCAATTTTTCCACCAAAAAGAAAGACAAAAAAACACTCACCGGGAAAATATTGCACTATAATAGCTGAAACCAGGAATTGTTTATTGTATTTTCCATTGCCTCGCATGGCATCTACACCCGGTACCTTTCAGGGATGGGCGGGGTCGTATTGTCCTCCAGCCAGAGGGAGGTCTGTCAGAGAGCATCCCACTGATGGGAAACAGCGGAAAGGAAACGGCGTTCAGGTAGAATGAATGACAGGTCTGTGGCTCTGGACGGGGCACAAAACAAGGCAGAAGTGGAACGAAGAACTCAAGCTCTCTTTTCCATAAGACACGTCGATTTGGGATGGGAAGGTGAATTTTATTACTACAACACAAAAGTGTGTGGGGGTCGTGTGTGAGGTGAAATGTTCTGTTTTCCCTGGTGATCACCCGATAGACCTTAAATTAAAAGGAAAGGAATTGACTGTTGAGTGCAAGCCTTGTTGTTGTTGTTTGTTGGGAGGTTTGCGGCGCAGCTGAGCGAGAGGGTCATTCTTTCAATTTCTACAGCTTATCTGCCACATAGGGTTGCTGAGGATGTTGTAGCCCATTCTCTTTTTTGGCGAGAGGTGTGGTACACCCTTGACTGGTCACCAATCGATACCAGGGCCAAGTATAAATACAAACAACCATTCACTCTCTCATTCACACAATAGGGCATTTTTCTCAATTTTTCCAATTAACTTTCTGCATGTTTTTGTACAGGGGTGGAAACTGGAGAACCTGGAGGAAACCCAAGTAGACACAGGAAGAACAAGCAAATTCTGCACAGAAAGACTGTGGGAATCAAACCAGGGGCCTTCATGCTGTGAGGTGGAAGCACTAACCAAAGCGCTCCCAGTCAGAGTAGACAAGGAAATACATTGAGTCATACAAGAGTGGTGTTTTGCTAAATGGATGAACATAATTTTTTGAAAAAAAGTAAATAGAAAACAAGGGTTGCTCAGTGGTACAGTGTTTTGGGCTTCTGCCTCACAAAAAGAGGGTCCTTGATACAATTCTGACAGGGGGCCTTGAGGGGGGCCTTGAGTTTGCATGTTTGTGTCTGTGTGGGTTTCAATGCGAAAACATTGGGTAGGGTTTTGGAGACCCTAAATGGCAAGAGAATGAGGGAGTGAACAGTTGCATTTCCCAATATGTGCCCCTGTGAATGACTAGAAATAGGTCCAGGGCCGCTTCTTGCTCAATTACAGCTGGGATAGGCTCCAGCAACCCTGTGTGCCAGAGTGCAGGATAAGCGGCATACATAATGAATGAATAAATGGCAAATACGCTTTAGAAAATACACTCTATTGTCAGAGTCACTCATTTGCAGTCACATGTAAACCCCTGGTGTCAGCTGCTTAGGCAGAATAGATCTGCAGGATTTGATTGATTTACAAAGCAGAGAACCTGGACTGGGCAAGGGTCAGGCAATTATATCAATTATCTGCTTGATCTGTGTTCTTGACCAGATTGCTCTGTGTAAAGCCGGGTTTAGAATCAAAGCTGGACAGGGGGTGTGGAGGATGCGATGGGGTTCCAAGTGAATACGGTCAAGTGAGCTGCCGGGGACACTGATTGAAATTAGGTTGAATTTTAGAGGAGCAAGGTTAGCCGACCTGAATGCTGACAGAAAAACAGCAATTTGCAAAAAAGGGATAGGCATGGCTGAGTGGGTTGGAGACCCAGAGATGGCGAGGCAGTGAGGTCTGAAGCCGAACAGGGTGGATCTTAATTGAAAGCAACTGGCAACCTGACCCTGCATACCTGTCTCCGGCTCCGCGATCGAGAAAACAAACAGGGCAGGGAGAGAGATATAGAAGCAGGCGCTGGAGAAGACAGCAGGAGGAGGTGACTGAAAGCGCCACACAGTGATGTACTTTTCCCACAAAAGAGCTGATTGGTTTGCTCATTTTTCAGTGACTCTCTTCCATGAACGATGCACATGCTATGAGTCCTAATTAATAAGAATAAGAATCTGAATCAGAATCTTTTCATTTGTTCACGAGGGACGATTGAAGGGTGTGGATGTGTCAGGAGGTCGGCCAGATTAGATTTAATAATTCATATCAATCCATCCTTTTTCACCAGTTATCCTACACTTGGGGTTGCAGGGATGCAGGAGGTTCCAGCCTGGTTTCAAGTCAATCGCAGGGTCATATAGAGAGACAAACAACCATTCTCACTTCTGGGCATTTTTCAAATAACATTCTGCATGTTTTTGGAAACCTGCAGACAGAGGGAGAACATACAAACTCCACAAAGAAAGCCCAAAACCAGGTTCCTTCATGCTGTGAGGCAGAAGTGCTAACCACTTCGCCAACATACTGTTCTGATACTGTATTTTTCATGTAATTTTTAGTCATTTTTACTTAACCATTTTAAATTTACAACCCATTGGAAAAGATTGTCGGAATTCTCCAAGCAAGAGCAATGCAGGGCTTAAAGTGACAAAGCGTACTGAGTTACTTTGATGTATGAACAGACTGGAGTTATACAAAATATACAAACTAATGCATAGAGTAAAAATGCCTTCTCAAAGAAAAGTGACGAAAAGAGAAGAGAGAAAAGCTGTTTGCAGCACAGGCCTTTGGAAATTCACTTTCAAACTTCCCAGTGAAAACATGACAATACACATATATGGATCATATACAAAAAAACGTCAGATTCTGCTTGGTTCACTTTGGCACTCAATCTGATGGGGCAGATAATATTTAATGGTTTATTACATATAAAACGCCCCTGTCCTATCTGTGGACTGAGGATATGTGGGGGGTTGAAGAAGCATTAGTCTAAAAAACATATGTGGAGAGGAACAAACGATGTAATACACAGGCCACATACCAGATAATGAGATAGAGTTAAAAAAATGCATCATGTCTTTTCAATCTATTTAATCAATGTGTGGAATACATTTACTCCCTGATTTGTAAATATGATTCAAATTAATGGTTGTTGTCTGCACTCATTCAAATCCAATTTCAGAAACTGACAGGAAATTATGTAGATCATCATTAAATAAAGCATATGAAACAATCCAGACACAATACTCTAAATTCTGAGGTTTAATTGATACATTATCACTAAAATAGGTTGAAATATCTTTCAAGTGCTGAACGAAAAGTCACAATTCGCTACCAAAAGAGAGGTTATGTACCATCTGTACACTGTCAGTGAAATACCAAAATTCCTGAAGAAGGAAAAGGGACACACTCACATCTAAACATACATCAATACACACACACACACGCACACACGCACACACACACACACACACACACACGCACACACACACACACATACATATATATATATATATATATAATTTACATATTTATTGATGAGTCATACAGTATGAGTCATGTATTATTTACCAAGAAGGTAACGTAAATACTTTCCGTGCCACTTTCAGTGTTTTTTCCTCGAGTCTTAGGCTCTGATGCCTAAGGCGCCTTATGCGCTGATGGAGTTGGAAATTGTCAGTACAGTTTTCTCTTGAGAACTTATTTTATTTTATTTTATTTTATTTTATTTTATTTTATTTTATTTTATTTTATTTTATTTTATTTTATTTTATTTTATTTTATTTTATTTTATTTTATTATTCCACCTGTGAAAATGCTAGAACTCTTTGGGAAAAAGCTGCATTTGTGAATGAAGCTTAGCTTGGGCTGAACAAACAAAACTCATAGACATAGATCAGTATCTATCTGATGAGTATATCTTGCAGCTTGTTCACACTTTTATGTTTCATACATGGTCAATTTCCATTAAATGGATCATAATCAGTCTTTATTCTCGTGATTGTTTTAATATAAATATATGTTTGTTAACCACTGTTGTCAAGACTGTATGTGGCATTTGTGAAGACAGCACAATGGTTGCTCACAATGAATATTCAATGATTTAAAGAGAAGGAAAATGAAAGAAATGTATCCCAATTAAATCCTTTTGAACTGATTTAGGATAACGGCACTATCGTTATCCTTCACACCAGAATCCAGCAGTAATAAAAGCGGGCTTGACATAACCCTCTGAGTGTAACTGACACATGAATAAGGTGAAGCTGTTACACAGCACGTCCTCCCAGCATGACTTGGAAAATGCATTGAGACTGGGGCTGTAAATTTCAAAAGGGGATTAGAGACTCGCATAACCTCAGCATAGTTTTACATAACAGTTTTCTCTGAAAATTCAACAATGTTAGCATTAGAAGAAAATTTTTTAACACAAATTGACAGAGTCACTTTTTCTTTTCTCCCTTTTTTACGATGACATTATTTCTCCAGGTCACAGTGAGTAGATAATGTGCTTTTTAAAATCATCCCATAAACAACTACTTCCAAGCCAAGTGAATGATAATGTGACCCAACACTGACAGCATTAAAATGCAGAGTACTGTTGTGAGAATTCCCTTTGTAATCAAATCAAGTGGTTTAAATGAACGAAATGAAATACATGAAAAGAAATGAATACAATCTCTTAGAACATGCAATTAGAATATTTTACTTTCTCATTTTATCGAGATCACAAGGTTAATTATTTTGTTATTTCTGAAGCTGTTTTTATTGACATGATGGGATGATTTTTCACATTTATGTTTTTGAAGCGTGTGTTCTTGAGATTAAATGATTTAACAGGCACTGATTGGATGTAACAGTGTAATGTTCAGTCCTATCATAGAGGTCAGCGATATCAGAGGAACATGAGGGTATTGATCAACATGCCGGGTATCTTTTCAATGATCCTTTCAATTCCTGACAAAGGCTGACATTTTTTTCTGGATGCAGTTATAGACAATATATGCGTCATCCAACAAAAAAAAGGTCCCTTCAGCAGAAGGAGCTGACCGAGGGGAGATGAAATGGAAACATGCTGGTCCAGAGGCAATGGTGCAAACGTGATGAAAGTGCAACTTGATTTGTCCCTACATTCAAAGTCACCAGAAAAGGAGGTCACAATCCTCATTGCAATTCCACGTCATTATAATGGAGAGACTTGTGTCAATTTGCTGCAATGCATGGGTAAGTCTCTGAATGATGTTGGCAATTTACAGACAATATAAAGGCTCTGTCAGATGTCTTCAGGCAGTAATACACTCTCAGTAACAAAAATTGTCCTTAATTTCCAACCTAAGCGCTTACTAGCTCTTAAGATTTCTGTAAATCACAATGACATTACATGAGGGCAGTCTTTGTTGTTGAGTGAATATATTTATAGAAACAATGCTTATTCAACCAATGTGAAGAGGAATATAGATTTTCTTGATGCTGTACATATGAAAAAAAACTGTTGGCTCTTCAATCTGTTGTTCTCTCAGCTGTGATGAACAGAAAGAGACAATCGAACTGAGATCAGAGAGGCAAAACTAAATCAAATGTTTTAAAACAAACTTTTCATATTGCTGAAATTCTCAAACTGAGTCCTTCCGGGGAACATTCCGGATGTGTACCTGACCTTTGATAGTTCAATTTGCAGTTACTCATACTTAAGTAATATAAAGTCCATGAATTGCACCATTTTAATTTCCTGCAGTCAAGACATGAATCTACCAAAGTCACAGTGCTGATGAGTTCAGCCGCATAAGCTGCGGCATGTTTGGTGTTTCTGAAGTTTGCATACATTTATATTAGACGTCGTGAGAAAGCATCAACACCATCATTAAGTGCAATGCCAAAGGATATGTCTTTGTTGTACTGGTCCATGTGCCAAATGTAATTTTGTCCCGTGAGACTGTAATGCCTTCTTCTGAGTCTCCTTGTTCTCGTCTGAAGTTCACCCTCTGGGTCCAAAACCGATTGCACTGCATATGCCAGGCATATTGAGACTTACCCTTCTGCTGCTCTGTAGCTCTATGTAATAATCCATTATTCACTGAGATGACCGCATTGCAGGTCAGCGATGGTGTCGAGATAACAACATCAGACTTGCCTTGATTGCACTGCCATCTTCCTTTGACTGTCCGTAACATAGCACGACACAAATCCAATCAGGGCCTGTGTCAGGTGCCGATTGAACAGATATGTGACTCCATGATCAATACTCTCTTCTCTTGCATCAGTAACCCGGGTGGTGTTTCAGGACATCTGAAAACACAGTTGCTTCATCGAGCCAAAAATATGTAGGAAGTTCAATAAATACTGTTACTAACACCCTCAGACATCTGTGTCACTGCCTTATAAAGGGTAGAATTCCCTGGGATTTGCTTGCTAGTTCTTTGTCCATTTGTCTGAAATGCTGACATGACAAGTGTCACCAGCAAAATTTGATTCGGTCTACTTAGTCCACTGCATCAGGGCCTATGAAAACTGCATTTTAAAACATAAAAGCAGAGCCCATTTAGTCTCCTGTAACGCAGGGATGTATGCTCACCTACTGTTGCAGCATCATTATCTCTGTGGTTTCTCTTTTGCAGGCCCAGGGTGGAAAGACCATCTTTAAGAGGGAACTTAAGTGGTAATTCAACAGAGATTATAAAGTTAGATAGATAAGGTTGCTAGGAAACGCTACTTGGGCATCTTGACTGATCTCCTCATGGTGCTGTTAGACAGTTAGGAGTCTCCTTGCTACGATGCCGTTAAAGGTAAAAATCGGTCACAGACACTTGAATTAAGCTGACTTTGAAATCACAAACACAGTTCTCAGTAAATCATATCAAAAGATTTAAAAAACATGGAATGTAGCAAAATCAGAAAGCTTTTCAACGTAATGACTCTATAGTTGTGTAGCTGTATAGCAGATGCCCCCATCCATTTATCCATTGTCTATGGCTTATCTGGGATAAGGATTGATGAGAGCTTGGAAGAATTCCTTCCACCGGTCCACAACGTCCCGGGTCGAGTCCAGCAGCGAACCATCTCCACAGTACACAGTGTTTTACAGTGTACTGCTTCCCCCTCCAGAGCCGTCGGACGGTGGACCAGAATCTCCTTCCAAAAATGTAATTCTCCATGACCTCGCCGGACTCCTCCTATGCCCAGATTTTTGCCTCAGTAACCACCGCAGCTGGGTGCCGCTTGGCCTGCTGGTACCTGTCAGCTGCCTCAGGATCCCTGCGGGCCAGAAAGGCTCAGTGGGACACCCTTCTTCAGCTTGACGGCATCCCTCACCATTGGAGTCCACCAACTGGTACGAGGGTTACCGCCTTGACCAGCAGCAACTACCTTACTACCACAGTTCTGGTCTGCCGCCTCAACAATGGAGGTATGGAACATTGCCAACTCAGGCTCAATGTCCCCTGCCTTCCCCGAGATGTGGTTGAAGCTCTGCCGGAGGCGGGAGTTAAAACTCATTATGACAGGAGACTCTGCCAGATGTTCCCAACAGACCCTCACAATTCATTTGGGTCTTCCAGGTCTGACCGCCGTTTTTCCCACACCATCAAAGCGAACTCACCACCAGATGGTGATGAGTTGACAGCTCCACCCCTCTCTTCACCCAAGTGTCCAGATCATGTGGCCTCAAGTCCGATGATACGACCAAAAAGTTGATCACCAAACTGCGCCCTAAGGTGTACTGGTGCCAGGTGCACATCTTTAAGTCTGAACATTGTGTTTGTCATGGATAATCCATGATGAGCACAGAAGTCAAGTAACAGAACACCGCTCAGGTTCAGATCGGGGGGACTGTTCCTCCCAATCACGCTTTTCCAGGTCTCGCTCCCCAACCCACTTGAGCATTGAAGTCCCCATCAGCCTCCCACAATAGCTCAAGCACCTTCCCCACCTTCGAGTTGACATTCCATGTTCCTAGAGCCATCTTCTGCAACAGCGTATTGGACCACCAAGGTCCTTCACTCCAGCCACCACCCAGCTCACATTGCACCCGACCCCCATTGCCCCTCCTATGGGTGGTGAGTCAAAGGGAAGAGGGGACCCACATTGCCCATTCTGGCTGACCTCAGGCGGGCCCCATGGGTACAGGCTCAGCCACCAGGCACCATGTTGGTGCAGGCAATAGAGGTTATGAAGAAGAGATGGGCAGGTTTGGTATCCAGGATAGGAACGTAGAGGGAAAAATTGTGGTAGACTTTGCAAAACGGATGGAAATGGCTTTAGTAAATACTTTTTTCCAGAAAAGACAGGAACATAGGGTAACTTATAAGACCAAAGGTAGTGGCACGCAAGTAGACCACATCTTGTATAGACAAGGTAATCTGAAAGAGATCAGTGACTACAAAGTAGTGATAGGTGAGAGTGTAGCCAGACAGCATAGGATGGTGGTTTGTAGGATGACTCTGGTGACAAGGAAGATCAAGAGGACAAAGGCAGACCAGAGGACAAAGTGGTGGAAGCTGAAAGGGGAGGAGTGTTGTATGGTTTTCAGGGAGGAGATGAGAAAGGCTCTTGGTGGTCAGGGAGAGCTTTCAGATGACTGGACAACTACAGCTAATCTGATCAGGGAGACAGGTAGGAGAGTACTTGGTATGTTGTCTGGAAGGAAAGTAGATAAGGAGACCTGGTAGTGGAATGAGAAAGTGTAGGAGTACATACAGAGAAAGCAGTTGGCAAAGAAGAAGTGGGACACTGAGTGTAAGGAGGGGGAGAGAATCCACAAGAGTCCACAGTAAGGAGGGAGAGAATGATTTATACAGGTTGGCCAAACAGAGATAGAGACAGAAAGGATGTACAGCAGGTCCGTGTGATTAAGGATAGGGAGGGAAATATATTGACACATGCGAGAAGAGTGATGGGAAGATAGAAGATGGAAAGAGTACTTTGACGAGCTGATGAATGAGGAAAATGAAAGAGAGGGAAGAGTAGAAGAGGTGACTATTGTTGAACACAAGGTAGGTAGCAGAGATTAGTAAAAGTGAAGTAAGGAGGGCATTGAAGAGGATGAAGAATAGAAAGGCAGTTGGTTCCGATGATATACCTGTGGAGGTATGGAAATGTACAGGAGAGGCAGCGGTAAAGTTTCTGGCTGGATTATTCAACAAGATCTTAGAGAAAGAAAAGATGCCTGAAGAGTGGAGAAGAAATGTGATGGTGCCCATTATTAAGAATAAGGGGGATGTGCAGAATTGCAGTAACTATAGAGGGATAAAGTTGATGAGCCATACGATGAAGTTATGGGAGAGGGTCGTGGATTCTAGACTGAGAGCTGAAGTCAGTATTTGTGAGCAGCAGTATAGCTCCATGCCTAGAAAGAGTACCACAGATGCAGTATTCGCTTTGAGAATGCTAATAGAGAAGTACAGAGAAGGTAAGAGGGAGCTACATTGTGCTTTTGTAGACCTAGAAAAAGCATACGACAGGGTGCCGAGAGAAGAACTCTGGTTTTGTATGAGGAAGTCTGGAGTGGCAGAGAAGTATGTTAGACTCGTCCAGGACATGTATGCTGGTTTATTAGACAGTGGTGAAGTGTGCTGTAGGTGAGACAGAGAAGTTCAAGGTGGGGGTGGGACTTCATCAGGGATCAGCTGTGAGCCCCTACTTGTTTGCAGTGGTGATGGACAGGCTGACAGATGAGATTAGACAGGAATCTCCATGGACCATGATGTTTGCAGATGACACTGTGATCTGTAGTGAGAGCAGGGGACAGGTTGAGGAAAGTCTTGAGAGGTGGAGGTTTGTTCTAGAAAGGAGAGGAAAGAGGGTTAGTCACAGCAAGACAGAATATATGTGTGTGAATGAGAGGAACCCAGGTGGAATGGTGAGGCTGCAGGGAGTGGAGATCAAGAAGTTGGAGGATATCAGGTACTTAGGCTCAACAGTCCAGAGCAATGGAGATGGTGGAAAAGAGATAAAGAAAAGGGTTCAAGCAGATTGGAATGGGTGGAGAAAAGTTTCAGGGGTTCTATATGATAGAAGAATGAAAGGAAAGGTGTACAAAACAGTGGTGAAACCAGCGATGCTGTATGGTTTGGAGATAGTGGCACTGAA
>CAAKHD010013446.1:0-42896 GCA_901007705.1 Fistularia tabacaria
TCGAAGGACCAAAATTAATGTCAGGTCTAAAGCACCTCAGACATCATTGCATACCTGCACAGAGAGAAGACAAGGGACAACAGTACTCTTTTACTTGCAAGGAGAACGGAAGGAGACGTGCCCAGCAACACTCTCCCACCGCTCTGGCGCACATCTCTCCGTACCTTTCTTTTATTTCCTTATTTCCTTAGGGTGGTCCCTAGTTACAGGGTGTTTTGCAGCTCTAAGGGGTGGGGAATTTTACAACAACAACGTTTTGAGATTTATAACACTATAACGAGACAGTGTTGTGCCGCCATGGTTATCTCCAGGGACCGCCTGACACCATCCCTCCCTCCAGCTGCCAGTGCGCGGCGCCTTGTTTTTGTTGTCAGTCTGGCTGGCCTCCAGCTTTTCTCACTCTTCTGATAATGATGTTCGGTCTTGCTGCTGTACATCCCCTTTCTTCGAAAGTAAACCTCCATCCATCAACCATTGTATGCAGCGTAAGTAGATAAGAGCAGGAATGTTATAAGACAACTGCCTGCTTTTTAATACTTCAGGCAGAAAGACAGGACTTAGAAAGAGCGAGGAGTAACATCGTGATAACATAATCATATATTTCTCCAACAGTTTGTTCTAAACAGTTGATAAATAATAAAGTCCCACTAGCCTTATCCAGACTCGATTCAGGACCCCGTATGCACTGTTCTTCGCAGATCGCAGCTGATGTGCAGCAGATAGGATGTCTTGTTAGCCTCTTCTATTCTCTTATTTTTAAAGCTTTCTAACAACAGTCTAATTCGTCATTTGTCAAATGTAGGAGAGAAAATAAAGCAAGGGCTAAGTTTATGATGAACATTCTGGATCTTATGCACAATGCAATAAATAATAAATAGTTCAGTGAAATTTTCGCATAGTATGTGTCAACATTTGGGTCATTCAGTCTACCGAAACAGGCATCTTCCCATAAGAGGTTTCCTTTAAACAACATCCAAGGACAAACTTGTTCGATTATTCCCCATAAACATTGCATCTATTCTAAATTTATTATGGTCCATTCTTTTCATACTGTGTATTATCAGCTTTAGCATCTAAAGAGTAAGTACACTCACTAAGGAAAGCAAGGAGGACAGGGTTCCCTTGACACTTCCTTAGGAAAGGCAAGTTTATTGGCACCGAACATAAGGCTCCACCCCTTTTTGTGCTTCAGCATCAGTGTACTCTAGCCATTAGAGAGTGAACCCTCGGAAGTCAACTTCCCTTGGAATCAGATTTGACCCAGCATCGTAAAGCACAGAGTCAGAGAGAGAACGCTGTCTTCCCAATCAACAGTAAAAACACAAATTTTGCCTTTTTGCTGTTAGCCCTGTTTTGTCCCTATATTGAACCAAAGTATGTGCTCTTAAAATCTGAGAAATCCACGCATATGCGTAGACCCACACACAGACAGTTACAAAGAAAGGAGAGATAGGAAAAAGAGACTGTCAATATCATCACCCTCCTAATCCACCAGAATCTGTGTTTCCTGCTGAAAACAGAATCTGTGTTTCCTGCTGAAATATATTGATTGTCTTCTACCGATCTATTCCTCTGTGTTTTATCAATACTTGTTCCACAGAATTTCATCGTTGAGTGTCCACTGCTCCTAGGCTCTGTATTAGATGTATGAGGTCCTGAGAGGCTCATATAATTATCACATGCATAAAGTCCTGAGAGGCTCATGTATTTATATTTGTCAGATGTAAAAAACACAATCTCCTTTGAAGCTCATAGGTATTAACAATAAAAGGCAAAGAATGTCTCACCTTATAAGCTACTACAGCTTATACAGTATATTCAATCATTAAGTCACCTCGATATGTCAATCACAATAAGGTCTATCACATATGTAGGTCAACTACTCATAAACAAACACACACAAATAATCTCGACACGCAACACATATTCATTCACATTCACACAGACACAGATCAGGACATGACAGAGATCTCAACAGCGCTCAGTCCCAAAATTCAGAGTTGACTCATTCATATTTTACTCTTCTCTATCTTTTTCCGAAAAATCCTCAAATTGGCTAAGCTCCTTTAAAACCATTTGTCATTTTACAAGGTAGTTCCCTTTGCGTGCTCATTACACAGTATTTATTCCTTATGTGCTCCTTGCTCACTATTTCTGGGTTAGACTGAGCCTTACTCCAACATCCACACACCATCATCATCAGTAATTCTTTTTCAGTGCATCATGCTAGCAACCGCTCACAGCAACCTCCCCCAAAAGCAGCATCCTGTTCATAAGAAATATTCACCTGATGTCGACGTGGTCCGAGAGTGCCAAAGAAGCTCTCGACAGTTGCTGGATTCCATAGCTGATCCTATTTGTGAATCAAAATTTCTTGTAATTTACCAAAAAGTGATGGTGTAGAAGATGATGAAGAAGATTGCGTTGACATTATTTTGATTATATTATAAGATTTTATTACAAAAAAGCATGGCATCAAACTGGCACCATGGTCTGCCTGGAGAGCTGCCTTGAGAGCATTCTGCCAATGTAAATGTTTCTCTTGATCTGTGTATCTCACAGGGTTATATAGCTCCGTCTCTGGACCTATCGCTGGTCGTTTTACTTAAAGAGTACGCTTGAGTTGATTAGGATGGGTGTTGATTCTCCAAGATGAGGAAACGTCAATAACAAATTGCCCTCAATTTAACCAGTATGAACTTTTGACATTGTTCATTCTGGCCAGATGTTCTTGCAATCGTATGAGTTTCTAAAATCTAAACAGACAGACGACAAGTTTGTTGACTCAGATCTTTTGCAGCATTTCAGTTACCTCAGTTTCTTGTAATATAAGCCTTTTTAAATAATTTTTTAAATCTGTTTAAGTCTGTAAGCATGTGTTACAAATGGATCTCCCGCTTCTTTTTTTTTCAGCTGCTCCGTTCAGGGGTCGCCACAGTGCATCAACATCCTCCATCTAACCCTGTCTGTCTTACAGATGGATATGACCCAAAAAGTGGTACCCACCGCTCCATGCTGCTCTGCTTGCTGATGACATCATGTGACTTGTCAGACCAAACCAAGGGCTGGAAAACCACACGCAAGATTGCTGTCAGTTCCATTGTGTCTTTCTATGAGCTCTAGTGACCTTGACAGCTTAGTATTAAGTGAAATCATCTTGAATTAGCAAAATAGGTTTGGATTATTCTAGTTCTTGGGCATATAATACATATATGACATTATATTGTGACAATACTTGTAAAGATTTAAAATAGCTTGATTGGTCTGAGTAACCAGAAGTGGGCTCATGATTACGTGATTTAATTATCATATGAATTAATATAAGCCAGCAAGTATGAATTGTTACCAAGATTGAGGACAATGAAGGTTGATATTTTCGGAAGATAAGGGAGTTTAAGGTAAGCTAGACAACTATTTAACCATAATCAACTAGAACACAGTCCTTGAAAAAAATCACTCTTGCAACATAAAAAAACAACACAGTTCAACGCAGAAATAAGCATATGTCAATGGTTATATCTGGACTCACAGCTCTCAACTAAGTCCTAACAGACAAATAGCATTTGAATTCTAACAGAAGTTCAAATGAACAAGGTAAGAAAACATCCAGAGAAATAATGCTGGCCGCGTAGATAAAATGAACATAATCTAGCTGAGACATGACAGAAGTGTGAGTATGTGCACTCACACACACACACACACACACAAGGGGAACCAACAGGACACAGGTGAACACACATTTACACTTTAAGACAAACCCTGACAAGTTACTCAATAAGTTTGGGTGAGACAAATGGTTTGTGTCTTTATTTCTCTAATACATTCTCATTTTTAACATTTGACAAAGGTCTCAAGCAGCAAACACAACTATAATTACAACCCAGAATTAACAGATATAAAATAAGTACTATAGCGAGTTGTTAGTTTTGATCATCAAGCAACCTGCTACATGTTTTTGGATTGTGGGAGGAATCTGGAGAACCCGGATGAAACTCACAAAAACACAGGGAGACTGCAGACCTCATATAAAAACACCCTCTGTCTGAATTCCCGCCCACTTCCAAGCCTGTCTAAGTGTTGTTGAGCAAGACAATGAACCCTTGGTGTCCCTAAGTGACTGCCAACTGCACATGGTTCATCCATGATGAGTTAGATGCAAAGAAATAATATCCTGCAAGGGATTAATCAAGTACAATACAAAATAAGTCAAACACATCGTATTAAGGATTAAGGATAGTTGGCCCAACTATCAAAAATGTAATTGTCATGGGCTATGTTTCCATTTCAGTTTAAACACTCCCAAAAAACTCCAGGACACTATCTTATATATAGCATAGCTCACATTTTGCACATGAGATGTGCGCATTTTGCACATTCTTGAGACCTAAAGAAAGGCTAAAGGTCTCATAATTTATTTAAATATAAATTCCATATGTTCCATATGAACTTCACTTCTCACTTTATTTTCTTTAATTCTTACCTGCTGTACTATAATTTGTGTGTGTGTGTGTGTGTGTGCGTGTGCCTGTGTGTGTGTGTGTGTGTGTGTGTGTGTGTGTGTGTGTGTGTGTGTGTGTGTGTGTGTGTGTGTGGCTGAGGAGAGCGAGATCTCCCAAGCCGAGCGGCGTTGACACACATGGCTAGTGAAGCGTGCGCTCCATTTAACTGTATGGCTCCCTCCAAGGTTGTGGTGGATGGCGCTGGACTGGCCTGCAGCAAGATGGCTAGACAGTCACTGGACTTTCCAGGAGTCGTCGCCCGGTCGAAAAATAAAGACACGGCACACAAATTACCATGCACTATTCATGTCACATGCACGCCACTCTTTATACGTCTCCAGAATTACATTCAACAGAAAAAAGGAACCTGCCTTTTTCGAGGGGCGGTAGCACAGATAGCGAGGCCGAAGCACAGATAGGCCTTTTTTTATTCATTTTGTATTTTCTCTCTGTTCATTGGATTTGTGACGTAATCCCCCAACCACCCCCTCCTTCTCATGCTCACTGACATGGGTTCAGCGGAAAATAAATAGCCTGGTTTTCCCGATGCACTGCAGACAAGCACACCAAAAGATGCAGATAATGATAAAAATAATAATAACAACAACAATAATAATAATAATAATGATAATAATAATAATGATAATAATAATAATAATAATGATAATAATAATAATGTTGCAGGTCCAGTGGTTAGTGCTTCTTCCTCACCGCAAGAAGGAACCTGGTTCGATTCCCACCAGAGGTCTTTCTGTGTGAAGTTGATCATGATCTACCCCTGTCCGCCGTTCGGTTTCCTCCAGGTTGGCCACTAGCCATGGAAAAATGGCCCAGATGCGTGAATGCGAGAGTGAATGGTTGTTTGTTTCTATGTGCGGCCCTGCGATCAACTGCTGACCGATTGAGGGTAAACCCTGCCTCTCACTCAATGACAGTTGGGTCAGGCTCCAGCATCCCCACGACCCTGAATGCAGGAAAAGCAGTAGATAATAGATGGATGGATGGAGCAGGTCATATCTCAACACCAGACAGTAGTGAATTTGCCACTTTCAAAGCCTGCATCCAGTTTAAGAAAGAAAGGCTGAATATTTTTATTTCTAATTAAATTATTGATAATTATTTATTTGATTTTATTTAATGTAAGTGATTCACTGGTCCAGGACACCTGTGCTTAGACATAGAAAATCACAATGCCTGAGACTCTAAATCCAAACAATGGCAAGAAATATAATTAGCATTATTCATATGAATTACATTTTTTTTTCTTTCAAGAATTTCAAGGATTAAAAGCTTTTATTTTATTTGCACACTGAGGAAACATGTTTGCCTGTACATTAAAAGTCTTACTTCTCCTTACTGATAGGTTGCGAGTCAAAGAGAAATTTGCAAGTTAGTAGAGACAAAACAATAAGATAACAGGCAAAGGACAAACGCAAGAAATAAGTCCAAATATAAGTACAAATCCTATATTTCTCAATCGCCATGAACAAGGAATAATAGTTTTCTGTCGTCAAGTGATAAAAATCTACTATCATATGCTACATTAGAAGAGATGATCATCTTAAATCTGATCTTAAGACAAATGTAAGTTAGAGAATATGCAAAAAATAGAAACTAGAAGAAAATAAAAGGACCAAATGAGTGATATATAAATAAACGACCTTATATAAATGTGCAATATGAATTTCTCCTCGTCAAAGCTGGAAACTTTATTATTAGTTGTAATTCCCCTGGGATATTTCTGTCGAACATGCGCCCACAATGCTAACAGTGCATCACTCTCTAAAACAATATTAAGGATTTCCTGGCACTCAGATGTGCCCCAGTCCTTCCTGCACCAGAGTCTGTTCAAATTGTGTTGGGAGGGGGTTACGTCTGTGAAATATATCTTACATGATGAGTATTGATCGGGCAGGTACTGAGCACCAGGGTAATCTCTCCGCGCATGGGAAGATTTCATTTGCACAGAGTGCTTTGAGAGGGATCGACCGTTTGGACAGATTCACTGCATGCAATAGAGTCCTTCCTTAACACACACACACTCACAGTCAAACTGGCCATTGTTAAAGCTGGGAGTCTACACGTCTTCCAAATAGGGAGATTGGGGTTTTATTTTGAAAAAATCAGTTTGATTCCAAAGTGGTCTTTTTTTTTTTCAAATTAGTCTTTCACTAGTTCTCTTTACATCTGTAGTACTATGAAAAGTGATGTGCAAACAATGAGCTCTTTTACTCGATGTGCAATCAAGTGTATTTATGTCCTCGTTTTTCTCACCAGTGTGAATTTGAGATCAGCCAATCACATAAATCTCAATGCGCCGGGTGTACAGGGATGTAGTGGGCATTCTTAAACTGTAGGTGGCGGCGTAACGTTGGACATAACAAATCATTTGCTGGCTTGGCTGTCTCAGTTCCGGCTTTAAATCTCTTTATTTTCCATAAAATAACAGGACAGGAGAAACCACAGGGATGCTTAACTCTGGTCAGCTCAGCTGGGAAAAGGGGTGATTGGTGGCAGTACAACTCCTTTCATTCACATCCAGGAAACCCAGTGTGAAAATTTAAAAAGCATGTTACAAGAAAAGAAAACTTATTCATAAATAAATGCTTCAATATTATTCGTGTCCCAGCTCACAGATTAGCATCTGCTTGGAGAGTGGGCGGGGTTCATGTGACCATGTCTGCATGTCCTCAATTGGGTACAGGGTGTCTGAGTGGTGGCTTGTTATAATTACTTGTTTTTGTTCCAAATGTTCATGCACAGTGAAGTGCAAACTTAAAAAGAAACAGTATCAGATAATAAAACTTTTTAAAAGTTTTTTTTTTATTTATTTAATTTTTATCCTGTGTGCTCCAGTATTGGGTTCTGACTCCATATTGTTCGAAAAATCAGCTACCACCGAATAGAAGTTAACTGAGTAGAATGCAGGAAACGTGATAAGGACTCAGAATGAGTCATCCCCGTGCGAGGACTGAATTGCATGGGTGGATGAGAAATGACAACGTGTTTCCCGCTCTCCAGGACGTGATGGTGGTAGGCGAGCCGACCCTGATGGGTGGCGAGTTCGGAGACGAGGATGAACGTCTGATCACGCGGCTGGAGAACACGCAGTACGACGCCACCAACGGCCTGGATGATGAGGATGACTTCAACAGCTCCCCAGCTCTGGGCAACAACGCGCCGTGGAACAGCAAACCGCCAACCGCCCAGGACAGCAAGCCCGAGAGCACAGCAGCCCAGCCGTCACAATAAGACACGAAAATTCTGCAGAGCCCCCTGTCTCAATGTGGACCGGACTTTCCAGCCTCCAACCACTCCACCAAGGGGTGGGGCTTCCATGCCTCGCAACGGAACTGGACATTTCTCTTTTTCTCTGAAACATCTTTGGGGAACTCGGGCAGCCTTGCACAGCAATACCCACATGTCAAAGACCAGGAACGTGTGTGCGTGACTCTCGTGAAGCACTGATGTAAAAATAGCGAAGCGGGGGCATTTTTATGTTTGTTTTTATTCTTTAGTGGTGGGGGGTTTCTTCAAGAATACAGTGGATATCATGGCTGCGATTGGTTGACCCACGGGTCGCAAGTCATCACGCTTACAGCAGACAGTTTGGAGAGCAGGAAAGAGAAGAAGAAGAGGAAGACAACAAACTTTTCAGAAAAAATCTAAAAATGAACAGGGAGAAGGTGAGGTGGTGTCAACGGAAGCATCAAACCACATTGGAGACAAATGAAACATTGTTTGAGGCAATTGCATTTTTATTGGAAATTCAATCAGCTGTTGGTTTGCTCCTGCCGTAGCTGTTTATTTCCATTTCCAATTAAGAGGAAAATCGCAGCCCCCTTTCGCTGCCGCGGACTCCTTTCAAATTTGCGTCCCTAAGATTGTTTGTTTTTTTCCCACGTTACCACGGCTGTCGCCGATTGTGATTTCATGCAAAAGCCACTCTCGATTGTGTTACCTGGTCTATTGGTATTTGGCTCCTCTCGGAACCCTCCGCCGACACGTTATCTCTCCGCCGACCAGTATGTGAACTTTTTTTTTCTCCCCCCCCCCTCAAAAATTGGACTCTTTTTCCCTTTAATGACCTACTCCCAAACTGATACTAAAGCATTTTCCTGCATGGGTTTTATAAGACTTTCATTTCCTTTGATATGTGAGCTTTTTTGGAAACATGACTTTATTTCCTCTCTCTCTTTTGGGTTCATCAGTTTGGGAACACTGTAACAAGGTTTGTAGCTCTGTAAATAGAAGCGGACTCTTATTTTGTCCGCTGTAAATCCGCCACAGAAACCAGTCTGGACATGGCAGCTCTTTTGTTTTCTTTTCCTTTTATTTTCGTACAGGAGGTTTTTCGGATTTCTGTCGGGTGGTTCGGATGGATGCCGGTTTTGCTGGTGAACTCCCACAACCCCTCCCCCCGTCCTCTCTAGCTAGTGCAGAACCAAAGCCACAAACGTCAACACTACCTTGTACATTCTTTGACGTACGAAGGAAGCGATCTCACACTCTTTTAAGGACGCGCGGCTAAAAAAATCCCAGCCACCCCACAGAACCGCCCTGCCGTCCCTGTTTCTTGTGTTCACGGTTGCTCTTTGATATTTTTCAGTGAACTGATAATCATCCCGGATCCTCTTTTGTTGGGACTTTGTTTGGAAAACGGGCGAGAAGACAATGCTGAATGTCTTCACACGATTGGATCTTACGGATATTTATTTGTGCATTTGTAAGGAAGCTAACACATTTCTAAATATGTTTGAGGCTAGTATTATTAGACACCATTTGTATATTATATAGCAGAGGTGTTCAGTGTCATATCTGATGTCTGGTATGTATGCTTTACCATTACGTGTGCCAATAAACCGTGCTTACAAAGGTAAGTCTCACGCCCCTGGAGCGCCAACTTTATTTTTGTCAACCCCGATACTTTCAATTAGGTGGTCTTGGCGGCACATACAGGGAGAAGTCACTTGCACGTGTGGTAAGGATGAGGACAGGGATTTTTACAACCGCAGGTTCAGTTTGCGGCCGTACATTGGCGCAATAATTAGCGCTATCACAGCAAGATAAGATTGGATTCCAACAAGGGGGCCTTTCTGTGTGGAGCTTGCAAGTTCTCCCGTGTCTGTGTGGGGTCTCCTCCGGGTTTCCTTGTTTCTTCCCACAGTCCAAAAACATGAAGGAGGTTCATTGGAGACCCTAAATTGCCCAGACCTGTGAATGAGAGAGTGACTGGTTATATGTCTCTATATGTGGCCCTGTGCCCAGTATCCCACAGACTCCATCTCACTCAACCTGACTGCAGGATAAGGGGTGCAGAGAATGAATGAGTGAACGAAAGGTTCGGTTTGCATCGGCTCAGGATATGGGCCTGCTAGAGCCTCCTTCTGGCCATAGCCAGAAATACACACTCCTGGGTTCCTGCAGATCCTGGAAAACCTTGCGAACTCACCTGAAATCAAACTAACCTAAAGAATTGATCATAGTTTGGACCCCTTGTGCAAAATATGTTATAATGTAGGGTTAGATTAAAATAAGAGAATCATTCAGGGAACAGCAGGGACAAACAGCTGCTCATTTTACTGCGAATAATTAAATTAAATGTATTCCTTCTTTTGTCAGACCTGGCAAGGGTCAAGGATGTGACTCCGAGGGGAGCCAGCAGGTCAGATTGGGACGCAGCCAGCGCCTTGACCCAGTGTTCAAGTTATGGTTCATTTAGTGGCTTCCACATTCATGACCCTGCTCCCTTTTCCTCCTTACAGAAGACATCAAGCTTAAATTCCAAAAAGGCAGTCATGAGTGTAGACCATTCAATGAGTAGCATCTATAAACAGTCACAAAACTATGATTCTGCTTAAAATGTAACTCGAGACGCAGTGTTTCTTCTCATTTATTTAATTAGTATTTTGTTTTTGATTTTTATTCTCAGAGAATTAAACATTCTGAGCAAGATATAATCACTTATCCAGTAGCTCACATTTGATTCACCTACTCTGTATTCATGCATGTTCTGGAGTCAAAGCTCCATTCTAAAAAAAAGAAATGTGTTTTTCTTCTTGATCCTTCGGTTGAATGTTTGAGCTTCTCTGTGCTGAATCATGTATGTGCAGAGTTTTCTCAGACTGCTTTCACATTCATCTGCTGAAGAGGGGAAATTCTCTCTGTGCTAAGTGGAAAAAAAACAGTCGATTTTGGATTTTTGCAATACGGCAGACACAGATGCTGTTTTTAACCTTTTTTTATTCGGACAGGGTAATTATGAATATGGATATGTTTTCTTATGTAGAAAAAAACATTTCAGCAACAATTTATTTTTCCAAGCAATGGGAATCGAACATGGCTGGAGGGTATGCTTAATATGTAGAGCCCAATTCTAAGCAGCAAGTTTCCTGGGTAACCTGCATAGTTTAGCAGAATGAAATCCAAAATGTGAAAAAAAAACTGGTAGGTGCACAAGTGTATGGATTTTTTCGCTGTTCTCGGCGAAGTTGTCCTGATATCTCAGGAGGAAACGGGCCCTTGGTGCTGTTGTTGGGTAGACTTTCAACGCGAGGGGGATATGGTGGATCTTTGGCGACACCAGGTGGACAATGTTCAGTCCAGCAACAATATTCTGTCCGGGGTCAGAACCCACCACAACGATACAAGACCATTCTTGTTAAAAATATGTAATGTTGCAAAGACTGCGGTCTTATCAAAATCAATAAGTGGTCTACACAGATCAATAACATCCTCTCAAACTATTTTTATATTTAAGTCTATTGATATTATGCTGCTTTTAAGCTTTATTATATCGGAAATATAAAAAAAAAAAAATCACCATTGTATTCTTTATTGTAGACTGCACGTATTATAAGCAAGCGGAACTTTGACATCTGAAGAGCTGAATGACCTGACTTGGTCAAGTCAATTGACCAACACATTCTTGTTTTAATGCTTCAACCTTAATTTATTTGTATATCATCTATACCATGTATCCTGCACTCAGGGTTGTCAGCTGTCATTGGGCAAGAGGCACGGTTCACCTTGGACTGGTAGCAAGTCAATCACAGAGCCTTATATGGAGACAAATATCCATTCCCTCATTCACACGTCACATAGAGACATACAACCATTCACATGTCTGGGCAATTTAAGGTCTCCAGTGGACCCTCTGCATTCTTTTTGGCTTTGGGAGGAAATCAGAGAAATCCCATGTAGACATCAGGAGAACATGCAAACTCCTCACAGAAAGGCCCCCTGTCTGAATCAAACCAGTGACCTTACTGTGAGGATTAAGCAGCAACCAATTTTCCATCATATCACCTTTTACCCTAACTTTCTTATTATAATGATTACAACTTGGTTGTTTTTTTTCTAGTCATAGTCGTAGTAATAAATAGTCACCGTCATCCTTGTGATAGTTATAGCTGAAGTAGTGATTGGTGGTACGGATATTCGAGCTGTTGATTTACTTAAATCAAGCTGAGAATGGATAAATCAATTCACATCAATAAACATTGATTAAACACAAATATGTTAAACAAACTAAAAACCTTTGTAACACTCACTAGATCTGCATCTACAAACACAGCGGCTGATCGCCACAGCATAATCTTACTTATTCAATGCAGATCAGCTTTTTGCTGAAGAATAAATGGTTAAAACCAAAACGTATAATCGTTATTACAGTGACTGATAGCAAGAATCACCTGTTTACTCAGTAACCAGCTCAGCCACAGCACATAGATAGATAGATAGATAGATAGATAGATAGATAGATAGATAGATAGATAGATAGATAGATAGATAGATAGATAGATAGATAGATAGATAGATAGATAGATAGATAGAAAATAATTGTCTGTGGAGGTTCTCAGTCATCCGGGTCATGATGAATTCTTGTCGTGCTCAGAACATCAGAACTGAAGAAGCCTCTTGGATGAGGGGTGAAACGTCTTCAAGAGAAGAAATTCAAGTCCAGTTGCCACGACAAGACGTTTACTGCAAATAACGTAAATTGCTATAGTATGTAAGTTCGGAGATTGAAATTAAAATCAAAATCACTGACATTTCAGAAGATCTAAAAATAAATAGTGTTCCGACCTAGTTGTTGGGGAGTTGATGTTTACCGTCTGAGTGATGACGTTGCACTGCGCGACGCCACGGAAAGACGGCGGCGGCGGCCCAAGTAAAGATGGCGGACGTGTCGGGCACCGAGCTGTCAGAGGAGAATGAGGCAGATGTTGAGCTCAGAAAACGGCACAAAATACCCTGGGAGGATCAGCACGAGACGGGCAAGATTGGCGTATCCTCGCCGCTCCCTGAAACGCTGGGGTTTTACGATATAAGAGCTGTCAGGCGGGAGCAGCGAGACCCCTCGGCAGGTAAATACCCCTCGGCTGACGCCACGGCTAGCATGCTAATACATGATAGGCTGCGGCAAATATTTTTGCGTTTTTTATGTTCTGCGATTGTCACTCAAGAAAACAAACCGATAGTGAATAGTTACAAAATGACAGCCAGACAGAGTTCGTCAAGCTTCAGGGACAACAGGTTGGGTCAATGAACGTCATATAGAGTTGACGGCTGTGAACTACTTGGTTAATTAATGTCAGCTTGATTAATTCGTAACGATTGTCTTCGAGGTCCCGCTCAGAAAGCAAACTCCCTCACTGTCTTACCTAATATTAAACCCGATAATAGTTTCAGCCACACTTGTTTAAATGGATTCATCACAACATATACTGTGCATATTCTTTTTCTATTTTGTTATTTTAAGTGACTGGTAAACCACTGGGCTTGTTTTTTTTTCCCCCTTCCTATTCCTAAATTAAACAATCAATCTGTCCCCATGGATGAGTTTTAGCTCTCATGCTATTAGCTTTCTTTAATTCTGCATTTTTCAAATTTAGTTTTGCTGGGTTTTGTTCTCTGAAGTGTTCTGGTTTAAAAAACACAAAAAAGACATTTGAGCACATGCTTTAAACCTATCAATGCCTATTAATCCATCCAAAGACAGCAGTAGAGCATTAGGTTGTTTAAATAACAGTCCAAAGAGCACTCTGGATTGCAGAAGTCAAATGTGTTTGTAGCAATAAAATATCTTACCCAAACTGGCACTTAACTTCAAGACTGTGGTCAATAGGGTTTTTGTTTAAAAGGAGCATATGGCACAGATATACAAGTATACTTGGATTCATAAATATATATATTATATTGTATATATACAATTATATTTATTATTATTATATTTACGAAATAACCCAAGAGTCTAAAGATACTGGACTTTATCGCCTTTGTGCCTGTTAAATCGCTTTGTAATGAAATTCTGCAGAATCCGTTCTTAAATATGGAAGATGAAGGTGTCTTTCTGCAATTAGTCGTAGCACGTCTGCACATTCAGCTGACCTTAAACTATCAGGTCTTGGCATTGTCTCATAATATTGAGTTAAAATTTGTCCTCAGATGATAGTGTTGGACAGGTATTACAGGTTCTCACAGGGTGGAGTGAAGTGAAAAGAATTCTTGATAGTTCAGAGAAACTACATCTTAGAAGCTGAAGCTGACAGGACCCCCACCCCACCGAACCCCCCAACCACACATACTTATTTATTGTGTTTTTATTGCATTATCTATGGATCTAAAGGGTTTCAAAATGTAGCCTTGAAGAAATGTCCCTTATTACATAAGAGGCTTCTGCTTTCATATTAGAGTGTATTAAGAATTGAACGGTATCCTGAACTCTCACTGAGAGATAAGTTACAGTTCTACATTGAGTTTCACATCACTTTTAAATACATTTCACGATATCCTTAGTTCAGTAATTAATTGACTTTATATGTTGTTTGGAACTGTTGCAGGTCTCTTTTTGACATTTTTAATTTTTCCCTCTGGAAGTGTGTACTTTAAGGATGGAGCTTATCAGTTTGTTTGTTTCTTTTCTCTTTTTCAGGGATTTTTTTTTTTTTTAAAGTAAGGACTCCCAGTTAATCATTTACTTATTTTCAGGTCATTCTGAATATCTTTTGCCTTTTTTTCTCTTCCCATGCAGGCCAGTGAACCAGTTACCTGATATGGCTCTTGCCAGTATTATGAAATGTTAATTCATGCCCTTAAAGTGCTGCAATATTGAAATCCAGGGTTATAAAACCAAGCTTAGAGGAATTCCATTACGGTTAGCTTAAAGCCCCTTTACAAAATTTAAAACACGGTCTCTTGTCTTTCTACTATATTTGTACACCAGGGCAGAGATTACCCACTGAGGACACATTGTCTGATACAGGATCTACAGAGATACAATGATGTTTCTCTGTCTTTAACTGGCAGGTGATATCGCTGTTAGTCCTTCATCGCTCACAGGGGTCTCCTCCTCTGCCCCTACAGTGGGACTGTCATTGTGGTGGCAGCTATTGTTGTTATTGTTGCAGAGAATGCCCTTGTTTAAACACGTTTGCTCCAATGTTATTCCAGATCCATCGTTGACCCGCTTTATTTGCGCCGAGCTCACCAGAGGCTACTTCCTGGAACACAATGAGGCAAAGTACACCGAGCGCAGGGAGAGGGTTTACACATGCATGCGTATTCCCAAGGAGCTGGAGAAGGTATGGTGTGACACAGGCCCCCAACTCAAATCTTGTTCTGCTGCTTGTTCTTTTATTCTCATGTCTCACACACACATAGAAAATTAAAGGTAAATAAAATAAGATACATTTCTGTTTGCCAGTTACGAAACCAAATATTCTATTATTTTTCTGCAAATAAAGGCTCCACATCTGCAGGACCATGCATCGTGGCTGCAGCCTGTCCCTCTTAATGCACTGAAACTTCAGTTTGTTTAAGATTCTTATCCATGCCACTGAGCATGCATAGCCAACATCGCAACTGAAAACCAAATTACCTGCAAATCCACTCAAGCAAATCTGAAGACTTGGTACAGCAGAGCATGGATCTGACAGGCAGCGTTTCACGTCTCTTTGTTTGTGTGCCATAAAATGCAGACACTGGGTGTCAGTCCAGCCTTAACTCCTCCTCGCCTCAGTTGCAGACCCAGAGACACTTCTGTAGCATTTTTTTGATTTGGCACACCATCACTGAAGAGAATTCTTCATTTCACTTGTTTATCCAGTAGTTATAAGAACCTCTGGATGAGGGAAGAGATGGTTCAAGATGCTTTCGTCAAGTCAACTATAAGCTCAAAATAATGTAGTCACAATATCTGCCTTAATAATTGTTGTTACATTTATTTTTCTATTTTTTAAATGCAGTGGCCCACCTAAAATGTTCAAAATGTTTTAGTGATTGTTTTTTGGTCTTTATGAGCCACTCTCTCTCTTTATGTTGTTGCTCTCGTTTTCCATCATCGCATTGACGCTATGTTGGTTAAAGGTTGAATGATATTGAAAGGAATACACAGTTTTCAGTGGCCAATCATCTCCCTTCACTTTTGCATTTGATTAATATCCATTTCTATCCATTATGAAACTGGTTTCCTTTGTTTTTTCAGCAGTTATCAGTATATTTTTGTTGGTCTTCTCATTAGCCACAAGATGGCGGCCTGGAGACAACTGGAGAGCTGTGCAACATTCACAGGGCCTCCTCTTTCCAGGAATCCTGTCTCAGAATGACACCCATAACTATCCATCATATGTTTCTCTTGGTATCCAAATCTCCTCCTTGTTACATGTTTATAATCCTTTTAAACCATTGATGTTGCCCTCAAATCCAGTCACCTTTGCTCTTTACGTTTGCTCATGAGCAACACAAAGCAGAGGAGTCCATGCAGACTTAATTTCCTCCCGAGAGAGTCAGCTTAGGTCAGTGCTGCTGCTATGTGCTTGTTTTTCTTCCTCGGCTCTGGAAGAGGAATGTGTGTAAACAGAAGAAAGCTGAGTGACTCGACTGTGTTACCGCACATGATTCAATAGGCCTCTGTGGTACACGTGCTCCGATGATGCTGCCCTACAGAACTTACAGATAAATCACTTGTTAATTTGTGTTGACAATTTTCATTTGAGTTTTCTGGATAATATTCCTCTTTGATTTTTAAGTGGAAAGTTCGAAATAAGCTTTTTCAGAAACCATGCGTCTTGACCAGGAAACATCAGCATTGTCACTATGCATGTCATTTTTACATGCAGATGGTTTGCTCAGTTCCACCTTCAGTGGTAGATCGCCTTCTGTCCTGCACATTGTGCTTTCATGTGCTCCGCTTACTCCAGGAAAAGTCACGCAGAACCTACCAATGAGAGGCAAACCCTCCCACAAGCTTGCATCTGTGCTCTCAGGGTTTCACGGTGAGAAGGAGGTGTAGGGAAACATTGAATGGTTCAGATGTATGGCTCTTTAGAACATTCCTCATTACAATGGCAAGGAAATGGCTCTGAAATTATGGGAAACTCTGAAGGTATGTGTCGATGACTGCATTATGAAGTGTGCGTCTGTGTGTCTTTGCCTGTATGTGTATTCGGTTCTGCTTGACGTTTCCTCACATGAGAAAGGGAGGTAAGAAAATCCCCGGTTTTAAAGTATTCCGGAGAATCGTAAAAAACATGAACACTGCTCGAGTATCAGAAGTTATGAAGATCGAAATATTATTATTATAACTCCTAAAACTAACAAGTCACTGGCTGAACTGTGTTTGGATTAAAAGATGACAGCATGCATTATTCAGCTTAAAACATAGAATCATTCTGCAATTTGCTTTGAAATAAACCAAAAAACGTTACTGTTCAACTAAAACTAAATCACCAGAAAAGTAGTCAAACATTTTATCAGCAGGCCCCTGAAAACAACCAAGGAGTTCGGGATAAAAAATAAATTAAACTTGCTTTAAAAATTATGGTTTTATTTTTCTCCAACAATGTTAAAATCAGGAAGAAATAACCTTGAAATGTTTTGAAAAGCAAAGATGGAACGTGTGTGGAAGGATGGGTTTCGATTGTCACCAAAAATGCCCAGGAGGAAAAGTCCTGGAAGATGATAAGAAAGAGAGGGGGTTGGGGTGGTGGGTGTTCATCCTGTCTGTTTTTTTTTTTTTTTTTTTTCTTTTTTTGTGCTGACTGAACACCATCGTCTCAAAAATCCCCACAGCTGATGATCTTTGGCTTCTTCCTGTGCGTGGATGCCTTCCTGTACGTCTTCACCCTGCTGCCCCTCAGGGTGCTGCTGGCCCTGCTCCGCCTCCTCACCCTGCCATGCTGCGGCTTCAGGTCAGAGCCCACACGCACATGCATGCAGACACACACACATCCTAAAACAGAGACTCACCTATATATTCTGGATTAACCCCGTCGGGTGTGTATTTGTGCAAGTGCAGCCAACAGTAGGCTCCAAATAGATACCAGAAATGCAGAAAAGGTGATTTAATGTTCATCGCGGGGCTGAGCTCTGATGTGTTCAGAAATAAATCGACTTCAGGATATTCAGAAGACCGATTTCAGTTTTGATGTTGGTTCATTGTCTTGCAATACCACTTACTTTGCTTCTTTCTTTCAAGTATTAAGATAAAATATGTTGTATTAGGCTTTTTTTGGATAAGACATTTTTTGGCATTATTATGCTGAAAGAACATTTGCTGTTGCTTTTACCAAATTCTTAGTCATTTCAAGGTGATTTTTTTATGCTGTTTTTCGTGTCATTCCATGGTGCTTTATTATAATTTCTGACTCATGCAAGATCTGCGAAACCTGGAAAAATTACAATTTAAATAACAGAGGGCACGATTGACCTGTCATGCAAATAATAGTCGGGTGTTTCCTATTTCTATGTATCCTTGGTAACAGATTTCATCCCCATTTGCAAAACTTGTATAAACCACTCAAGAAATGCAAATGAGAAGCAATTAAGGAGCCACGCCTGGCATGTCTTGTAATAGGCCTTGATTAAATGTGACCTTGTCAGATTGAGCGCGACTTCGCCACACCAGACGTGCACGTGACATGGGCAACACGACGGTCAAGATTTATACACACAACAAACATATATTTATAGATATTAAACTTACATAACATAAAACATAAAACTTTAGTTATTTAATCAGCAAACGGCTTAAATAAGTGCTTTGTATGTGACTGACTTGTGGCTCCAACCTACATGGACAGGCTATACACAGAATGTTTGGTTGCCTGTAACAACTGGTTTTCCATATTTAAACCTGCTCCTGTATGGAAAAACAGCACACAGGGTACACAGATCAAACTAGCCAAATGTGCATCCGAGTCTGATTCCACTTTGATGAATTTCAAATGCTTGTTTCATAACTCTGATCCTTTCATTTTCAGGTTATTTGAACTGTCTTTTCATTTGTTGCCAGTTTTCAGATAAACTATTGCAGTATTGGGACATTTCCAGCTAATTTTTAAACATCAATTGCCAATTTGATTATGACCAGTAAAATGATTTAAATGTAACATTGATTTTTAGAAAATCCATGATTCATTATCAACAATTGAAAATGTTAGAAAAGATATTGTTAAGTGTTTGGCATATACACTATCTGCCTGATGATGAGCATCCATGACTAGTTTTTGCTGTTATTCAAATATAGTTCTTTGTTTTGTACCCGTTACTCTGTCTGCGTTGAAGTCCGGTGTGATGTGTTTGGGAAGCGTGAACTCACATCCATTGCGGTGCAGTACAGCTACAGTAGCTCTCAGGGCCTCCCCCCACCCCAACATGCCACCTCCCCATCCTCACACCACTTCACTTCTCTGTCTGATTCTGCCCTTGCCTTCCTCCCCCCTGCAGGGCACACACATGCCCCTACTGCAGAAGAAGCAGGTATGCTCCCGCAACCCCTTCGCCCCCTCACTTGGCAGCCTCCTTTGCATCTCCATTGTGTTTGTTAATGTACGCAGCTTCGGCACCACGTTCCATTTTCCTAGCCGGGAGCCATGATGTAGGTTCCCTCATGAGGTCTGGATGTTGTTGCTTTGAGTCCAGCCAGGGAAAGTTTGCCAAGCCTGCATGCTCACCCTCATCTCCATGCCGCCTGTCTGTGACACAGCTGCTCATGTTGGAGCTGGAAATTTGCCCGGTCAATGGGGTCCTCTGGTCACTCTAGGTTTCACGGCGGTGGGCGAGTAGGGGATACCTCCTTCTTTTTTTGGTCCTCTCCTCACATAGATTCAAGCTGCTCTGCCCAGGCAAAATGGCTATTTTCCGCTCATAAGTCGTCTGGCCTATCGTTTTGCTGGCATGTTTACAATCAGGCAAAAAGAGTAAAAGGCTCAGTGATGGGTACTTGGGATGCAGCGCTGGAGCCGACTGTGCTCGAATATGATATTCATGTGGAGAGATAATGCTTGTAGAATGGAGATAGTGGGGGCTACTTTACATTTCCAGCTGGCGCCGGCAGCTTTTTGTCCAAAGAGCAACCAGTGTGTGTTGCACATACTGAAAATCAGGTCCAGTGAGAGTAAAAAAATATGTATTTTTTGAGAGAGCACAGTGATAGTCAAGGGTTCAAGATATAAAAATCTTGGTCAGATAGAATTTTAATGGTATAATTGGCATACATTTTTCCATTCACTTCTGGTGCAATTCTGTTTTCTCTTTGTTCTGTTGATCGCTTGATTCAGCTAGTTATTCAACCAGGTAGCCTTTCAAAGCTGGTATTGGTTTTCCCGAGATCGAGTCTGATACAAGTTACAATTTCAAAAAGAAAAAAAAAAAACACACACAATGGAGAGCAACTGAAATTATCAAGTGCAACAATCCAAACAGGCAGTAAATTATTAGAATTTTCATTGATATTGAACATGAGCATCCTTAGCTGTAGCATTTCTTTCAGTTCCTCTTTCTTTCTTGTCTCTCTCCAGTCTTTGCCCTGTGTCAGCTTTATGCTGTCTTATTTTAAATTACAGCTACATGTTTGCTACTGAGGAAATGTGTGACCACCGGATGGAGCCACACGACAAGATTCAAACAGAAACCCAGCATCACCAGGTCAATCCTGGGTTGAATCTCATTATGTCTCCACCTAGTCCTTCTTGTGTTGTACAGACACACTGCGATAAAACAACGGGGGGGGTAATATTTACATCAGTGCAGTCAATAAAGACTCTTCTTTCAGACTCCCTGCACATAATTTGCCACTGAAATAGAAAACCTCTGCAGTTTAACAGAGACAACACAACGTCATGGCTCTAGCAGTTATAACGATAACTCCCTCGATTGTTTGTTTCACAAGTTGAATCAGAATCTAAATCAGATCACTATGTTTCAATTTTGTAGTTATATTTGATAAGGGTCCAGATCAGGTGTCTGCACTTGGATCACTGTTCATATTTCGTTGTTCACGCTAGGAGACTGATCATATTAAAATGCTCAGAGACACCCCCCCTGTTAAGAAATTCACAGCATTCACTGCAAAATCGCAAATCAGAAATCAAGGCTGTAGTTGTCTTTTGTGATTCAGATAACATAAGAAAGAAAAAGCCCTGATTCACACTTCAACCTGATGTGCTGAAAGTTCTGCACTCCGCTAATTTACACATATTTTCTTCCATCTCACTCAACTTCGAAGGTGTTCAAAAAATTGTTCACATCTCCCTGCCCTTCCCTCTGAAACACACCGTTTCTTTTTTCCCTTTCCCTTTTTTTACTTGAAGTATAAGAGATCAGGGAGTCCCATTGCGATGCAACAAAAATCCACAGCTGCCATTTTGAAAGCAAAGGTAAAGATGGCTGCAGGAGCACTTTCTTTATTGTCCCAACATGTCTTGTGCATTAGCGTTTAGGTCAAGGATTGGAGCATGTGTGGTTTATAGACATGGTAGAAACCTAGTGTTGGTAGAATAGCTGTTCTTTTAATGATACTGTTGATGTTAATGATGTTAAGTGAACAGGGTCATCAGCCCCTGTTTGTTGTTTTCATGGGAATACAAGTGAGTGTGTATGGTGTGGCACCCTGGACATAGAGACCTCTCCAGTTGTTATCAGAGGTGGCAGCAGACATATAAACCTGAAAACATGCAATGTATACCGGGATTAAGCTCTTTCACTTGCCCCACTTATCCTGTCCCAAGGAATACCAAATAACCAATCCTATGGATTTGGCTGCCTGCCTCTAAACATGCACCCCGGCTGCCGGCACCAACTACTGCCACTAATTACAAAGCTGCAGATGTAGGAAACACACGTCCCCAGATGCAGAAAACATCTCTGACAGCTCTTTCCTTCCCTCCTGTGTATTCGCCCGGCGCCAATGACCATTTCTGTCCAAAACAGTATGACCGCTTGCCATGACAAAGTTGAAAGGGTTTCCAAAAGGACAAATGTGGGTGAGCAGAGGCCCATTTAAACAAGACAAAGACAAACAAATATGTGTAAAACAGACAACTGTGTACTGTGTTGTCAAATATGGAGCCTGACTGAAATTTTAAAGCTAATACCAATATATTTGGGAGTAAAAACAAATGTAAAAAATTCTGTTGTCCATAAGCTGATTTCCTTCATGTAATACTCATGTAGATAAACTCTGTTACATTATTGTTAAATAAAGAGTAACAAAGAGGCTGCACTGGATGTCAATTTAATGTCAGTTTGGAAAGAAGGACATTGATTCGAAGTCCAAAAAAAAACACAATTTGAAATGTCACCTTGCATAAACTTTGTTTGGAGGATATTGGATTGTGATTATGTAACAACGCAACAACAGCGCAAGTTGATTGGAATAGAATGACGTGAAAACCTACATTCAATTCAATCATCTAAACAACATAGGTTGGCGGCTGGAAATGGAGACCAGGCAAGTTGATCATGTACTGCAGATATAACATATTGGCCAGCAAAGCTTTAAGACCAGATCTATCAGAAATGCTCATATATCTCTGAAAGGCTGATATCGGAGCACACAATCAGTTGATAGATTAATTGGTCAGGCTTCAATATCCACTATTAATTTTAACATGGAACCAAGGCTTGGATGCACTTTTAGATGAAGAAGACAGTGTCCTGGTCCTCTCGTGTGGAGTATCTCATTTTGAAAGGAAATACCCCCTCCATCCCTGCATGGGACGATTAGCCCACTATTTCTGTCTGGTTGGGGCTTGTAATGAGTCTGCGCGCAGCCTCTTTGACCCCACTGTACTCCAGTAATGTTCCATAAATCATCTTGCACACGTTCATGTCCACACTCATTGTAAGTTAGTGCTCTGTGTCTGCAGACATGCTCACACCTTTATGTGAAAACCCTGTCTCTGCTGAGACACTGTCGAATACATGTCGAGCACTTGTACAGTCACTGCACGGGGAACCTCAAGGCTCATTTTTGCTCACGTTATGTACGTAAATAGCTATTTCAAATGTTGTTAAACATTTACTTGACATTGACTCCTTGTCTGAATTTGACTAGAGTGCCACCATTTCTGTTGTCTGATTGTTCTCCCTTCCATTCAAGGGTTGCACTTGACCATACTATGCACATTGTCCCCACCGTACTGCTCCGTTTGCTGTGTTTGGCTGCGCATTCATAAGCTCCCTGAAAAACGTACAGAATTAGACACAAAATTAACGCAGAGGACAGAGAGCTCTGTTCATGTGTGTATTTAACATCAAGCATAAATGAGCCTTCAGCCTGCATGACTGCGTTCCACTGTGAAAGAACTGTAACTGGCCTGCTGGAAATACAGACGCTATAAGTTGATCTCTCGTCTGCCTGTGTGTGTGTTTGTATGTGTGTGTTGTCAGCGGGTCCAGGCTGCTGCAGCCAGCGCAGGTATGTGACATGCTGAAAGGCCTGATTCTGGTGCTGTGCTTCTCCATGATGCATTATGTAGATTACTCCATGATGTACCACCTGATCAGAGGACAGTCCATCATCAAACTCTACATCATCTACAACATGCTGGAGGTACATCATCCCTAACACATCACTTTCCGCAAATTATCTTTTAAGAAGGTGGAAGCAGCCGGCCAGCCATCCACCGCAAATCAAGTGACGGCGCTCACTTTCGCACAGACACACACTAGATGACTCACCACACATATGTAATTCTACTGTACTGTGGTTTTTCAACATAAAGCAGTGTTTTCCCTCATGAGGTGTTTTTAAGGTTAACATAAAAGCATGCATCACAGCGATTTAATGCTGGGACATTTTTGGAAAATCTAAAATCAGATATAAGCTGTCGAACAAGACTGTTTTATTAGTTCTTCAGTCACAACATCCACCGTTACACTCAAATAGGACGATCACTGATCACTATATCAAGGCAGTATTTAGCTAATGAGACATACTTATCTGATAAATGTGTAAATATCAACATTAAAAAGAGTCTGCTATTACTTATTATCTAGTGGTTTATTGCAGGTCTATTTTTTACGTACATCCATGCCGGCCTCTAAGTGTAAATTTCAGTACTCAAAAATTGCAAAAAATTCAGTAAAGAGTTTGTCATTCAAACTATTTCTATTGAAAAATCCAAGATAGTCCTGAGGTAAGGTCAGATTTAATTCATACTGCACCAACTCCCGACAGAGTTGTCTCATGACACTTTACATGTAGAGCAAGTCTGGACTACATTCCTTAGAATGAGTGTCAGTTATAGATCTCGGTAGTCTGATGAAACCTCGAAAACAGGCAGTGCTACTCGTTCAGTTCATCTGCAGAGTCCCTTTCAATTGTTGAATCGAAATTATTGTTCAGTGAATCTCGTACTGAGCAATATTAACCCAAATTCCGTTCTCGCCCGTCCTCCCTCTGCAAGGTGGCCGATCGCCTCTTCTCCTCTTTCGGTCAAGACATCCTGGATGCGCTCTACTGGACGGCCACAGAACCCAAAGAACGGAAAAGAGACAGTATAGGAGTCATCCCTCACTTCTTCATGGCCGTCTTTTATGTCTGTATCCTTCAGTCTCTGTGTCAGCCCATGGGCCTCAAGTCCAAGCAGACGTCTTTGTAGTTTGTGGGAAGCCTCGCGCTTCATGCCAAGCCCCCGCTTCTCATTTCTCACCCTTGTTTTTTGGCGGACATCTGAGTGCCGGATTTACTTGAGGTTCTTTCATTTGTGATCTGCACGGCTTAGGGACTAAAGGAGCCTTTCAGATGAAAGGGGACGTATCCAAGAATGGCAGCACGAGTATTGTGCTCAGTGAAATTGGAATCCTGGCGGACATGTTTTCGACACGTTCTATGAAATTGTAGTCTCATTAAGAGCGTCCGAGGCTGAGTGTAAAGATCAGTCGGCAGTCTGATCCAGCCCCATGTTAAAAGACACTCTGCTGTGTCTTATCTCTCTGTGGTGCTGCTCTTATAGGCATCAGGGCTCTATAGCGGTGCGTAGGTGGGGGATCTGAAATATACATTTGGAGGCATTAATTCCTACAGTTCAGACTCTTGAGGATGGAGAAAGGAAAAAAAGAAAAGATTTAGTTTGAAACAGCTCCTCGTCTTGGGCTGGCACCGAACATCAGTGTTGTCTTGTAAGTTGAAAATTCACCGTCAATGGCTCATGCGTTTTAAATCCCTCAAATAAACGATGATGAGCCAAAGCTGTGGCAACCTCCATTAATCCCACGTGGGAAGATGTGTGGAGCAGATCACGAGCAAAACACGGAGACTCCTGTGAGGAATAATGAATGCAAGCGCACTAAAAAGATCCATCAAGACTTCAAAAGAAGCAGATGCAATAGTGAGGCTCAAAAGGCCAAGGAAGGCCTTGCTTGACGGAAACGAGGAAAATTCATTTCTGAAGAGATTAGTGTGAGAAGCTGACACTTGTTAGAAAGAGGATTCAGGTTGAAGAACGTGTGTCAGCATACGACCATCAATGTCATTTTTCCTGAGCAGCAGACCACCAGTCCTCCATTCAATTCTCATCATGGTCCAGGCCTCCACCCTCAACGTTGCCTTCAACTCACACAACAAGTCCCTGCTCACAATCATGATGTCCAACAATGTTAGTGGGCACACACACACACACACATACAGTAACACACCCAACAGTTCAGACATATCTACAAACAGACAAGATAGTCAGTTGTGCATTGCACACAAATACTACACACTGAGTTTCTGCTGTGTTTTATGTTTATGATCCTGCCGCATACTGGAGACCAACCTGACCCAACCCCGACAGCTTGCTGTGCATCTCTCAATAATAACTACTTTACTTCCCTTGTTTTTCTTTTTTTTTTCTCTTCTCCTCTTCCTCTCACACAGTTTGTGGAAATCAAAGGGAGTGTGTTCAAGAAGTTTGAGAAGAACAACTTGTTTCAAATGTCCAACAGCGGTATGACTTTCCCATTGTTATCGTGGATCTTAAATACAAATGCAATATATTTAGTAAAAGAAAATGCAAGGTTTTTTAGCATACATAAATATTTTTATAGTGTAGAATGTCAGCACGCAGTATTTTGTATTGTTTTAGTGGTTCTTTGTCTGTTTTTGCTCATCGAAAGTCAACGAAATAGTTCTTCCTTTCTCATGTCACATCATGATAAATGTATGAAAACCCCACGTTTCTAAAGAGGAGTATTTTCCAAGATGATTAGACATGTCTTTGGGTTGTTTTTATTTCCAAAAAAGACAAAACCGTTTTGTCTTAATTTTATTTCTAAGTTTTCGTATTTCCTAAGCTTGCATATTCACTGTCCCTCGCAGTGGCTAGCGCTTTGGCCTCACAGCATGAAGGCCCCTGGTTCGATTCCGACAAGGGGAACCTTCTGTGCGGAGTTTGCATGTTCTCCCTGTTTCTGGATGGGTTTCCTCTGGGTTCTCTGGTGTTCTCTCACAGTCCAAAAACATGCAGCGGGTTAATCGGGGAAAAAAAGTGGGAAAATTGCCCCGAATGAATGAGTGAGTGAGTGAATGGTTGTCTGTCTGTATATGTGGCCCTGCGACCAGTGACCTGATACCAGATGGAATGACTCAGATTTATACCTGACCCGAGTCTTGGTCACAACATTGCCTGCCAGCATCCCCTCCCTCTTCCTTTCGTAGCGGTGTTTTGACTCTGTCTATATTTCATCCATGATCACTTGTGCTCTCCTCTTAATGATCACTGAGGACAGTGATCCTTGATCACCTGACGTTTCCCTTCTCGCTCTTCATTCACATTTGGAGGAGGGCCGTTCACAGAGCCAGGCCCAGACTAGCATGAGATCAGAGGAGCAGATCACAGCATGCTAACATTTTTACTGTTGTGTCTCTAAATAATACCAGAAGCGTTTGTATAGCATGCAGCTAGCTTAGATATGTTGCATAGGTCTTACATTGGATGGTAAAACCAATTGATCTTAACCTTAGATGTGTTCTCCTTCTGGCAGATATCAAGGAGCGGTTCACCAGCTCGGTCCTCCTGCTTATCGTTTGTCTCAGGAATATGGAGCAGTTCTCATGGAACCCAGGTGATTCCCCCTTTTTAATAATGAAAAAAAAAGAACAATGCTCTCTAAATGATGATTACTATTACTATTATTTATAGTATAGGTCCCCTGAATGGTGCAGTCTTTGGAACCTAGGGCTAAATATGATAGAATACCTAGATTTAGATCTTTGACTCGAGATCTTTGATCAAACACCCACATTTTTAGCCCCAGCTATACAGTCTGTCTCAGCCGGACCCAAGTCTGATGAAAAGATTGTCATTTGTGCTGGATATATTAAAAAAAATACATTTCTATTCTATTCTCATTTCTATTCCCTGGGCTCGGCCGGGCACAGCCCGAAAGGACAACATGGGTCCCCCTTCCCCTGGGCTCACCACCCATAGGAAGGGCCAAGGGAGTCTGGTGCAGTGTGAGCCAGGCGGTGGCCGGAGCGGGGGACCTTGGCGGTCCAACTCTCGGCTGCAGAAGCTGGCTCTAGGGACTGTCACCTCTGTAGCGGGGAAAGAGCCCGAGCTGGTGCACGAGGCTGAGAGATTCCAACGAGATATAGTTGGACTCACCTCGACGCACAGCGTCTGGTCTGGAACCAGGCCTCTTGAGAGGGGCTGGACTCTTTTCTACTCTGTAGTTGCCCCTGGTGAGAGACGCCGGGCAGCAGTTGGCATCTTGATCGCCCCCGACTCGGCGCCTGCATGTTGGGGTTCAACCCAGTGGACGAGAGGGTAGCCTCCCTCCACTGTGTTGGGGGACGGGTTTAGACTGTAATTTGTGGCTATGCACCCAACAACAGTTCAGTATGCCCACCCATCTTGGGGTCCCTAGAGTGGCTACTAGAGAGCGCTCCTTCTGGGGACTCCCTTGTTCTACTGGGAGACTTCAACACTCACGTGGGCAAAGACAGTGTGACCTGGAAGGGCGTGATTGCGAGGAACGGTCCCCCAGATCTGAACCCAAGTGGTGTTTTGTCATTGGACTTATGTGCTTGTTACGGACTGTCCGTAACAAACACCATGTGCACTTGGCACCAACGCACCTTAGGCTACAGTTCTTTGATCGACCCTGTGGTCGGTGACCGGACTTGCAGCCGCATGTCCTGGACACTCAGGTGAAGAGAGGGGCGGAGCTGTCAACTGATCACAAGCAGTGCTCTGTCAACACTGTGTACAGTGGGAGCAGGGCGCTGCTGACCTCAACGCGGGACATTGTAGATCGGTGACAGGAATATTTCTCGGGCTGCCTCAATCCCGTCAAAATGCCTTCCAATAAGGAAGCAGAGCCAGGGGACCCTGGGGGTAGGGGGTGGGGGTCCGCCTATCTCCAGGGCTGAAGTTGCTGAAGTAGTCAAAAAGCTCTTCAGTAGTGGGGCCTCTGGGTTGGATGAGGTCTGGATTCCTCAAGGCTTTGGTTGCTGTAGGGCTGTCCTGGCTGACACGCCTCTACAGGATTGCGTGGACATCGGAGACAGTGCCGCTGGACTGGCAGACCGGGGTGGTGATCCCCCTTTTTAAAAAAGGGGGATCGAAGGGTGTGCTCCAACTATAGGGGGATCACACTCCTCAGCTTCCCTGGCAAGGTCCATTCAGCGGTGCTGGAGAGTAGGGTCCGCCGGGTCTTTGAATCTCGGATTCAGGAGGAGCAGGAAGTTTTCATCCTGGTCATTGAATAGTGGACCAGCTCTATACCCTCAGCAGGTTTCTCGAGGGGGCATCGGAGTTTGCCCAACCAGTCGACATGTGTTTTGTGGATTTGGAGAAGGCATTCGACTGTGTCCCGCTGGCAGTCCTGTGGGGGGTGCTCCGGGAGTATGGGGTACCAACCCCCATTATACGGGCTGTTCGCTCCCTGTATGCCCGGTGTCAGAGCTTGGTCAGCGTTGCCGGTTGTAAGTCGGACCCATTTCCTTTGTCACTGATTCTGTTCATAATTTTTATGGCCAGAATTTTTAGGCGCAGCCAGGGCGTCGAGGGGATCTGGTTTGGTGGCCACAGGATCAAGCCTCTGCTTTTTGCAAATGATGTGGTCCTGTTGGCTCTGTCAGGCCATGATCTCCGGCTCTCACTAGAGCGGTTCGCAGCCATCTGTGAAGCGGCTGGGATGAGGATATGCACCTCCAAATCAGAGACCATGGTGCTCAAACGGAAACGGGCGGAGTGCCCACTCTGGGTCGGGGAAGACGTCCTGCCCCAAGTGGAGGAGTTCAAGTATCTCGGAGTCTTGTTCATGAGTGAGGGAAGAATGGAGCGGGAGAGCGACAGGCGGATCGGTGCAGCGTCTGCAGTGATGCAGACTCTGTACCGGTCTATCGGGGTGAAGAGGGAGCTGAGCCGGAAGGTGAAGCTTTCAATTTAGCAGTCCATCTACGTTCCTACCCTCACCTATGGTCACAAGCTATGGGTAGTGACTGAAAGAACGAAATAGCGGATACAGGCGGCCAAAATGAGTTTTCTCTGCAGGGAGGAACTCGGAGTAGAGCCGCCTAGAGAGGAGTTGGATGAGGTGGCTCAGGCATCTTGTCAAGATGCCTCCTGGACGCCTCTTAGGGGAGGTATTCTAGGCATGTCCATCTGGGAGGAGGCCACGGGGAAGACATAGGACACGCCGGAGAGACCGTGTCTCTAGGCTGGCCTGGGAACGCATTGGGATCCCCCCAGAAGAGCTGGACCATGTGGCTGGGGAGAGGGAAGTCTGGGCCTCCCTGCTCCACCTGCTGCCCCCGCGACCCGATCACGGATAAGCGGAAGAAGATGGATGGATGGATGGACATTTCTATTCTGTGTTGAATAATGTTTGGCCTGTCATCAAATCATAATGGTGATTATAACACAGGGCCCTGTGATCAACCCGCAGCTGTTCCCTGTTATACCCATGCTCATCTGATGTCCACACTGCGTATTCTGCACAAGTAATAACCAGCTGACTAGAAAATTCCCATGGAAATTTTGCGCTCATCATTCTCAAATGAATGGGAATTCCCCGCAAATAGTTAACGTCTGTTGCTTTTCCTCAGTCGTAGCTCCACAGAGAGCCTTCACGCACCTGTCCCAATGAAGGCGAGGGGTTTAGATATGTACCCATTATTGTGGTTCAAACAAAGCTGTGCCAGGCATAGTTGGGGGGAGTTGGGTGGTAGCAATGTCTACCCGCTCTGCTCTGCTTACAAGCAAGTACATATTGTTATTCTCGCAGACGTTCCCCCCCATTACAGCCTGTAATGTGTGTTTTTTAAGATTACGCTTGTCACTGTTTTGCAAAACGTAAGGTCACATTCACATTGGGCCTGTAATGAAGAACAAATCATTCTTAGAAAGAAAGGGTAGCACAGATCGAGATGGAATTGAAAACGGATCATGGTTTATGGTGCGACTGGGAGTCGGGGCAGTGTTATGACTATTGAGTCGACACACGAGCATGAGTTTATTAATTTTTCTCCTGTGGGTCTACCTGCTTTGAGGCGCTGTTGAAATTTGAGAATTTACAACCAAAGCCGCACATAATCAGAGTAGAGTAGCATAACGTCGGAGATGATGTCATGGATATCTGCAATCGAGAGAGCTATGTACTCACAATCATTCAATTTAAAAAAATCCCCCCTCATACAGTTCTCTGGATTTTGCTCACATATTGACCTGAATGTGACCCATTCTTTAAAAAATAATTTGAAAACCCTTTGAATTATGAATCATTCATTTGATCTTGCTCAGAGAGACAGCGCTTGCTCAGATCTCTCGCTCTCTCCCTCTCACTCGCTGCAGGGCACAGAGATCTGGGCTCTTCAAATGAAATCAGACATTTAGTTATTTGATCTCATTATTGGCATGCTTTGCAAAAAACACACATTCAGATATATCAAAGCTCCTGAAATGTTATTTATGGCCAACACAGCAGGTGACTTCATATCGCATTTCACTATGATGACACACAAATGGACTTGTGAGTCCTTTTTCCAACCCAGCAGATTAGTACGAGTCCTGATAAAATGTGTAATAATAAAAAAAAAAAAATCCCACAGCAAAACATGACGCCAAAGCAGGTCAAGCTCTGAAGGGATTGTTAACCCGCCGCCGCCTCCGGGAGCCATTTTCCTAATGACAGAGCTGTGTGAGGGATGGGCGTTTCAGTCATGACAGGTTTCCTTGTAAGCAGCCGCCTCCCCCTGCCAGTCTCCAGACAGATGCAAAGTCGCTGACAGGCCTGTTAGCACTTGTCACATCGCTGAGATACTAATAGTCCTCCGTCTGCTGAGGAGAAATACAAATCCAAGTCCTCTGGAATATACCTATCCTCCCTGCCTCCTTAGTGCCGTCTGTGTTTAACAGAGACTGTGGGACCAGATCACCTTTGACAACATCCCGTCCCTCCTGCAGAAGACTTTCAACATTGTCTGTTTGAGATGGATAAATGTCATGAAACAAGGCTTTTCCTGTCTGAGAGATTCAGCAGATAGGTTTCAGTTGGTGCAGATGATTCAATTAATTACACCAAAGCTGTTACTTAACATTTCATTTTTCTGTTCCCCCGCCACAGATCACCTGTGGGTTTTATTCCCCGACGTGTTTATGGTCCTCACCTCAGAGGTCGCCGTGGACATCATTAAGCACGCTTTCATCACCAAGTTCAATGACATCACCGCCGACGTAATGCCAAAACG
Organism: Fistularia tabacaria; assembly: GCA_901007705.1. NCBI lineage: Eukaryota > Metazoa > Chordata > Actinopteri > Syngnathiformes > Fistulariidae > Fistularia > Fistularia tabacaria. Next base: position 31,465 of record CAAKHD010013446.1, read on the forward strand.
CCACCCTTGAGTCTTACGACTGTAGAAATGAAAAAGAAACGGGTGCCGCAAAACCCGGCTGGGAACAGCAACAGTGAAAAACAGCCGTATTTATCTGGCATCAGTATTCTGTGTGCTGCCCTCCTCCCACCCACACTTCTTTACTCTCTCTCTCTCTCCCTTCCCCTAGGTGTACAGTGAATACAGGGCCAGCTTAGCCTTCGATCTTGTCAGCAGCCGACAGAAGAATGTAAGTATTCTTGTGCCTCCAGTTTTTTGTGCCAGCGGAAACCGCAGCCGGCCTATGCAACTGAACGGCGCTGGGTTGTTGCTGTAACCTTTGCCCGTCCGTCTCTGCACAGGCCTGCACCGATTACAGCGACTCAGTGGCCCGCAGGATGGGCTTCATCCCACTGCCTCTGGCCGTTCTGGTAAGACACTGCTGTTACTACTGTACCCATTTGCACTTTGCCTGAAGATCACTCCCATCGTACACCTAAAGGCATTTATAGAGATAAAGTGCTTTATGATAACCCTCATAAACACACTTCATGCTGTCTCTCTCTTAACTCATGAAATGTCAGAGTGAAATCCCAAGTGTTTTTTTATGTATGCTGTTTACCGGTAACTGAGATGATAACCCATGGAGCTCATTATATACTGACGTTTTACGTGAATTCACAGGGTTTCTGTATATCCTCGAAAAGACACTAAAAAGCATTGATCAGTTTCTCAAAAGCAATGTTTTTTTATTTTAAGTATGAAAATGTGTCCTAAAAGTGCTCAAAAATAATAATACCATGTCAGGACTCCAGGTATTGCAGAGCTGACAACACAGTTCAATGCTCGTAATTAAAACTTCAAGCATGAAGCCTGGTCCAAAAGTACACATTACACTGCCTGGTAGTAGTTTGGATTTCTCCAGTCATGTTTTCTATAATCTTGCTCACATCCATTCAGAAGGCATTAAAAACATCAGAACTTCTTAAACCTAACTTGCCTGAGGCTGCAGAAATCCAGCACTCAACCACCAACATCAGTTAAAACTGGCACTTTGCTATTAAAGTTATCGTTGTCATTGAATAAATTGAACATATGTTCGCCTTTACAATAACGCCTCATCACAATCTTTTGTTGTCGGCAATGCATCATTATTAGTAATGATTAAATCACAGGGAGCCTCAGAACCAAGTAGTTTGTGTCTGAAGTGGGAGCTAAAGCCTTAAAAGCTATCATATTTTATTTTTTTTCACAGCGACTCAGCTATGTCTCACTGTTATTTAGTGCCTCTCTATGTGTGTATGATTGTGTCTGCTGACGACCTCTTAGGGCACCGTCGGACTGGTCTTTGAAGAACATGCTTCCAAAGAGCCTAACCAGAAAAATTCTGTTTCTGCTATTTTTACAGCTTATCCGGGTGGTTATGAGTTCAGTTAAGGTGCAGGGAGCGCTGTCGTACTCATGTGTGTTCCTGTTTTATCTTGGGTAAGGCTCGGGTCTGTCGAACTCCCTCAGTTGGTTTTAGTGTTATAATGCAGTTACATTGTAGAATTGCTTCTCCAAGCATCTAAAATCTGGTGAGCTCTTAATCCATGAACATGACACATTCATTCTGCATAAGCTGCATTTTAATCTGGACTGCAGTAGTGTAGCTCCGGAAGAATTTTCAAGGCAAAATCCGAAGTGGTTCATGCACATGAATACGCCAAAAGGGGAATTTCGGTTTCTCTCCCCTCTCCTCACATTGCACAAAATATCAGGGTCATATTATTCAATGTGATCATTTCTCAACACTCAAGATGTCCGAACACACACACACACACACACACACACACACACACACACACACACACAGTATTCTTCTGTATACAGTCATGTTTGCACAGTCTCCCTAATGCATACTAACACATGCAGGCACTGCCAGAAACACACATTTTCTCACACACACACAACCCAACATACAGAGTTACATAAGCATTAACCCTATGTCCTTGCGTTCATCCTGTGATGAGCTGCTGATAGCTGCGCTCATTCTCATTTGCCACATCCCATCGGGCTTTCTACCATTGAAGAGTCTCCCCCAGGGTGAAGAATACGATGTTGTCATCTCTTGTGCCATCTCTGGCCTCCCCCAGCCCGCATTTATTTAAAAATAGCTCCGGCTTGAACACGCTGCTGTGCCTTGGCAACGACCCAGCTCAGCTGACACGCTCCCATACCAAACACCTTGTCACGGCGAGCAGTGGTCCACGGACCCGAGTTCATCAGCCTCGCTCATCGCGGTGTCAAGTCTGTAACCCTCATAGCAGAGCCCAGGAACATGGAGGGATGTTTCCTATCAACGTCCTTCTGTGAGCGGAGTGACATGAGCCACGGTGATTTAAACCATACGGTCGGAGAGACTCATCATAGCTGCAGCCATGGCTCGCACCGCACTCTGATAACTCGGCTACATCTTAGAGCTGAGAGAGGCAAGAAAAGCGAACACTACCCCACTCCTGGGACTGATAACGGATTATCTTATTTTATAACACATAGCCAGAATAATTTATACTCACTCAACACAGTCCAGAAACTAACCAAAAAACTGCACTATATCTGTTTCACACACATCAGGAGGGAAATCCTATTGCAAACAATAGCATAATAGCATTGTGTTTTCAGTAGCAAAAGTTCTTCTCTGATCATGCTGTTGTCCCACCGCAGGCTGGTTACGCTGAAAGTGCTGAACAGCATTGTCCTTCTCGGAAAGTCATGTGTTTACGTCAAGAGAGCAAACATGGAGGGTAAACTGTTCAAAAGTTCCCCGGCACCTCAATCGTCCTCGTCCACAAAGAGCCCCGGCAAAGCTGACCCAGCCCCATGTCCGACACCTGCAGGTAAAAACACTCATATGGTCGCGCGGGGGTAATCTGATCAAAGTAAGAGAAGGGAAAGGAGAAACGGATGGATGGTGCCAGGAAGCCAGTTCAACAGTGGTGCCCAATCCCAAAAGGACAAAAGACATGAAGTGAAACCCATCCCTTTTCCATTGCAAAAGCAGTGGTAGTTTTCAGGCGAACTACTTCCGGTTGCTCTGCATAATTTTGTTTGATAAGACTCAGTCCGTCTCGCTAATTACACTCCGTTGAACTCTTGGGGCACTCTGCAGGCACGGCTATAAATACATCCTTGCCATTTTGCACTGTTGTCTTTGAGGGATTCATCCAGGGTTATTGTTTTCCTCTCTGTCTTCATCTCCTCCACAAGCAGCAGCGTCTGTGAAGTGGTGTCCAGTGGGATTGACCTGAGATTGTCGTTACCCTGGAATCAGTTCCGGGTGTCTCGGTTGGTCACTGTTCCCCATTACAAGTTTGGCTTATTTTTTCTGTCACTTCCTGATCAGACAGATGAATTACTATACATCAGGTGCTAACGCCTGTAATTATTTTCCCTTTTCCCCACTCAATCCAGATGATGGCACATTATTTTTTGATTAAGCCCAGGTTTGACTCCACATGAAGGTTGAAATGTTTTGACAGTGGCGGCAAGTGGGAAAGTGACATCTCTCAGGCTGTGGCTCTGACAGGTTTCCAGACCTGAGATCATCCATTTGCTTCTCGGGAGCAGTGATCTTGTAAATGAGACGCCATGGGATTTAATTTTTGACATGAATAATGATTCATGTGTCTTTCTCTCTAGCTTTTTCTGCTCTTACACTTTGGCTGTTCTTTCTTCTCTGCCTGCTCTTTGACAGACACACACACACGCTGTCTCACAATGATCTGCAGACAAATGTTGAATCTCCTCATTCTGTGACGATCTGTCCCTTCTTACACAAAAAGCTGCTTCTTTGTTTCCCTGAGAGTGTAGGATTTACAAAAAGCAAAAGAAAACGGCTAATATTTTCAACTCTCCCACTGCCTGCACTGTGGTTTCCAAAGCAACAACCTCTAAGAAATGGTATGCGTGCATACGTGAGTTTGTTGACCTCCGTGGCCCCTTGCAGAACTCAAAACAGATACTTTCACTCTCTAAAAGAAAAAGAAATGCTGAAAGAGAAAACCAGGGAATGATAATTTTTTTCCTGTAATAACAGTAATCTTTGGTTTTGTCACAGTAATAGGTAATCAAGCTAATTATTTAGTCTTTCACAGTCTTATTCAATATTCAAGTTTGAGTCCTGGACCAGGAACCTTCTTGCTGTGGGGTGGAAGCTCATCAGCAGTGTTTATTCTATTTATGTTGGTAATTTCCTGATCCCAATTTGCTCAGTTTTCAAGATGGTTTTGAATAAAATCCAAGGAAAGTCAAAGCACACTAACCGTATCAGCTTCTTCAAGAATTTGTCTTTGTATTGGTGTAGGTTGACGTAAGGCAACTGATGCCATGAGTTTGTTGCATGTGTTTCCAGGGGTAGAAATGGCGAATGACTGAAGCCATATGGTGGGTTTACTTTTTTTATTTAAGATTCCATTTGTTCCAAGGCGAGGGAGCTCCATACTTCTCAGCCAACCCCCTGTGAACAATAGAATCCGTCTGTAACCAGATGATCGTTAACATTGTGGTAAAATTATAAATCCAAATTTAATTTTACTCGTGTTACTTTTTATTTTTAGTTGCTTGAAAGTCTGACGCGTCCTGTTTCCCAATTGTCCAATCACAGAAACACAACGCATTCTCGTCTTGGCCCATGTAAAACTCCACCTCTGAACCAATCAGATGCAAGGAGTGAAATCTTGTCGTTTCCCCAGCGGCCCAACATTGAATTATTCAGGCAGGACTAGATGTAATTTCACACTAACGCCCCCCCCAACAGTTTTTTTTTTTTTTTAGTATGTATTTTCAGCAATGATGCTGTGTCTTCACATGACCCCCTTCATATTTGAAGTATTGTGGCTTTTTTTTTCTGGATATCTTACTCTGGTACAGTTAATACACAGTGGATTGCAGTGTTTCTGCACGTGTCGTGCAAGTGGAGCTTGAGCCTGCAGAGGGAACTGTATGCTTGGCATAGCCTGATTGCCCCCGGCTGGGCGGCGGTCTCCGCGGACTACCCGCTTCGCTGAATTCTCACTGACGTGATGAGTAATTCTTTTTGGTTGATCTTCTTCATGTAACTACACGCAGCATGCTCACACTAAAAATGACAATGCAGTCTTCACTCCTTGCGCCATGCCAGGATCCCAGATAAGATTGAATCTGGACTGAGCTCTTCTCCAGGAATTTCATTTGATACAGAGCGCCCCGCCCCCGTCACAGCCCGACGACTGTTGCTTGAACGCTCAGTGTCAGCCCCCTCCCATTCTCTGCTGTCTCCATCTGACATTGTCATGCGTCAGGAAATGATTAAAGATTCACCCTCAGATTACAGTCCTCCAAAAATGGCCATCAGAACAAGTTGTCATGGAATAACTACAAGTTAACCAGCCTCCTTCATACAGGAAATGCAGCAAAAACTGTTTTTAGAGTAGAAATAAAATCCAAAAAGCCCTTGAAAAGTGAAAAACATAGTTCAAGCACAATATTGGTCAGCTGTCGTCAGCTTTCTAAATCAGGCGTCTTGCACTGGATGTTCTGAAACATGAATTTGCTCAACCTCCATTCAACCATATGTCAATGTCCGAAGAAGTCGACTAGCCAGCTGGGTGCCTGCCAGCAGTGTGTCTACAACAAACTTCATATTTTATATGAACTTCATATTGATTTGTGTTATAAGTGTTCGTATTGGTCTTCACTGGCCCTCTTATAAGGTTATATATACATATATATAGTCTGATATAACTGGAACACTAGGCCAGCCTCTCCTTTCACTGTTCAATATCCCATCTCTTTGAATATGACATTAAATATGAAAAATCCAAAGTCTAAAATACAACTGGGTAGAGAGGAGCTTCGACTAAAAGTTAATGTCAGTTTAATAAAATTTCGGACTAAAAATAAAAGAATTCATGCAAAGTAAATGATAGCAGTTCATTAATGGGTTTGAATTTTTTTTTTTTCTCATCAGAGTTTTTCAGTTTATCACAACAATGTGGAATAACTGTCTGGCAATCAAGAAATTTCAAATTAATCATTTATCCCCCCCCAAAGGCAATTACAAGGTGGATCGGCCCCTCACCCCAACCTGCAGCCTCCCGGCCGTCTCTGTAACCACCCAGCCAACCCCGAGGACTGACCCCTTCCCTCCACCGCTGCCAGAAGCGGCCTCCGACGCACCGACCTGCCGTCCTCCCACTCCACCTCTGCAGCCTGAGCAGCCTACAGCCTCACCCCCTAAAGAAGAGGAGGGAGGGGAGCCGCAGGGTTCCGCCGAACTGAAGCCCAGGACTCCCAAAAAGGACCTGCTGGAGATCGACCGCTTCACTATCTGCGGCAACCGCATCGACTGAGCAGCGGGACGAAGCGGTTCACTTCTCAGGAAAGACTGAGGTGATGGCGCCTTCAGGCCGCCTCTCCTGGACACCAGCAGCGGAAAGCTGAGTATTTGTCGAAGACCGTGGTGGAGCCTGCCGTTAATGGAAACAGACCATCTGGCTGACACTCTCTAATCGTCCAAGAGCTCCGCAGAGAAAACTTCAGCCGGCTGATAAAAGAATGTGTGAGAGAGGGAGGGGGAGTGCGACCGTGCTATCTGGAGCATCAGCCCGGATTAGCCTGTGTGAAGGTGTGATTGGTTCGGCGGTGTGAACGTGCGTGCGTGCGTGTGCTTGCGTGCGTGTGTGTGTGTGTCTGTGTGTCTGTGTGTGATGGTGAGAGCACATAAGTACTCCCTGTCTGAGTGCCGTTAGGGCCGACAGGTGAAGCCGTTCCCCAGTTGGCTCAGCAGCTGGAGAACATCCAAAATGAATTCGAGGCAACTCCTGGATCAATTTTAAACGCACAAACATATTTCCTCCTCCCCCTCACTTAGAGAGTTGCTCTTTTACAGGAATTAATCATTTTTAATCAAACTCGAATCTCATAAGGTCCTTATGTTTACTTTTGCCCATCTCTTTGAAAGTCACTAGAGTGGAAGAGGAGGGGTCACAGATGTCCACAGGGGTCACATGCTAAGAAAAGTCGTCAAACACTTAGGGAAGCTGTCAAGTGGTCACAGCGACCTGTTTTTGCCTCATTTGGAACCGCAAATGTTCTTACTCTTCAATTTGTCCCTTTTTTTTGCCCATCCCCCCCACAGTTTGAATACTAGCTTGCCAAAAAAACACTAGCAGTGGAGGAAATTGCATTTGGTGTCAACCGTCCATCCAAATGCCTTAGAAATAGATAATAGTTAAAGTATCAGAATTAGCCTTCTACAAATGTCACCACGCTAAACACCTCCACCCACTCAGTTGGCCACTTAGTTAGCCCCTAATGTGAAACTTATACCTGAGCGAAGTGACTGCATGAAAGACATGGATTTCTAAAATTTCAATGTGGTCTTGGCAGCTTCCCATTGCCGCTGCTTCTAAGGGCCAGGCCCGCATCCTCCATTGATCCCACTGTTCCAAAGACCGAGGGGGGGAATGGTCATTTTTCACTTGTAACACATGCTGAGAGACGCTTGAGACGGGTTTCTCTGTTTTTGTCCACAACAGAGCTTTTCACAAACGCAGCAGAATGTGATCCTGAATGTTCTCTTTGGCTCTGAAGTACAAGGGGTCAAGGCTTGGACTCAGAATCCCTTGGGATAAATAACTACTGTCATTGCGGCGTTTAAACGTTTCTACTGTTTCATCACCTCTATAGAATGATTGCACTGATGGACCGTATTGTCTTAAACATGCAACACAGGCGGGTCGATCCCGCCCACACTCTAACTATGTTTACATCCTAGGATGGTGGAAGCAATAATACCACAACAAAAAGCTTTTTATTTTTTATTTTTTTATTTTCAGCAGTGGGGGGAGCTGTGGAGTTCACCTGTGCTCTGAAAGCTTTTTCTCTCTTGCAATGTAATACCATTATCAATAAGCCTTTATCTGTGAACTGTGTGTAATGGGGTGTTAAATAAATGTAATATATATATATAGATAGATAGATAGATAGATAGATAGATAGACAGATAGATAGATATATTTATGAATTAATAGTTTTTAAAACCTGATACAAGGCTGTGTTCTTCCAGCAGAGGGCACCGCCAATATTCCAGTTTTGTAGCACTTTATGCTTCCCTACAATCTTTGGTTTTGATTCCTGTGCAGTGTTCAGTTTTACTGAGCCGTGGAGGAGGAGAGAGACAGAGAGAGAAAAAAAGAAAGGAAAGTCAGACTGCAAGATTCCATTTGTTTCCATACATAAAGAAGTAATACAATATTCCGTGGCCATGACATTACTTAATGGTGGGAAATAGTTATTTGTTGTGATCATGTGGCATCTAAAAGGCGGATGGTATCAAGAGATCTCTGGTTGCCACAAGACAATTTATGGCCACAAAATATTATCTCGTGCCCATAATATATCTATATATCTTTTTTTATTCTCTCTCTCCCCTCTGGCAGCTGCAGCTGTCTGTAGTTTTGTGAATCGCTTCTAGAAATATGCAAAAATTATACAAACACACACACAGGACTGTGCTGGTTGGGAATTTAAACATGCTGGGAAATTAGCAGCAGTCTGCTAAATGTATGAATAATCATAATTTATTTTTTCTTTTCCTGTCTGATTGTTTAAAACACTCTGAAGGAATTTTTCTCGCCGTGTTCACTGGTATGAAATGTGCCGCAGCAGTTACTCAGTGTTTGTAAATGCTTTAGGCCAGGCAAAGTGCATCCCTGTGCTTCATTTCAGTGCAAAGGAAGGTGTAGATACTTCATCTGGTGGTGTTTGCCAGCAGGAGCTCTTTTTAAAGTTCATTACCATTGTAATAACAAAGATAGTTCTATTTTAGGAGCTGACACTTGTGATACATGACCCTACTTTGTTTTTTTTTTGGCTGCATGAAAGTTTACTGCCCCTCAGACCTTCATGATTGTTGACTTTTGTTTTTATTTTCTCTACATCGAGCACCTCGTCTGCCATCAGGGTGCGGCAGGCTGCCAGAGACCAGACGACAGTGTTATGCAAGCCGCGGTCGGTCCAGTACACTGCTCCATCAGTGTGTTGCCATATTTAATTCGGTACTCAACATTGTAAAAAAGAAAAAATTAAAAAGGATTGTTTCTCAAATGTGTTGTTTTGATCAATTAATTAGGATTATGGGTGTTCTCGGTGTTTGTTTACAGCCGCGTAATGTTGGTTTACTTTGAGAATTAATTCGACCACGAAGTGGTTGGATCAGGCACCAGGATGTATTGCTGCAGATCTGTACATTTAAATTCATGATTATTTAAATGTTTTTGATGGTGTTGTCCTTTTTTTAGGAATAAATCATACATCAACATGCAGGTGACAGTTAAGACCATGAGTCTGGCTGAATTCTAATCATTTATAAATAATACTTTTGGAAAAATGAATATCATTTTGATATGCCTTTTTTGTTGCATATGTAAATGCAGCACGTTTATCGGAGTACACTTTTGAAATTACAAAAAAGTCACTAAGTGACTTCTACATTTAATTTGAGCAATAATTATTGTTATATTATACCATTTATAATTCCATGATATAATTATTTTTAACTAAGATTAAACAGCCATTCCTCACTGCAACTGCCATTCAGAGAAAAAAATAAACATTTGATTTTGTCATCAGGGGGCTATTTGTCACACTGTGGCAGTCAATCTGTGGGTGAAGAGCAGGGGGTTGAAGAGGCTTCATCCTTTCCCGTGATCCCGAGCTGCCAGCAGACAGGTGAGAATGTTTTAGAGGTTCTTAAGCACACAAAATGCAAAAATGTAGATTTTTGTCGCCATGGTGTTCCCAAGTTGGGATGGATTTTTCAGAATAGTTGTTGACAAGAAGCCCTGAAATCTGAAGCTGAATGACTATTGAAGAAACTAACTGCTATCAAACTCAGTAGGCCGATCTTGAATCTGGATGTCAATTTACCTATATTTTCTGCTGCCCCCCCACCCTAACACAACCAACACTGACCGCAGGGAAACAGAGAGGGTCCTTCTTTTATTCTGAAATAAATCATAGAAGACTGTCAGAGAGCCATGATGACCTCACCTGTCCCGAGGCCTTCAGGCTCTGCTGGCTCAGGTGGAGTAAATCCGCAGCAGACACTCTTAGAGGGCTAAGCTCCTTTGGCTGCCGAGGACAGAGAGCAGCGTCAGCAGGAAATCATCAGCGGTGGAGCCTCCTTCAGAAATCCAGAAGGTGACGTTGCCGTCAGACAGGCTACTTAATAAATCCTGATTCCATGTTTGTGTCTTTTGTGCCAAATGTAAACTGAGGAAGGGCGTTGTCTGGTGTTCTCAAGCATTCATACGATTTCCTGTATGGGTGCGTGTGTGTGCACGTACATGCACACTCTCCCCCGCAGGTTACATGAGTGTGTGTCTGTCTGAAAGAGCCCCCTAGACAATGATCTCCCTGTGCATGGGGAAACGAAGGTAAAGCCTACCTGACCACTGTTGCACCAATCACGGCGCTTGTACCGGCTGCACCTCAGGTACCTCCAGTCCACCTTCAGGGTAGGTTGGGGGGTCAAAGGTCATGGAGACAGAGTTGTTTGTGGTGAGAAGGTGCATTGCATGTTTTTATTACTTTAGGAATTTCCTTTTGAGAAATGAATTCTGAATTCCAGTGACGACAATGCACTTGTAGTTGTATTAGTTCTTATTGGTTTGTTTTCCTCAAACCCTCATCTGTACAGTTGATATTGTTTGATTAACAGACGGAGTCTAATCTGCAAATATAGAAATATAGAGATGTAAAAATAATTTTAAAGATGTCGGATAGTCGGAGGTTGTCCGTCAGCGTATTTCATTTTTTACGACCAGCTTATTAAAATCATTATGTTTAACTACCCTGAACAGTAAAATTACCTCAGTAATTCAGGTATTTTTCTTCATTTTGATTTATTATTTATAGTACATGCAGTGATGCTGATGGTGTAGGTTACTCCAATCCGTCATTGGGGTTAGATGGGGTCAAAAAATATGGAGACAAAGGGCCACCTGTTAGTGGGGAGTAGGTGCAACACATGTTTTTGTGACATTTATTTAAAAGTATTGTTGAAAGTGCGCACAGTGATGCTGATGTTGCAGATTCCTCCGGTCCATCCTTGGGTTTAGGAGGGAGGCAAAGGTCATGGAGACCGGGCTGCACCTGCTAGTGAGGGGAAGGGGCTTCTATGCATGTCTTTGTTATTAATTTGTTTAATCTAAAGTGCTTGCAGTGGTGCTGACGGTCCGGATGTTCTTCATCTTATCCTGGATTATTATTATCAATAATAATCATTAAAAGGTCGTTTTAAAAAGATTAAATAATAGGCTTGGCTGTGATTGGATGAGGGTTGAACATGGTCGGCGTGTCATGTTCTCCACACCTTCCTGAGAATGCTCCTGTCTCCATCCTCCTCGGCAGAAGGAGCCCCGCCCTGC
>CAAKHD010013446.1:42916-84223 GCA_901007705.1 Fistularia tabacaria
CCCCCCCCCCCCGCCCGACCCCCCCCCCCCCCCCCCCCCCCCCCCCAACCTCCACCCCCTTCCCCACGGTGCGACGGCGGCGCGCATCCCCCCGCCCGTCCCCGTGACGCGGCGCATCTCGGGCCGCGCGCAGACGCCGGAGCGGAGGAGACGCGCGGCGCTCTCGTCTCGGGCGGGACAGCGAAAGGAGGCGCATCGCGGAAAGGAGCTCGACCGCTGAGGACCCACGGAGCTCGGCGCGGAGAGGAGAGAGGCCATGCCCGCGCCAAGTGCCACCGCGGGCAGTCGAGCTTAAAGAGGAGCGTCGGCCCGTCCATCTGGACACTTTGCTCCCCCCTTTTTCGTTCCTCTTGCTAGACTGCGACTCCGCACCCCGTCTCCCGGTGTTTGACCGCCCGGGTTCAAAGGACAGCCGGTGCGCACGATGTTGGTGACCGGGCTCCTCCTGCTGCTCGGGGCGTCCGCGGCGCCCGGCGAGCTGCAGCAGGAGACGGAGTCGCGACGGCTGCCGCCCCCGGGAAAGTTGGACTTCGGCTACGTGCCCGCGGGAGTTTACGAGACCCTGGCCCACCACGAACCGGGACCCATTGGGATCCTGTTCCACCTGGCGCACACCTTCCTGTGCGTGGTGCAGCCCAACGCCTTCCCGCACGGTAAAGACAACTTAGGGCATTTTTCGGAACGAGAACTAGAGGGTCGTGGGGGGTGGGGCTGAAGCGTGACCTGCGGCGGCTCTCATGGGAACTCCGTGGGTACGTTGTCTTCCAATGAGAGCCAATCAGAGGCTCCCGCTCAAACCATCACGCCCGGTTCGTGTTGTGTCCCGGTGGGGATGGGTGTCGGGGGTTGCTATGCTTTATTTTGCTTATTAAAGGATTCTTATTGTTAATAATAATAACTAATTACTTTAATTGCACAGACGTCACGGCATCAACGGAAGGTTGAGTTGATGTCCACGGCGCACTTAACCCACCCCCAGCCCCCATCCCGACTACCCATGCCGTAATGTCACGTGATCTGCGCTCGGTAGCCGCTGATAAGGACGGGCGGGCGGCGCGTCCGGGGACTGGTCACGGCTCCGCGTTGGGCTGAACCCCTCCGATGGGAGCACTGCGTAGATTAGCAGGTGTCCTGACCCTCCTCGCTAATTGTCTAATCCCATTAATCCCGCGCCATATGTCGTGCGCCGCCTTTTGCCCTCTGCCGCTGGGGGGCGCACGTCCTTGATCCGCGCCTACGACCACCGTGACCATCAGGTCACCAGAGAGCGTCGGGGTGAAACGCGGTTGGTTTGGAGAGAGTCAGGTTTGTCACGCGTTTGCGTCTCTACCATAAACTAAATGGCAAGAGTCACTTGCTGGTTCGAGTCCACGCCCCCTCACCGGGGAGGAGGACCTCTTATATCCAAAAGAACCGGCGTGGAACCGCCACAATGCAATACTTTCAGGGGAATCGGGGCACTCAGAATATTCCTGAATCCTAAAGATGTTCCAGCAAAACCCAAACCAAACCCAAAACCCTTGGAAACCCTAAATTGCCCAGATGTGTGAATGAGAGAGTGGTTGTATGTCTCTTATTGGCATGTCAATGAGAGAGTTAAAATTCGTTTGTCTTGGTATTGATTCCGACAAGGGGGCTTTTCTGTGTGGAGACTTCCATGTTCTCCCCATGTCCGCATGGGTCTCCTCAATAGTTTCCTCCCACAGTCCAAAAACACGCCCAAGATTCATTGGAAACCCTAAATTGCCCAGATGTGTGAATGAGAGAGTGGTTTTATGTCAATGAAAGAGTGAATGCTCATTTGTCTTGGTATGTCGTGTGAATGAAGGAATGAATGGTTGCATGGCTCCGGCCCCGGCCCCTCACCTAGTGACAGCATCGATAGGCTCCTGCCCCACCATGATGCCGAGTGCAGGATAAGTGGTATTGATAAAACATAAATGAAGAAGTCCGCTCTGTATTTGAGAATTTTAAATATGTGTATACTGGCCAGAGCTATGGCAAAGTTCAATGTATTCTTAATTTATGTATTGTATACTGTTATGCTTTTGTATAATTTTTGTAGTTTGGGGGTATTTTGGTCAAAAAACTTATATCACTGATGTTTCATGTGTTCTGATTGCAAAGTTGAATTCTAAGCCCCATTTCCACCTGCAGTGAAATGTTTTCCGGATGCTCAGATGTGAATGAGTTCAGACAGAGATCATTCAAACGCCAACTTGGATATAAGGAATAAAGTATTTAATATTGATCAATCGAATATAAGTATTGACTTCAAAGTATTGATATCGGTGGGCTCTGTGGTCAATTTTTCATCTTTCCAGACAAACTCTATGTTGACATGTGATGATCTGCAATCAGTGCGACAGGTTCCATTGTATCCATATAAATGTCTACCATGGTGATTCTCCGCATTGCAATGACATGTACGACTGTGTTATTAGCAAAGACACACCCGCGCCTCGTTATATTCGCTCCAACATTTCTCTTTTCACCGCAACACGTTAGACTGCAGAAGCCCCCCGTTTTACCCCCTTCCCCACCCGTGCTCTTCACACCTTCACACACTCACAACACACGACTGTAACATACTGGGGCGCAGCGGATGGAAAAACATCCACGCTTTTTTTGAGCTTTGTCCTCTTGTTTTGCTTTTCTTTTTTGCAGCTTCCTGCATGAGAACCCGCAACCAGCTTTACACTTATTTCTCCGACCAAACTCTTATGAATTCCTTTTTCTCAATTTAGTCTCTCGTGTTCTGTGATGTTGCGTTAAATCTTAATGCAGCGCTGCTCGTCGCTCTCGACGGTTTTCACACTATCGCTGGAGAGACGGCGCCAGCCACCCACGGTGCCGACGTGGGAGTCGGGCTCGGTGAAAATCTGGCATTAATGCAAGTCGAGTAGCGGTTGCCGGGGTAACCTATGGGAAGGCCAGAGTCGGTATGGTTCACCTCGCTGCCCTACATATGTCTCGCCGCACGGCTGTGATGTGGAGTGGAAGGGACGGGACTGACTGCTCAGTATTTACACAGCTCGCGTTTTTATTATCTCGCCTGTCTTTACTGGCAAGAGCAGGGAGTCTGTGGGTCAGATCAGTGTCTAAGATCAGTGCATAATATAGCAAAGTACCAGTTTGTTTAAGCGTTGATGGACTTAAGGTGGAGTGTCACTGAAAAGAATCCTTGCGCACGCCAGATGAAGACGACGCAAAACACGCACACTCATGTCTTTACTAGGACTTTCGCACAAACACCAAAAGGCTAGGTGTTCATGCTAAAGTGACTAAACCACAGGATTTAATGATAAGCCCAAGTTTAGATGCAGAAGAGACCCTCATGGTTCCATAATCAGAAGGTTGGCAGTTCAGTTCCAGGCCCATCTCTCTGCATTCTCAGTTTCCACCAATGGGGGTTGATGTGGACATTGTGGAGGACTACAAATACCGGTTTGTGCACATTGACAGCACACTCCAAAAACTCTAATGCAGTCTACAAGAAGGGCCAGAGCCATCTCGACTTCCTGGGGCAGCTGAGATCCTTCAACATCTGCTGGACAATGCTCCGGATGTTCTATGAGGCTGCTGTGGCCATGCCATTTTTTCACGCTGTTGGCCGACACCCACGGACTTAATAAACTAATCTGTAAGGCCAGCAAGGTTGTGAAGTTGGAGCTGGGGTTTCTGACAATGGTGTCTAAGAGGAGAATGTTGTCCAAGATGAGGGCTACTCTCAGCAAGACTTCTCAACCACTCCTGACCAATGATAGGAGTTCGTTCAGCAGAAAACTGATTCCACCGAGGTGCACTACCTAACGTCACAGGAGGTCATTCTTACCCATGGCCATCAGACTGTTTAACTTGGTCCAGTAATAAAATCACAATATCTCATCTCACTATCTGTCTGGCTGTATTTTGCTCTTGTAACTGATTTTTCTTAAACCCTGACACCACTTATATTTTATAATGTTATCCACTTCTGTTCATCTCAGTTTACTTTATATATTTTCATTTCTTCCTTAAGGTAGCATGTGGGATCACACAATTTTCTTCAGGATCAATAAAGTCTTTCTGATTCTGACCTCAGTGTCCTTTGGCAAGACACTGAACACTCAAGTTGATCCCGATGACCTGGTTAGGCCCCTTTGTGTGTGTGTGTGTGTGTGTGTGTGTGTGTGTGTGTGTGTGTGTGTGTGTGTGTGTGTGTGGTTGTGTGTGTGTGTGTGTGTGTGTGAGAATACTAGTGTAAATAAGGTGTAAGGTGCTCTACATAAGAGGAAGCCACTTGCACATTCTTGCCACTGATTGGCTAGGGGAAGACAATGTTTGGAACGTGGCCCACCTGGTGAAGATCCATCCAGGCGCAGCTTGTACAAGTCAATGATTTGGGTCAAAGGGTCAGTTTTGGGTCATGCATTTGTGACATCAACGGAAGCGCCTTGAAATATTGCTTTTCGGTCAATCGCAATGGAGTCACGGGACGTCGGTGCTGTGATACAGCCGTAACTTTTTTCCCCGCCGACTTTATGAACTGGCAGGGGCCTGGGGGGTCGAGAGGGCAGCTGTTGTTTTATTGCTCCTGCTGCTTTCATGGTCACTGTCATTAGTCTTTCCCTGATATTCAATAGTAATCATCCCTTTTTTTTTTAAATGAATGCTCTGGATTGCCAGAAATGTATCTGTGATTTTCCCGCCTTCCTTTTTTTGACTGATGGTGAGCCCATTGCTGGTGGTCGGTTTTAATTAAACTTGGATGTTTGACCACACAGAAAACAAGAGCAAATAAAGCCCCAGGAAAATGTTTCTTCCAAAACTACACTCTGACATTCAGAAATTTCTGTGTTTGTGGAGGAAAGAGATTAATAACCAGGGGGTGCTTACAGGTGTGTAATATCCAAAATGTATTGGTTTGAAAGGTGCTGCTATTGGCTTCCTCCCCTCCTGTGGCACCTACAGCCTTCCTTTGAGCCTCTTCCCCCCCAAAAATGTTACTACATGTGATTTGTTTATGATAATACTTTGATAAAAATCTCGATGTCCCTCAAAGACACTGCGCCGTCACTGCTGCATGAATATTTATCGGGATTCGGTCCCGTGGGGGGGCAGAACTCCTAGCAGAGAGCTTTAAAGAAATCAAAGGAGGGAAACGTGACAAGGTTGCTTTCCAAGGTCAAAAAACAAGATGAACACCCCCCCGCACACTCCTCCCCATCGTTTCTCTTCACGCTGCAAGAAAACCACAGACAACCCAGAGTCTGTTCAAGGTCGCATACTAACTTTGCTGCATACTAACTTTGCTGAGGAAGAAGAAACAGAAATCTGTTAGCCTGTGAGGGGAACAGACCCCGTTAATCAACCGTGTTTTGTACTACTCAATCGGGTAGTATGTGCTGATTGCGGTGACTCATGTTGCCGACCACCAATGAAAAAGAGTAGGCGGGACACAAGAAATAGCTCTGTCCTCCGCTAATGGAGGACAGAGCAGACTAATAAAGGACTATCTTATCTTATCTTACCTTACCTAACGTGGCCCTTAACCCTTAACCCTTAACCTCATCTAGTCTCTTTTATTGAAATTCAGTCAAAAGTGTTTCATGCGGTCAAAGTAAAAATAAGAAGAAAAAAATACGCATTTTGCAGGACCAAAAAAGCAAGAAAAGAAGTATGTAAAAATTAAAGTTACACAATTTGCCCTATTGATTTACCCAGAGGCAGCGATTACCATGGTCTGCTGGCAGGGAAACACCAGTCTCTCTTGCCTGTCTTTTTTTATGAGAAGGTTAAATAGATGCGGTAGTGAAACCTTAATGACCCCTTCAGACTGTAAAGCCTCGAACGTGTGGAGGAGCCCAGTCGTCCAAAGCTCCAAAAACAATTATAGCAACTTTAAAAAAAACAATGCTGCAAGATGCAGAGTCTTAAGCCGCGGTCCAATTTAATTGTGGCATTTTGAGTCAGCGATTTGTCCACTGAGTTTACCTTGACAATCCGGTAATCATCCAAACATAAAGATTCACTTGCAA
Organism: Fistularia tabacaria; assembly: GCA_901007705.1. Taxonomy (NCBI): domain Eukaryota; kingdom Metazoa; phylum Chordata; class Actinopteri; order Syngnathiformes; family Fistulariidae; genus Fistularia; species Fistularia tabacaria. The sequence goes on from CAAKHD010013446.1 coordinate 48,937, forward strand.
CTTGGGGTCGACACTGGGTTTTTTGAAAGTACTTCCTCTTTGAAAGCAAAGTTTATCTCCGAGGCGACAATCGGGGTCTTATTGTTTAAAACTCCATCCTCCCCCCACACACTGTATCTATGCCCTAGACGATTGCACATATTTTTTGTCAACCTTCTCCTACTTCTCCTAATTACAATACGATTTATGGGCCCCCTTGTGGAAATCTGACTCAGGCACAGCAGAGTGGAGCTAATGGACTCCAAACACAAATCTCCGTATCTATATATTCAACGCGTTAATAACCCCCTCTGCATTTATGTCCTGGCCACAAGCCTTTTTCTGACAATGACAAATTGTTATTTTTGTGTGGTGTCGCCATGTGGATGGCCGTTGAATTTGCAAAAACAGCTGACGGTTAAACCCAGCTCACTTACCCCCAGCACATCAGAGGAACGACTTCTTGTAAATGTTGTTGAGTTAAAAGGATTGTGGTGCTTAAAATGCTGGGCAGATGTTTGACGAAGTGGGAGGTGGTGCAGGCCTGGATTGGAAGGGAGAATGGAGCCAAACTGGTCTCAGGGATTCTGACTGGATGCTGTATTGAAAGGAGTTGAGGCATATTAGCAGCAGGATGACATTTTGTGGTCCTAGGATTGAAGCGCCTTCTGGATCACCTGGGAGTAAGGAGCTGAAGCATTCAATGCTTGGCATTGTGTCAGAGTGTAAAGGAGGGGTCTGATCTTTTTGGTGTTTCACGGGTTAAATCAGTACTTCCGGATTATGGTTATTCATGTGTTCATCCAAGGCGGGTGTTCTTTTCATCTGTGCCAGGGCTGTTGGAAATGAAAGAGTACACAACGGGAGGAAATCCGTAGAAGTGGTGTAAACTGGCAATAGATGGGGACCCAGTGTTGACCCCTGAGGCACTCCGCTGATGGTTTCTTGAATGGTAGACTGTGAACTGACGTAGGAAGATCCTGAGATATTTCTCTTCATCGAGTTCAGAAGGAAGCTGAAGTCGGTCATTGGACAAATCCCATGGAATCCGAGCTGTGGACCAACCAGCAGTGATTCCAAACCCGGCGTCAGTCTCCTTTTTCCTGTTTGTCTGATTGTATGAATTACTCCCGGAAGGGAAGATGGGAATAGAAACTGATAGAGATGCTGTTCGATTTGACTTATTACATTTTCTTTTCTTGCACTAGCTTTGCACTTAATTATCCCTTAAAATGTTTATCGTCAGAACGTGTTAAGTTCTTCATGTACTTATAAGGTGGTTGTGGTTCTTATGTGCGAAGAGTCCCTGGGCTCTAATCCAATCTGTGTTTGACACGATCTCATAATATTATCTTAATATCCTCCAGTCTGTTAGCAATATTACAGCCTATTAAACTGAGCATGGGGCAAATTAGTAGCATAACAAATCACTGCTCGTTGATTATGCTGCTGAGCATTTCAGAATTTTACTGCTGCCATGGCACATCAGGAAAGAGGGCGGGAGTCCGTGTTTACCTCTGCTGTGGTTCTTGGTCCCGCAACCCACAACTTACGTATAAACATTTAACTGTGGAATCTGTTTCCAGCATCTGGCGCGTTCTCCATTAATGATGTTCAAACATCAACGGCCCTTCGTACCTGAGTGCACATTCACTTCGGAGGTCAACTCCCAGCTGACCGTGTGTGTATGTGCACGCATGTTCTACCCCTGCTTGCACTGGTTCTTCATGGGTTCTCCAATTTCTTCCAAGAGTCCCAAAACACTTGGTAGCATTATTGAAGACTCAGTTGTCCATAGGTGTGAATGACAGAGTGAATGGATGGATGTCTCTATCTGTGGCCCCTTGATTGACTAAGGTTTAACCCCGCCTCTCGCCCAGATGCCATCTGGCTCCGCCTTGACCCCAACCCAAATTGTAGGACTTGTGGATATAGATCATGAATGGATATCAGCAAGTCCAACCCATGACTGTTCATACACATGCCGTTAATGAATGGGAGGTTTCTGGAAACTCCAAACCGTAAAGCTTAGAAATAGGTGTCTTCCCTGAAAAGAGGCTTACAATTGCAATCTTAATTTGTCATCAGTGAGGAAATGACAATCCAACCTGATAATCCAACCATTATTTTTGGCATCTAATGTGGGCAATATATGTTTCTCATTCCTCTGTGTTCGTTGTGTGTGCAAAAAAACAAAAAAACAAGGCGCCAAGTCACTGCTGATCCGTGTACTACAGGTAAAATTCAGAGCCACTGTAGAAAAATTTACACTGGCATTGCGGAGCTGCAAATTGGCTTTGTGTGCAGGTGTGAGTGTGTGCGTGCGTGCGTGCGTGCGTGTGCGCGCGCGTGTGTGTGCGTGTGTCTGATTCTGATGATTCTGTCAGAGGGAAATACCCGAACATTTGAACATTTGCAGTGGCATCCTGCTGTGTAAACACAATTGTCTTATTAGAATAAATGAGCAGGCTGCACTTTATTTTATTTCTTTTTTTTTTCTGGAAGCAGTGCCATCGTCAAAGGGACCGTGGCCTCAAGTTGCCCTTCGATCATCCCCTGCACAGGCTGTTGCTACTCCCCACACTTCCCCGATTCGGGTTTCTTGAATAAAATAGCAGCTCCCCTTTTGAATAACATTGCCAAATGCGTTTGTTTTTTTTTTCTTGTCAACATCCGCAGACACAAACAAGCAGCGTTCCCTCACCCGTGTAATTATCAATTATCTACAGCTTCCCTTGGTTCATATTTCAAAAAGGTGTTGTTGTAGCAAACACCAGTGCCATTTAGTCACGGGTGCAGACTTACCCTGTCATTTATTTATTTTTCTTATTTTCGTGTTCTAGAGCAGTGGTCCCCAACCCCCGGGCCACGGAATCCGTGGATCATTTGGTACCGGGCCGCACAAGAAAGAATAAATTATTGCATTATTTCCGTTTCATTTATTATCTGAGTCTGAACGATCTTTTATTTTGAAAAATGACCGGATTCTCTCCTATATCTCGGTCACGTGAAGGCTAAAATTTAACCCACAAGCTAGCAAAATGAGTAAGAAACAGACGTCTATGGAAAGTTTCTTTGTGAAGGGGAAAAGGCCCAGTGAAGAGACAGAAGAAGAGCCTATGACTTCCAAGAAAAAGAAAGCTGCATTTAACAGACAATACCAGATTAAAATAGGGATTTATCGCAACAGGTGATTCTCACGCACCAAGCCCGCTCTGCTTAATATGCGACGGCCAGCTCTCCAATGAGGCAATGAAGTCTTCAAAACTGCTTCGCCACTTGGAGACCAAGCACCCTGAATTAAAAGACAACTCCTCAGAGTATTTTGAAAGAAAAACTAGGGAAGACGAAATACAGAAGAAATTACTGAGGGCCACCACATCAACAAATGCGAATGCAATTAGAGCATCTTACTTGGTGGCTAACCGTATTGCTAAGGCTAAGAAGCCATTCACCATTGGTGAAGAATTGATCCTGCCCGCCACTAAAGACATTTGCCGTGAACCTCTAGGAAAGGCTGCGGTTAAAAAGATAGCACAGGTGCCTCTGTCGGCTAGCACCGTGACTCGGCGCATTGAAGAAATTGCCGAAGACGTTGAGACACAATTGTTGGAGAGGATTAATAAATCACCGTGGTACGCACTCCAGGTTGACGAGTCTACAAATGTTGACAACAAGGCAATACTACTATGTGCGATATCTTTATCAGGAGGATGTGCACGAGGATGTGTTATGTGCACTAACGTTGCCAACAAAAACCACAGCCACAGAACTATTCAAGTCGCTGCATGGTTACATATCAGGAAAACTGAAATGGTCCTTTTGTGTCGGCATATGCACAGACGGCGCTGCTGCCATGACCGGACGGCTGTCTGGATTAACTGCTCTGGTTAAGGAGGTTGCACCTGAGTGTGAATCTATGCATTGTTTCAATCAGAGGGGAATGCTGGCTAGCCGAAAAATGCCACTGGAACTTAACAGCGTATTGAATGATGTCGTTAAAGTTATTAACCACATCAAGCACACGCCCTTAACTCGCGCCTGTTTGAACAGCTTTGTGAGGAGATAGACGCGGAGCACCGACGCCTTCTCTTATACACAGAAATAAGATGGATATCCCGAGGGAAATCGCTGGCCAGAGTGTTTGAATTACGAGAGCCGCTGCAGAGATTTCTCTCAGAGAAAAAGTCACCGCTGGCAGCACATTTCATTGACAAGGAATGGGTCGCAAAACTAGTTTACTTGTGCGACATAATCAACCTGCTCAATGAACTCAATCTGTCACTTCAGGGGAAAATGACAACTGTCTTCAAGTTGACAGATAAAGTAGCTGCATTTAAAACCAAACTGGCTTTGTGGGGACAGCGTGTGAACAGAGGCATATTGGACATGTTTCAAACATTGGCGGGGACTTTGGGTGAGACTGAGCCTGAGCCTTCATTCTCCCAGCTGGTGCACGATCACCTGTCTTTGCTTTTAAAAGAGTTTGAGAGGTATTTTCGAACTGCCAAGGAATGGATCCGCGACTCATTTGTCAACAAACCAGGTGAATCCAGCACATCTGTGCAAGAAGAAGATCAACTGCTGGAGATCGCAAATGACGGCGGACTGAAAAGTATGTTCGACACAACAACTCTGCCGGTGTTCTGGATTAAAGTAATGGCAGAGTACCCTGAGATCGCCACAACAGCACTGAAAAACCTTCTGCCATTTCCGACATCCTATCTGTGTGAAGCGAGGTTTTCTGGAGTGACAGCAACAAAAACAAAACTTCGGAGTAGACTGGACATAAGCAACACACTTCGGGTGTCATTGTCTCCCATTACACCTAAATGGGACCGTGTCGTTGCAGAAAAACAAGTTCAGGGCTCCCATTGAGTCATCGTTATCGTGAGTTAAAATTTTCATGCACTATATATTCGTTTTTGTGGTGCATCTGTATCCTTTTTTGAAGGCATGTTTAAACGTTACCATAGCGACCAGAGTCAAAGAGTGTTAGGGGCAGAGTGGATATTACTCATATTGTTGGCACGATGTTATGATGCTGCTAGTAAAGTTGCATAGGAGTACACAGCGGATTCACGTTTATTATTATTTTATACCATTGTTTTTATGCCAGTCGTATCATTTTATTTTGTTGTATTTATCCCCCACACCTTAAAGGCCGATCCGTGAAAATATTGTATGACATTAATCTGGTCCTCGGTGCTAAAAAGGTTGGGGACCGCTGTTCTACAGTTTCTGTACACTCAGCAGAATGAGTCCTCCCTCATATCTGATTATTGAGGCCTGCTTTTACCGTTTGCCGTCACACTCCATTGGAATAAAGCTGAAATTAATCAGAACCAGGGTTTGTTGAAGGCCCCTTTCCCACTGTGGGAAGTTTTTGCATGTTTCTAGAACATTTTAGGAAACTAGGCTGGTTCTCTAGGCTTTGGGACTGCAGAGGAAGCAGCGATCCTGGAATTCAGTATCTAGAACCGTCTTAGCTGCTACTCCAAGGCAAGAACTTTCTATGCCTCCATAGGACCTCATATGAAGTAGGTGCTTGGTACTTGGTGGAACTTTCAAGCCACACCCATTGTCAGCTATTTCTTGCGGATTCCGGACCGGAGGACCATTTTTAAAAACTACTGTGATCACGAGTTGGCTGTTTTATTGTGACAAAATGGACGGAGCAAGCGAGAAATGGAGCAACGAAGAGGTCAAGAGGTCCAACCCCTTCTGGCCTGCTAAACCTCAGAGGGGTTTCCAGGGCTTGCAGCCAAACATAAAAATTTTCCTAAAAAAAGTATGTACAGAGGTCACAAAGAGCAGGGGTTTTCATACAGTGAAGCAGTGCAAGGAGAAAATAAAAACACTTCAACCTGTCTGATAGCTATTATTCTCGCCATGAAGAATATGAACACAGAGATAGCTTTGCTTTTCATGTTGTCCCGGTCTTCTTCATGGCATTTTTCAGAGGGCCCTCGGTTTACAACGTCCTAGGCTGTCGGCGTTTCGTGATTACATCACCATCTTCCAGAAATTCTTGATAAGAGTGTCTTTTTCCATCAATCTGACATGCAGCGTTTGCGCCGAAACAAATTTTGCGTGGGAACTAGTTGTTGAGCGAAGACGGACAAGTTCGTCACCATGCCATGCTCTACGACAGCTTTTTTACATCGCTCGGCTCTATGCCGTATTGGATTGTGCTATATTTGCTTTCCTTTGTTTGTGTTGTTTTCTTTCATTATGGCTAACAAGTGTACGTCCTTTTTTAATTTATTTTTACTGTACAGTGTTTTTTGCCCAAGATTATAATTTTACCTCTGTTTCAGCACAGGTGAGTGACATAGGTACTTACGGACAGTGTGTGAGCTCCGCCTTATGCCGAAAATGGCGCTATGTCGCGTCATGGGAACAGAATTCGGTCATAAGTTGAGGACCTCCTATATTTTACTTCCATACATGGCACAAAAAGAAGGAAAAATATTTGCTGCTTCCCCATTATTCCGGGATCCTGGATGAAAGTCTGGAGCCCCCCCCCCCCTCCCCCCATGTTTGATCCGATGCGATTATCCATCCAGGCAATTCAAAGTGTAAGCAAACCGACTCAGTGTTCGAAGCCGTGGTGGGGTAGGAGTATGTAACACGCTTTGAAACCGCAAGTTCAAGTTCGGCAATTCAGCAATTCGGCAAACCGCAAGTTCGGCAATTCAAAGTGCGAGCAAACTGACTCAGTGTTCGAAGCCGTGGTGGTGTAGGAGTATGTAACGCGCTTTGAAACCGAAAGTTCAATGCAGTGAAACCTTGACCTACGAATTTAATTTTTTCTGTGACCGAGCTGGTATAGCAAATTAAATTTCTCCATTGAAATGGCTTCAAAAGCTTTGAATTTGTTCCAGCCCCTCGGTTTTGTTACATGTTTTAAAAAAGAAAAATGTACTTTTTAAATAACAAGTATTGTCGACAGAAATAAATAAATAAATAAATAAAAATAAAGAATAAATTATTAAATAAATAAAAGAAAATGCAAAGTACTAAACTGGTTCTATAAAGTATATTAAGCTTGAAGATCGGACGAGATTTGGGAGGAGGTTGGGGGAATTCTCATTTGGTACTCTTATCACTTCACTTAAGTCACTCACAATACAGTGAATGCCGTAATGTATTGCTAAATTTAACTGAGACACTTTGCTACACTTTATGACTAAACTTAATTTATTGACTGAATGAATGCTGGTCCTCTTTTTAATATGATTAAACCGTACCAACTGGCTTTGAATGACTACCGATACCTTGTCCATTGATGTTCCCACCATCTGCTGCAAACAATCTCTGTAAATATCTCCTGCCCCACAGACGATACTCTCGGTCACGGTATCTCACCAACTTCTCGACAAGAAGACGCACACCACGCTCTTGTTTTTGGGGGATTTTCGCTGGACTACCTATTAGCCTCTTAGTAGTCTGATTTTGAACGCCACCTCACGGAGAGCAGTGGTCACGTCGGTGTCAAACGTTCATCCCACACGCTCATAGCTTAGATCTCAAAAAGCCAAATATCAATTGAGTGACAGCACGTATCCTGGAAAACTTGTAAGTTTGGCCATTTTTAGGTCATGGTTCCACTGTATATGGTAATACCAAATTGTGAATTAGAGGGTGAATGGTTGGACGCCTCTACATGAACATTGAAGCCGTGACCAATCACAGCTGGGGGAAAAGAGATGGTCTCCACTGCTTTTTGCATCAAATTCTGCCCTCAGGACCATTTTACATTTGTTACCATAGAATAAACCAAATCCCGTGTTTTTGAGTCACTCAGCTTTTCCAAGGATGGAACGGTGCTTTTCATTCCCTTTTCTTGGGGAGGAGCAGGTCAAAGATGCAAACTGCCTCTCCCGCTCCGTTCTCAGCTAAGCCGCCGGTGCCCCGGCTTTGTGAGGAGAGATCAGGCGGCGTAATCGGGACACAAAAAGTAATATTGTACAGCGCTTTAATTCCTCGCCTGCAGCTCCCCTTCTGTGAATACATGTCAAAATAGCCTCTGGCTGCGCGTCGTCGCTCATGAAATGGATCCACAAATCTGGGATTAGTCGTTCTGTCGGCCCAGACAAGGAGGCGCTGTAATTGATCTGTTTCTTCCCAAAATGATTCGACCTTCATTCATAATGTTTTTTTTTTTTTAAATACACCAACAACATTAAAAAGAGGCACGCACCAAAAAAAGCCTGCAAAAACGACATTAAACTGACAGGATTTTCAAAATACATCGAGGAAATAAGAAATGTGTGTGCACAGAGTGAGGGGATTATTTCTTCCCCCACTGAAAGAAATAGATTTAATGGAGGCGATGCAGCGAGAGGCGATGCCACAGCTCACTGTCAAAGAAAAGAAGAATGAAAAACTCGGCTCCGTTAAGCCATAACCGAGTTGAACATTCGCCTCACCTCCGCCAGCTCAGGCTCCCCTCGTTGTTGGAGTTTTATCGTGAAAGCTGCTTGTGACCTCCTGTTGTTGTTGTTTTTTCAGGATCAAAATGTGTAATGTCTGCGTGACATTTGCAAAGATAACAACAGCAAATCAGTTAGCGCCGTCCCAATATTTTCGATTCCCTTGACCAAATAGGTCCTTTTCTAGTGTTTCTACACATGGGTTCTCTCCATGTTCTCCTGCCTGGGTTTTCCAGGTTCTCTGTCTTCCAATTCCAGTCCAAAAACAATCAGAAGGTTCATTGAAGACTGATTTGTCCGCAGGTGTGAATGAGAGAGCAAATGGTCGGATGTCTTTGTATGCGTCCTGTGATTGACAGGTCCCACCTCTTGATCAGTGCCAGATGAGAATGATTCTCTCTGATTCTTTACTATATATGTTGGCAGATATGAAAACTTAGTCTGATCAGTTCGCTGTGCAGGCATCCAGCAGGACGGCCATCTCCGATTGGAAATGAGTGGTGGCATCACTGTCTAATTCCAACAATGACATCCTTCTGACATTAGATTAACACTTAGCATTCTTTCTCTCTTCCTGCTGGCTTCACTTGTCAAAGTCAGCTCAAATAATTCAAGTTAGGTTCCACCCGGGTATCAGTTGACTAATAATGAAATCAAAAATAACGATACAATGACAGTGACGTTAACCCCGCACAGCATCTCTGATAGGGCTGGCAGTGCAGCAAACAGTACAAGGCAATATTTTGAAATGTCAGAGTGAGAAGGAGTTCGAGTATTTTTAGTTATACGCTGTATTTTCCCAGTGGATTCAGAGGGAAGCAAGCACGTAAATATCACATACCGAAACAAATTCAGGGGAATAGATAGCAAGACAGTTAAGAATAGTAGTTTATCATCAGCAAAACATTGATACAGTAAGATGGCTTAAAAAAACGTATCTGAAAGAAGTATATAAAGATATATACAACAGTATATACAATAATAAATATATACAATAGTAAATACAATCATAAAATAAAATTCCAAAAAAATCTGTTAGAAATAACTGCACGAGGAAGAAATGACTTAATACCTGGAGAAAGTACCCAGCTCATCTACAACTGCAGCCTTTTCGCACATAGGAGTACCACTACCCCGTTTTGCTGCAGTACCTTGAAGTATATCATTATATAAGATATTCATAAAAGTATTTATTTTCCCACCTGCTCCTTCAACCCGACAGAGGTGATCCTTTTCAGAGCCAGATCTCGGCCTGTGTCGATGTCAGAAACAGGCTTTTGTTCGCAGGGAAAATTCCCTTGTTCTCATATTTCGGCTCCAGTCCTGCTCTCTCTGGATGACCATCAGATAACCGCTGGGGTAGCGGGGCGCTTATGTCGAGGGTTGTTCTAGAATTTGTAATAATTAGGCGGTTGGGCGAAAGTTGCAGGGCCTGAGGGAATCCCAAATTCCCTGTGATATGCCTGTAAAATCAACTTGAATGGCATCGAATAGGTACTACTATATTTCCATTGCTGTTGTCAAGGATAGAAACAATAGAGAACAATCTCACAAACTATTTAAAAGCAACGTAGATTCATTAAAGACTGTAAATTGTCCGTTGGTGTGAATTAGAGAGTGGATGTCTCTATATGCGGCCCTGTGATTGACAGGTGACTGGTTCTGGTTAAACCCTGCCTCGCACCCCAACCTCACCTGTAATTTGCTCCACCCCTGCCCCCACCCTGGATGAATATCAGCAAATACAAACAGCCTATGACTGTTCACACAAACGGCATGAATGAACACCTTGTCCACACTACGGGTACGGCGTGTATAGTGTTTACACACTCACACACACTCCGTGATGTGTCCCTAGAAAGGCGCGACGTTGCTTATCTTTTAATCTGGCTTTATCTTTAGTCTTAAGCTGAGCCTTCCTCATCTCAGGTGACTCTCACCTGTGCTGACTTCCAGCAAAACCTGGGAAGGAGGGGGGGGCACAAACCAAGAAACTAGATATTGTTTCCACATAGTGGTTAGTGCTGCAGCCTCACAGCATGAAGGACCCTGGTTCAATTCCAACAGGAAACCTTTCTGTGTGGTGTTTGGATGTTCTCCCTGTGTCTGCGTGGGTTTCCTCCGGGTCCTCTGGTTTCCTCCCACAGTCTAGAAACACGCAGCAGGTTAATTGGAAAAAATTGGGAACATTTTCCCCGAATGAGTGAGTGAGTGAATGTTGTTTGTCGATACATGTGGCCCTGTGATTGACTGGCGACCACTCCAGGGTGTACCCCGCCTCTTGCCCGATGACAGCTGGGATAGGCTCCAGCATCCCCCGTGATCCTGAGTGCAGGATAAGATTGATGTGGCAGAAGATTGATGGATGGATGTATATATATATATATAACATGAAAAATCCATGCCCACATGAAAAAATCTTTGTTTATATTAATTCCTGAACATGAGGTTTCAAAAGTTATACAGGAGTACATTCCCATGATGCAGTTCAGATGTCAGCAACAAATTAGCATCTGAAAGACGGGGATTGAACCTCTGACGCATGGAATGCGGTTGTAACCCATCAGATATTCTGCATGCAAAATATCTAATCCAGGAAGCTCAGTGTTGGATTCAGGAGTCACATGACGGAGAGGAAGTCAGAGATGAATAGGTGGTGGAGAGGAGCAGCTCGTGGATCTCATCTCTACTCCTCTCTTCTTTTAAGGGGGGGGTTTAAGTCGAGATGAGAGCGGCGGCATTAAGATCGGTTGAACTTTACAGAGGTTTTGGAGGTAATATGATAACCCCGCCCACGGCTAAAGCTCTGAGCCATCCGACCAAGAGCAGGTGGGACGAGGAAGCAGAGGCGGAGACGGGAATCACAGTTAAATAGAGACTTAGAGGAAGACGCCGGTGGGGGGAGGAAGAGCTTACTCTCCCCTTTGGCGTCAATGAAGCCATGATATTTGGGTCAGGCCTCTGCCCGCCAAGCGGCAAGGGGAGCTACTCGGCCCCCGCTGGATGAATGGCAAGTCATGCGTTCACCGTTCCGCTTGATTGGTGGGCAGTGCAGTGGTGCCTGATCTGAGCCCACTCCTGGGATGTGCTGAGTTGTAATTCCACATGTGTGGTAGAGATGGGTAGGGTAGAGGGAGTGGGGGATCAACATGGCATTAACGTGGAATGACTCCTTCATCGATGCGGCGCTCATGTCGCATCCCCTCACGATGGCATTAACTGTGAATTGTATTATTAATATGATCCTGAAAGAAATGGTCTGGGGAGCTCTGGGACCTTCGAGACTTTCTCCCCATCTCCGCTGAGCCTCCTGAATCAGTGTAAGCCGCGCTGACGTTCTTAAAGGCGAAATGCAGAGACTCCCCCAGCCGTCGCCGCCGCTCAACTTCTCTGTTTGCCTCCGTCACCTTGGCCATGCCGCCTCAGCCTCGATTATCTGACAGTAATCCTGGACGTTGTTTACCCGGGCCAGTCTGCCGGGGCCAATCCTCTCCGCCATCCAGCGCGGGATCCAACCTCAGACCACTCGTCCTTTTCTCCCTGATCTACTTAACCCAGTGGTCATGGAGGTTCAGTTCACTGCTACTTCCACTAATTTCCTCACAGATGCTTGTTTAGATAATAAAACATTAATTATGGTCCGACTCGGGTAAAAGTGTTTTCATACTCTTTCTCTGAATCAGTGTAATAAATGAATCATTTCACATATATGTTTTGCCTCAAGTACAGACTTTTAGCAGAAAACTTATTTCTGTTCCTCAACCACCACGTGTTGAACACACAGGGGATTAAATCCTTCATTCTCAGGATCAACCCCCACCCAGCAAGCTGCAATAAACTCATCCTTATCTTCCTCCTAACTGTGCATATTCCAGAGGTGATTGATGAGGTGAGAGGCCGCTTACTAAAGGGGGGCCTCATTCCAGCACCCTCTCCAATTGGACCAGACAGAGTTACACACTGTGATGCTACCAACCAACATATAAGCGTGAGTTTTGAACTCAAACGGCTACTCTCTAGTGTACAAGAGGTGGCTGTATATAGATGTAAACCCCCTTTTTTTTTCCCGCCAATCCGGACCGTGGCTCCAAGCTTAATGTCCCAGCCCAACTATCAATACTGCAGACTGCATCCGAAGATCTTCGAAAGGCAACGGTGTTTCCAGATCGTCAGCCGTCTCTCGTCCCCGGTGATTCATCCAGAGGGCACCTCAATTCTGCCGGCAACCACAAATCCATTGTGTGTCCTTGTTAGCCAGACGTGCTAATAAGCCAACCGACATAACTGTCATCAGAACAGGCCCTTCCGTCCCTAGAATGTGTCACAGATGAACTCATTGCAAGAGGCCAGTATTAGTATTTTGGGGAGCATGAGCCATTGATCAATCTTCTTTGAGGGTTGTAATTGTTGTTTTCCTATCGAGCCTTGGGCAATCACTGTATTCCCATGCCATTGCTTTTATTAACTTTCTAATATAGCGTCATTGCTGCTCTTCTAATTCTCTCTGTCTGCCTCCTTTCCTTTTACTATCCCAAACTTACCAAACGCACCACCTGATCACATTAGCTGTAGTTGTTAAGTCATCTGGAAGCTCTCCCTGACCACCCAGAGCCTTTCTCAACTCCTCTCCTGAAAACCATACAACAGCCCTCCCTTTTCAGCTTCCACCACTTTGTCCTCTGCTCAGCCTTTGTCCTGTTGATCTTCCTTGTCACCAGTCATCCTACAAACCACCATCCTATGCTCTCTGGCTTCACTCTCACCTATAACAACTTTTCAGTCACTGATCCCTTTCAGATTACCTCGTCTTTACAAGATGTAGTCTACCTGCATGTTCCTACCTCCACTCTTTTAAAATATGAGCATACATCCAAAATGGCGGCGCGTGCACACGTAGCATCTTCTCCCTGTCCCAGAGAAACAGTGTCTTTGTATTTTTCGTCAAGTGAAGCGCAGCGTTTTGTTCACCTTCATCTGTACTGTTCGTCACAAGACACACATCCAGCAGGAAGCTTCTGATTTCCATCGGCAGAAGTTCTCTAGCAATGTTAAACTTCGCACTTGTCACCGAGTAATGGGACTGCGACCTGCTCCGGAGGACCACACTGCAACTGCCCCCTACTCCTTCATTTCGCCCGCCATTAGAGCGCCACAGCCGACTCGAGAGGAAAAGAGGGGTAAGCGCGGAGATGTCTGGGCTAAGCTCGCGGCTTACCCAAACAAGCCGGCCATCCCCACCATTGGGATGTCAAACGTACGCTTGTGGAAAACAAACTGGACCATTTCTGCCTTCTCCGGAATACAACGAAGACTGTGAAGGAGTAATGTGTCTTCATGTTTGTAGTAATATGGCTCACCGACAGCGGATAGCGCCATCCAGCTCAACCGGCTAACATGCTACCGTGCGTACAGAGCTCTTCGACGATGGAGAGACCCATGGCGGGTGGTGGCAGGATCGGTGTTTACATCAGCCACATCCTACCTGTGGGGCATAGCCACTAACAACATTGAGCATCACACCTTCAATTTCCAGTTTCAGACTCATAAGTCTATCTGACATTATTTTCACCTCCAGAACATTCCTTACAAACTCCTTCTTCAAGATAACTCCTAGTTCCATTTTTCTTCCTGTCAGTACCATGATAAAGGCAACTTAAAACCTGCTCCTAAACTTTACTACCTTTCCACCCGTACTCCTGGACACACAGTATATCCACCTTTCTTCTCTGCATCATGTCAACCAACTCTCTACCTTTTCCTGTCATCGTCCCAATATTCAAAGTCCCTACTCTCAGTCCCAGACTCTTGTCTTTCCTCTTCTCTCTCTGCTTCCGAACAGGCCTTCCTCCGCTCCTTCTTCGACCCACAGTAGCCCAATTTTTAATGCTTCCCTGTAGGCTATTGGCACCAATGGCAGTTGTTGTTAATCGGAGCCTCGACTGATCCGGTGTCGCCTTATTCATCTAAAATATCATTATTTTTAAATATTTACATTTTTAGATAAATACATTTTTCTTGAGACTGTATTCCACCGTTTATTTTTTTATGGCACAAAATGACAGAAACCCAACATTTCCCCATGAGTAAGCATTTAGAGACCATGGAGAGGAAGTACAGGGGGTCCTTGACTTATGGGAGAAATTCAGTTCCGACAGCACAATTTAATGCCATTTTTGCCATATGTCTGAATGCTTTTGTCACCATTGATCTTCAAGACAGTTGTGCAACTTGGGCCTGGCAACCGGCCAATGTTTGCCCTTCTCGAAGCATTTTATTAAATCTAATTTCACTTCCGTGGTGAAATGTTTTTCTTCTTCCCTGCCATCTAAAGAGTCTGACTAACTTTCAGCATTATGAAGGTCAAAAAGTTTCCAAAAAAACAACTTAAACGAAAACAAAAGTCCAACAGGTGAATGTAAACAAAGCTGTATTCCTCATATTGTGCCGCATGACGATGACTGTATTTGTTAGCTCCGCTCGCCAACTGTTTCTTTTCATAATAAATTCAATGGAGATGGTGGCGTTACCGCGAATTGCCATAGGTCGAGGAAGTCGCAAACAGATACTGTCTTTTCCCTGAAACCCTGACCAGACCACAGCTCAGTGAGGGTGGCCTTTTGCCTCGACCGGTCTTCAGGAAGAGAATAGGGCAAGAGAGAGGGATAGAGAGATAGAAAGCAAGAGTATGATCGAAATGGGGGGGGGGGTATGAGGGTTGGGCCGGGAGGGACAGGCATTGACCTCTTACTGTACCACTAACAGTTATATCAATGTTATAACAATAGTGGGTGTCTAGCAGGGCTGCTGCAGCAGATCAAGCCACGCCCTCAGGGAATCAACAAAATGAGAGCCCAGAAACTCTGGAGGAGATATGAGGTAATTGTCACACGTATACGAGGGCACGTGAGTCCAGACAGGATAGGAAGAGTGAGAGGACTGAGAGCAATAACCATAATCGCTGTCAAAACAAATGGCTTTAAGCCTATTCTTAAACAAAGAGGTGTTGTCCAGGTAGTGGAGATTGGAAAATGGTTCCACAGAAGAGGAGCTCGGTAGCTGAATCCTTCAGTCCCTGTCCTGCTTTTAGAAGGCCCGAGAGACTACAAGTTGCCCTGCTGGGTGCGTAGAGATCTGACTGGGTAGTAGGCTTCTCAGAGTTCTTTTAGATATGATGGCGCCCAGCCATTTAGGGCTTTATAGACACGGAGAAGGATTTAAGCTTCTACTCTGAGTTGTACAGGGAGCCGGTGAAGAGAAGACAATAGTAAGGGGACGATTCCTGGAAATAGATGCCTCATTTGATTTTCCCATCATTTGCATCTGACAGGAAGCAGACGTCTTCTCTGGCTCTGCCTGTTCCAGTCGGCTGTAGTGAACCAGCCGCCGGCGATATGATCCGTCCCTCCGCTCCAGTCTGCCGTACGGATTAATCACTGACATTTGGGATCTCCCATTCAAACAGGACTTTCGTCTGAATGATGGGAGTGGCGATCCGGTGTTCGAGTGCATTCACACCTGGACGCTCACATTGTGCGAACAAGTGGAGAGCTAGCCAAGAAAAATGGGAAATTGATGGCCAAGGTGTAACATACGGTAGGCTGAAAGTCATGTGAATTCCAGCTGACTAACAATGTAATGACAAGAACAGATTTCGGCCGCTGCCTCCGATCCAGGCCGTCACTTGATGTATGACTTTCCCTTCTTCCTGGTGGACATTGAACGCACCTTGTCACCTCTTACTCAAGTTTAACCAGTGTGTGGAATAGATCAAGCGTTGACCTCTTACCCGTTGAAATCTACTTTACATCAGGATAGGATTAGAAGATAACAAACCTCAGCCTAAAATCCATCATGTACTTTGAGATAGTTGTGCAGCGCTGTCGTTAGGATCGGACGCACAGCGCCACTACTGGCAGTAGGCGGCGGCACATCTCTGAAGCAGCAAATAGCTTATCGCTTGATGTTGTCACTTCTCAAAGTCATGGCAGCGTTTCTTCCCTGTGCGAGATAGCATGATTTATTAGTGTCTGTTGCCATGTTTACCGGATTTATTTTTATCTGTGTGTGTGTGTGTGTGTGTGTGTGTGTGTGTCTCCCCATCTCCCCCCATCACACTCCTCCACCCATCAATGTGATTTCTGTTGGAAGCTATGCTGTCGTATTCATTAACATACTAGAAGTGCATGGTGTGTACAGTATTTGTGCCAGTGTGTTACCGAGGCTGCATTCCAAAGTGAGACTGCCTCACTATGTGGGGTTTTTTTTTCGGCGGCAGAGAAGTGGCATTGCATGTTTTTTGGGTTCGTCTGACCCGTAAGGCCAGATGCAAGCAGCTGTTTATGTTGCATTTCACTGAATCAAACCAATGAAACATGGCAGGGGTGGAGATCTGGTGTATGTCTGAGCAGCTTTTTACAAGGAATCCGATCATGTCCTCTTCTTGGGGTGACTCTGGCTAAATTGGTCTGCATGCCCAATGCCCTTGGTCAAGACACTGAATCCTTTAAGTTACTCCCAATGGCCTGGTCAGTGCCTTGCATAGCAGGTCATTTGCATTTGTGTGTGTGTGTTTGTGTGTGTGAATGGGTGAATGAGATCAAGTGTAAAGCACCGCAAGGTGAGGAAATTGCCATATAATTGGAGCCCATTTATCATATTTATTTATGTACGTATTCAAAGAAGCCAGTAGATGCAGACCTATAGACTGCTGTTCTAGGACCCCAGTTCCAGGTCCAAAATTTTTTATTTTTATTTATTTATTTTTATCGATTTATTTTTTCGCTGAGGCATTCCAGCCACCCTGTCAGGGGTCAGATTCATCTCAGAGTGAGAATCAAGCTCATAATTTGAGCCACACAAAACATACTGATAAGTTCAAAAATATGAGATCATTGTTCTACGAGAAATTTTTTTATTTAACTCAATTTATATATTTTTTCATGTTTTGGTCTTGAAAGTGTCATTTGATGTTTACATCATTATAAAAACAGAACAAGAGCATCTGGAACAAAGAGCCCTGATCCATCTTTTGATATAACATACAGTTTAATATAATGTCATTCTCTTATCTTCTTCTATCACTTGTCTTCCTGTCTTTTGGATTTGCACGACAAAGTCTGATTCTGTCTCCATAGTTACAGATTCTATGGTAACAGTGTTTACCTTTTGTGTAAGAGTTTTTACACTGAGCTCATGGGAAGTGAGCGGTTTAATCAGTCAGTCCTCAAGAAAAGAGCAGGCCCACACACACACACACACACACACACACACGGTGTAGATGTTTCTGTTGTCGTGGGAACCAGCCATTCATCCCTGATAGTCTATTGCTCTGACATTAACCATCTCTATCTCTTATCCGAACCGAACCATATTCTCTCACACTCACACACAAGCCAAATAGTGACTTGATGTAATGCAATTATTAATCTGTGTACATGAACACCAACAAAGTCTAGTTCTCAGCAGCAAATTATGCAAAACTCTGATATGCTTATAATCCATTTATTACAGTGGTAACTGATTTCAAATTAAAAGTTTTCTCCTTTTTTTACCTCATTTTTGCTCAATATCTTTGTTTGTTTGTTTTTTATTCCCTACAAAAGTCTTTGCAGATCAGTCATTGATTAACTTCACTTGTCAGGAGCCACATGTTACACCAAGGGCTGCAGTTCAGGAGCCATCAATCAACATCTCATACGAAAGAGCTCCACGCAAAAGTAGAGTCCTGACCTATTAACGCTTTTTCATTCTTGTATTTTCTGTCGGCATCGCAGCTCAGGCGACTTGTGGCCTCATCTTGGCGCCCACCCTGATGCTCATGTGAGGCTGTATTTGAATCCGAATGGTTTAAAACCTTAAGCTTCAGGTCTGCTGATGACGACTTAGAACCCAGAGATCCCCTTCAAGCACAGGGGTTTAATGTCTGGGTTCCCCTTAAGCTGTCCTTGGTTGCTATGGTTCCCCAGGGTGGAACATCTGTAAAAGATCTGTCTGCTTGACTTTGAGTGAGTTTAATTAGGTATTCTGTCACGATGCCGTCTAATCCACACCCACAAGGGGAATTTTGTCGTTTGTGTCATTCGGTCATTTTGGTCAATTTATCCAGTCATTTCTGTCATTGACTTAAACTTAGTTAGCACTCTCCATACACATAAGGCAGTTCCCAGTCAGAACCTGCTGACCGTCTGGGCTTGTTGTCTCCTGGGTTCTCTCCTTGTTCTCCTTCCTGGATCCACACCAGGGCTCTTCACCCCAAAAAAGTCAGTAGCTTCATGAATTCATTTGTTATCTACCCTTTATCCTGCACTCAGAACTGGTCCTGGACCCTGGACTGGTCATCAGTCAATCCAAGGACCACATATCAAGACATACAACCCATCGCTCTCATTCAAACATGATTAGAGACATACATCACTTCACTCACTCGTTCAATTAAAGAGTCTCAAATGAACCTTCTGCATGTTTTTGGGTTGTGAGAGGAAATCCACACAGACAAAGGGAGAACATGGAAACTCCACACACAAAGGCCCCTTGTAGTTATCAAACCTTCTTGCTGTGAGGTGGAACCCACAGTGCTGCTGCCCAGGTTCACTGACTTTTAATCTTCCTCTAAGCGTGATTGAGTGAATGGTTCCCTGTCTCTGTGGGCGGGCTTGTGATTGACAGGCCAGGCGGAACGTCGTTTGATCCAATCTGACACACTGTCAGCGCACATCAGTGTGTGTGTGTGTGTGCGTGTGTGTGTGTGTGTGTGTGTGTGTGTGTGTGTGTGTGTGTGTGTGTGTGTGTGTGTGTGTGTGTGTGTGTGTGTGTGTCCGTGTGTGTGTGTTTGTGTGTGGGAGGGGGCTCTGAGGACCTGGCGAGTCAACCTGAAATGCCAGATGGTTTGTTACCCAGCAGCCATCTGGGAGACCGTCCTCGAAAGGTGTCTGAAAGGGCAGCCCGTGTCAAAGCATCCTGACAGGCATCTGGTCGAAACTTTTGTCCGTCTGCGGAGCCTGGAAGTCAAACGGTGGGGGAAAGTTTTTTTTCCCGTCGGAGAAACTTTCCTTCCTGCCAGCCATTTTGATCTCAATATGAGTTGTCCACTCCTTTGATACAAGCAACGCTAATTTGGCTGAGCCTTATTTAGAGTATGTACACCTCCATAATATCAGGAATTCAGACGGAAAATGATATTGATTCATTTCTTTCCTCAGATATTTGACTTTTTATAAACAACCCTGATTGGTGTGGAGGGCCAGGAAGCTGTGGCAATCATGAATGTGCGCTGAAATGTAAAATCTGTCCATCATCCAATTACCTGTCCATCTGTGCACTCCCGTCTCTGCAGCCCCTCTCCGATCACCCACCTCCATTCCACTTCCTCCTGCTCCTTTCCTTTTTTTTTTTAAATGTTCTCAGCCTCTCGGCCTCAGCCATTTAGTTCTGGCTCCTAATGCGGGAGGGGGAAGTTAAAATAAGCGAGGATAAGCCAGGATCCTGACATTAGCAGGCAGTGCACAGGACTTCCTGTCTGCATTTTGGACTTGTCTCCAATCTCTTCAGTTATCTGCGGCCGCCCTGAAGCTTAGCTGCTCTGCCAGAATGATAATTTCTGATCTGGCTTGGGTGTAAAGAATACCTTGATAAAAAGTGCACAGAAATGACCCGAAATGTAGTAAATCAACCTCATATCTACATTCACCTGCCTATTAATTGTCAGGAAAAAAAGAAAACCTGCCTTAAACCTTTTTTTGGAAAAGTGAATGGCAGGAGACGGCTGTTTTGCTTGCATTAAATTAAACCTGCATATTTGCAGCAGTGGCTGTTCCCTGGTTTTTGCCATAACCATGACAACTTAATTCTTGAAACTGTACAGAACCAGAGTTCAACTCGAACTCGTGTATTTGCAGCTGAGCCTATCAGCATGACGCGCAAATGGACGATACGACAGCCTCCATCGGGAACATTCCGTCCAGTCTTTCATTCTTAATAGAGAAAAGTGACTGAGTCGGCCCCCTAAGCCCAATTTTCTGAACTATCCATTTTGTGGCTGCAGGATCTTGTTGGATTTTTGAAGCCGGCCCCATGGGACTGGTCTACGTGCTGAGGAATCAATGTGTGTGAAAACCTGAATTCATCCAGGCTTCTCCGGGATGGGGAGCAGAGTTGAATAAAACCCTGAAATTGCAGCATCATTGTAATATTCAT
The DNA here is from genome assembly GCA_901007705.1 of Fistularia tabacaria. Classification (NCBI taxonomy): domain Eukaryota; kingdom Metazoa; phylum Chordata; class Actinopteri; order Syngnathiformes; family Fistulariidae; genus Fistularia; species Fistularia tabacaria. The sequence goes on from CAAKHD010013446.1 coordinate 69,546, forward strand.
GCCATGTCAGAGAAGAGATCACTTGTTTTGATGGTACCAACACTTTGGTGGTGTAAACCAGTGAGATATTAGGACATTGTCGAACCATGAAGCATATTGAAAGCTAGCCGAGCTCATTGATCCGTAGCCCTGAAACCTCATGTCCTTGTTTCCAGATTGATGGGGGTAAAAATCTCCAGGAACCCTGGTTGGAACTCATATGGGTTGATAAAGTCCGCATAAACTGACTGCACATAAACCAGGTCGTGCTGTGTCAACCAGTTAAAAAGGTTTGCATAACCTGCTTTATCCCAAAAGGTGCACAGTAGCATGCTAGCTGCCAGCTGAAAAACCTACGCTGATTGATGTGTTGTTAGCGGTGGCCCACAGCCTCTGGCGACTGTTACACCACACCGGTAATGTATATAGATATCTGGGTGACAAAGGGGCCTATTCAGTGTCCTGGGAAAAATCAAACAGAGTAAGGCGTCAAGGAAGTGAGGGGTCTTATGCACCCGGCGGGCAGTGTTTTGTTTTTTTTTTTGTCAGCTGAGCCTGCTTTGTGTCACATTTAAAGTATTGAGAGGGGAATATGGGTTGTGATGCTGCATTCACAAACAGGAAGAAGATTGTTGGCATTGCAAGGCCGTAGGGTTACACGATACTCTTGAATGGACGGCCCTCAACACTGTGTTTACAGTGGTTGGTCATCACGGCGTCTCGCGGTTCAGTGAGCGGCGCGGGAAGTGCCATGAGGCGTTGTAGTAACACAAAGGCAGCCGGCTCATGTCCCGTAACAGCTAACCCAGGGGTTACTGAAAACAAAAACAGTAGTTACTCAGTCAAAGAAAGATTTTTTTTATAAAGCGCCAAATCACAGAACAGTTGTCTGATGACACTTTTCATGTAGAGAAGATCTGGACAACACTAGATAAGATTTTCCACCATGAGCAAGCAGCTGGTGACAGCAGCGAAGGAAACACTGCCTTTTTACCGGCCTGAAACAATCTCAGTGTGGGCGGCCTTCTGTCTCGATTGGTTGAAAGAGAGAGCATGAGAGAGACGGACAGAAATAGAAACCTAGAGTGTGATAGAGACAGGGGCGGGGGGGGTGACGGTTGGGAGGTACAGGCACAATGATCTATTTCTAATAATGACAGTAGCGCTAACAGTTTCATGGTTCTAGCTGACATGAGTAGCCATTACCTTTAATAGTCATAAATGAAATATAAGTGGGCACCGGGCAGGAATGCTGCAGTCGATCAAGCCACGCCCCACGAGGAGGAGAGATACCTCCGCTTTCCAAAAGATGTGAGTTATCGGAGTCAAATCAATGCAGGCGGCTTCATGGATGGTATCAGTCCTCTTTTGAGCAGGCGGTTTGTTTACATTCTACAAAGGAAAGGAAAATCAATTTGGGCAAAGTGCAGCCCAGGCAGATTTCCTGTTTTCCTCCACTTCTTTTCAAGCTGGTATGTAAAAGGTCATGTGAAGGAGACCCCCCCCCCCCCGACAAACACATGCAAATGACTGAATGAATGTCGACTGAAATTCAATTTGTTTTGCGGTCCTGTTGCCAGGATTTCATGGGCTCTACTTAGCGAAAAATAAGGGGAAAAGACGGTGACGCAGGATTCCTGTTCAGTCTCAGATTCACGAGATGTTAACATTTCTAAAGGTAAACCATCCCACTTGGATGGACTCAACATCAAGACGCAGTGAAATGTTGCTTTGTGCAGATACTGATGTCATGATAACCAGTTAAAAATGCATTGTTGAAATAAACATGAAAATATTAGCACTATACAATGACATACCATGGGATCAAACTTTATATCACTGGGCACCACAACCTACATTCAGCGATACCGGTCAACAGGTATGACATTGTCAAATGTCACCGCCCATAAACTTTCCATGCATGCTTTATGTCGCCACCGGAGGGCAATTCAGAGTTCCCCTCGAGGCTCACAGTTCCATTTTGGGTAATAACAAACATGGCGATGGGGGAAGAGCTGATGATTATGTACATTCAAAGAAAGAGTCAGCGCATTAGACGGCGGCGGTCTGTGCTGCCATTAAATATATTGTATTTATGTATAGATTGGCAGCAACACTGCACCCACCACTTCCGGTGGTACTGCTCTGTTTGCTGCGATTGACTACGCTTCCGTAAGCACCGCAAAAACATACAAAATGACACAGGAAATGAACGGAGAGGACTGGCAGAAGGATCTGTTCATATGTGGAGTTAACAAGTAGCGGCACCCCCATGGCAAGAGCAATGGTTTGGTCCAGGATCGGGCAGAACGAACTTCCCCCTCTGCTAGCCCGGTGTGTTGAAGTGAAGACACACAGATGTTGGGGGGGTGTAGAGAAACTGAGCAGACCTTACCACCATCACCAGCCTTCCAAGCAAACCCACATGAAATTCATCCTGACCACTTGTGCTGAATCTCCAGCCTCTTAATTGAATCTGCTATAAAACCTCAATTTTCAATCAACTCCCAGATGCTGCCAGAGATCACTGTGATACTCACAGTGAGGATGCAAGGAAACAAAAAGCGGGAGTTACCCCGTCCCGAAAAGAAGTCTTTTCCATCTTTTCTGTCTTTTCTGTTCCTGCTACCTCCTCTCCCCTCCCTTTCTCCTTTCTCCACCCTGCTCCCATTACATCCCTTAACCCTCCAGCCACTACCTGTCCTCTGCAAGGGCGTACTGATCAGCCCATTTACCAACTCCTCCCAGAGGAGCCTTCGCTAACTCCACCTCCTTTCTCTTCCCTCTCCCTCCATCAGCAGCTGTCGTCTCAGGATGAGGAATTGGATGAACTCCCCCACTCCCACCCTCACCCCCAAAACCCACCTCTTGTTTGTGCAACAGTGAAGTGTTGCACAGAGATATCAATACAGAGGAATGCAGTGTTGCAACTACTTAGCTTAATTGCCTGCTATGATACAGTGGCACAGGATCTCTCTTTGGTTGCCGTGGCAGCAATCTTTCAGGTGAATTCCGGGAATGATCAGTGAAACATCAAGCTCATCATGGCCAGCATTATTTTCCGCTGCTTTGTGTGCTTGGCAACACCAATATTTGAGGTGCGGGTCTGGCTAGGTTCAAACTACCCAACCCAGCTTGACCCACTTCATATGTTTATTACATGTTTATGATGTAATTTAACTACAGTGCCTACAGCAGATCCCCTCCCTCCAAATTAAGAAGGCACTTCATCCATGATTGAGAACCCTGCAGGGCCAGATCCAACATGGTTGGAATGAATTCTTTAAACCTTTAAATGTGTCTCCAGAATCGTTGAATTGAAATCCTTTGTATCTGATTGGTCCATATGATCTACAAGGAAGCGTGGGAGCATTTATGGAATGGAGATGTAGCAGCATTGGTCAGACAGGGGCATTGGATTGGATCATGTTGGATTGGCTGGCTGAAAAATAGATGTTAATTTTTTTTTATTATCTGCCCGGATTCTGTAGCAGAAGATTGATTAGTGTTTGTTGTAGCAGAAACAACCCATTAGCACGCAAACACGATATGAAAGAGGATGTGATCTAATGCCGCTTTTCTAATGCCAGTTCATCACAGGGCCACAGAGACATACAATCATTCACTTTCTCATTGACATGTCATATACAGACATACAGCCATTCATTCTCTCAGCGGATGACAAGGTCCGAAATGCTGTCTCAACATGGTCATTTGTCAGGCAAACAAAGCGAAATTTCAACACATCACCACAAGGTCGAGGGTATATTTGGTAAAAGCAAACCACTGGAACGCGAGGGAGGATAAGAGCTGGGCTCAGCTGGGTCGACTCTTCATACCAGACAGTATTTTTCTGCAAAAACTCCCAAGATTGGTTTACCACGGACCCCAAAAGCACACAGTGGCAACTGACTGGAGACATTCGGGGTGGAGGAGTGTCAAGACCTAGAAGCGTCAAGTCAGTGCTGTCCTTTGCCGGAGACCTTGATCCAAACATGCATCAAAACTTGTTTTGGGACGGACACCAGAAAGTAGACGGGGCTTCAGCCTGAGGCTTCCTGCTGTTAAAAATCCTGGAATTGCTGATCCCCATTGTTCGGACCGTGCTATGTGAGAGAAATAAAGAAGCGCCCCCGTCAGTATCCATTGTATTGGCTGTGAGGAGGAAACGCCCACAACTTAGGAATTGGAACAAACCCCTGAGTTGTTTTCGCTTATTTTTGGAGGCGAATGGCTTCTGAGCAGGACTTCTAGTCTCAGTCGTGATTACGCCATGTATCATATTTGGAGAAACAGTAACAAATTGTGTTTGATGAGAAGTTGCTTTCTCCTCCGTCTGATCTGTGCTGCCTTTTTCAGATTTTTTTTTTTTTTTTCGAAAAAGCACTTTTGAAAACTGGGTATTGCATTTTCCCCTGGCAGTGTTGCAGGGACACTCAGTATCTCATGAACTTCTTCTTTTCCTTTCGGCTTTTCCCTTCAGGGGTCGCCACAGCGAATCAACCTTCTCCATCTAACCCTATTTTCTGTATCCTCATCTCTCACGCCAACTACCTTCATATCCTCTCTCACTACGACAATAAATTTTCTCTTTGGTCTTCCTCTAGACCACCTGCCTGGCAGCTCCAATTCCAGCATCCGTCTAACAATATCGTCCCTATCCCTCCTCTGTACATGACCCAACCATCTCAGTCTGGCTTCTCTGACCTTCTCTCCAAAACATCTAACATGTGCTGTTCCCCTGATGGACTCATTCCTGATGCTACCCATCCTTGTCACTCCCAAAGAGAATCTCAACATCTCCATCTTTGCTATCTCCAGCTCTGCCTCCTGTCTTTTGTTCAGTGCCACTGTCTCCAAACCACACAGCTTTGCTGGTCTCACCACTGTTTTGTACACCTTTCCTTTAATTCTGGCTGATATTCTTCTATCACAAAGAACCCCTGAAACTTTTCTCCACCCATTCCAACCTGCTTGAACCTGTTTCTTAACCTCTTTTCCACACTCTCCGTTGCTCTGGACCGTTGACCCCAAGTACCTTAAATCCTCCAATATCTTGAACAGGAACAGGATTCCTCTCATTTTCACACATATATTCTGTCATGCTGCGACTAACCTTCATTCCTCTCCTTTCCAGAGCATACCTCCACCAATCAAGATTTTCCTCAATCTGTTCCCTGCTCTCACTACAGATCACAATATCATCTGCAAACATCATGGTCCATGGAGATTCCTGTCTAACCTCATCTGTCCGCCTGTCCATCACCACTGCAAACAAGAAGGGGCTCAGAGCTGATCCCTGATGAAGTCCCACCCCCACCTTGAACTTCTCTGTTTCACCTACAGCACACTTCACCACTGTCTCACAACCAGCATACATGTCATGGACCAGTCTAGCATACTTCTCTGCTACTCCAAAGTTCCTCATAGAATACCAGAGTTCCTCTCTCGGCAACCTGTCGTTTGCTTTTTGTAGGTCTACAAAAGCGCAATGCAGCTCCCTCTGACCTTCTCTGTACTTCTCTATTAGCATTCTCAAAGCAAATACTGCATCTGCAGTACTCTTTCTAGGCATGAAGCTATACTGTTGCCCACAAATACTGACTTCTGCTCTCAGTCTAGTTTCCACTACTCTTTCTCATAACTTCAATGAATGGCTCATCAACTTTATCCCTCTGTAGTTACTGCAACTGCACATCCCCCTTATTCTTAAAAATGGGCACCATCACACTTCTTCTCCACTCCTCAGGCATCTTCTTTCTCTCTAAGATCCTGTTGAATAATCTTGACAGAAACTCTACCGCTGCCTCCCCTAGACACTTCCATACCTCCACAGGTATATCATCAGGACCAACTGCCTTTCAATTCTTCATCCTCTTCAATGCCCTCCTCACTACACTTTTAGTAATCTCTGCCACTTTGTGGTCTACAATAGTCAGCTCTTCTCCCCTTCCCGCCCTTCGTTTTCCTCCTTCATCAGCTCTTCAAAGTACTCATTCCATCTTCCCATCACTCTTTGAGCATCCGTCAATACATTTCCCTCTCTATCCTAAATCACACAGCCCTGTTGTACATCCTATTATCTCTATCTCTCTGTTTTGCCAACCTGTATAGTTCAGCAGTTGTTCAGTATCGTTGTTTTGCCTTTGCTATCTCTATCTTTACCACACGCTGCATCTTCCTGTACTCCTGTCTGTTCTCTTCAGTGTCCTCAGTGTCCCACTTCTTTGCAAACCGCCCTCTCTGTATACACTCCCCCACTTCCTCATTCCACTACCAAGTCTCCTTGTCTACTTTCCTTCCAGGCGCCACACCAAATACTCCTACCTGTCTCCCTGATCACATTAGCTGTAGTTTCCCCGTCATCTGGAAGCTCTCCCTGACCACCAAGAGCCTTTCTCATCTCCTCCTTGAAAACCATACAACACCCCTTCCCTTTCAGCTTCCAACACTTTGTCCTCTACTCTATCTTTGTCCTCTTGATCTTCCTCGTCACCAGAGTCATCCTACAAACCACCATCCTATGTTGTCTGGCTCCACTCTCACCTACAACTACTTTGCAGTCACTGATCTCTTTCAGATGACCTCGTCAAAACAAGAAGTAGTCTACCTGCCTGGTCCTACCTCCGCTCTTATAAGTCACCCGATGTGCCTGTCTTTTCTGGAAAAAAGTATTTACTACAGCCATTTCCATCCTTTTTGCAAAGTCTAACACCATCTGTCCCTCTGTGTTCCTGTCCTGGACACAAAACCTGCCCATCACTTCATCACCAACTCGATTGCCTGCCCAACATGTCCATTGAAGTCTGCCCCAGTTACCACTCTCTCATTTCTGGGGATATTCTGCATCAATTCATCTAACCATTCCAGAACTTCTCTTTCTCCTCTAACTCACATCCTACCAGTGGGGCATAGCCACTTACAACATTGAGCATCACACCTTCCATTTCTAATTTCAGGCTCATAAGTCTATCTGACATTCTTTTCACCTCCAGAACATTACTAACAAATTCCGATTCCATTTCTCTTCCTGTCAATACCATGATAGTGCAACTTAAAACCTGCTCCCAAGCTTCTAGCCTCACTACCTTTCCATCTGGTCTCCTGGACACACAGTATATCCACCGTCATTCTCTGCATCATGTCAACCTACTCTCTACCTTTTCCTGTCATCGTCCCAATATTCAAACTCCCTACTCTAATTCCCAGACTCTTGCCTTTCCTCTTCTTCCTCTCCTTCTCTCTTTGCTTCCGAACACGCCTTCCTCCTCTCCTGCTTCGACCCACAGTAGCCTAATTTCCACTGGTACCCTGTTGGTTATCGGCACCAATGGTGGTCATTCACACCTTGGCCTCGACCGATCCGGTATGAAATTCTTAGGTTCGATTCACATATTTAGTTTTGGCAAAAGTTATACAACGGATAACCTTCCTGACGCAACCCTCTGCATTTATTCGGGCTTGGGACCGGCTCAGGGAGACACTGCCCTGTGCCCCCCAGAGTCTGGCTCCAGGAGACACTGGCCTGTGCCGTCTTGAGGCTGCATTACTCAATATCTCATGAACTATCATCCCGAAATGGGATTTCTTTGTATTATTCTGGGTAATCAGATACATTCTGCTGAAAGGGTCATTATGGTAATGCATCATTGAGATCTTGACGTTGAGCCTGGGGTGATTTCATGGAATTTTCTGGACTCTGTCAGTTCGGGATCCTCCGCTGCATCTGTACATGAGTTAAACTGAGCAGCAGCGGTTTGTTTAATGACATCTCAAAAAAAAACAAAAAAAAAGCCTAAATTTTATTACAGTGTGACCTTAGTACCTTACTTACTACTGAGTTACTGCAAACTTTGTCTGTGATGAGGGTTTTTTGTGCTTGAATGAGAGAGTGAATGGTTGATCTAAAATGTGGCCCTGCAATGGACAGTTGATCGGTACAGGTTAAACCACGCCCGCTCTCAGTGACAGCCCTTATTTGCTCCTGAATGGAGAATGAATGGATGAAATGGTAATTGCAGGTCATTTTTCCTGGATTTATCATCATAGCCAGTGCACAGTAAATTCTGATCCCTGTATGTTTCTTCTTTTTAAGTCTAAAGGCAGTTTTGTGCGGTTCATTTCAGAGATTACACGCAGACTTTTACTTCCAGAGAGTAAAAGTTAACTTACTTTACCAGAAAGTACTTTGAGCTGCAGTAGAAACCCGATCATTGCCCAACAGAATTCGAAGAAAAACATAAAGTCAGTCAGTCAGTTCCGGAATAAATTAAAGTAGAATCCTCAGCTTGTCAGTCTTACCAGGCTAAAGCCCCTGGGGGGGTAGGAAGAGGGGAATGAAGGGGCCACTGTGGTGTCAGAGTGCAGCTCTGGATTTCATGACATTTCCTGACAGGGATGTCAGTTTGCTGCTTCAGCTCGACAACCCTGATGCCCAAGATGTATTCTGCTGCAGGGGAAAGTTTCAATTGATCCCACTCACTCAGAGTGTGCAATGTGGAGTCTTTACCTGGGTTGAAATAGGTTCTTTTTACAAGCTTATCATATGTGTCCAGCTGATGAAAGTTGTTTCCTATCAAGGGAATGGGGAAATTCCATTTCACTCAAACTAAGCCAGATGGTGATTTTGCATCGGTGAGAAGAAGAACATCTCCTGACTACACTGCGGCGTTAAACGAATGCTGCTACAAAAGGATTCCGAATGTCATTATACCTGCATTATTAATATGTAATGATAAATCGCATTATCAACTTGCACAGAACTATTGATTATCACATTTTAAATCTCATTCCTCTCTGGAATCTCTTCCCCTTGCAGAGCTCCTTGCTAAACTGGCGAAGGACAAGTTTGGAGCCCTCCAGACAGAATATCAAAAGGTAACAGTGTGTGTGTGGTTGTGTGTGTGTGTGTGTGTGTGTGTGGGTTGTGACACTGGATGAACCATGCACAGCCATCATGGTCCACTTAATCAAAGGGACATTAGTTTAGTTTATTTTTGCAGGTTTTCCCTCACAGAGGTACAGAGACGTGATGTTCAACAGAAAATGCATCGCTGGGAGGACATATTTGTTTTACTTTTTTTTTTATTTGCAGATATTTCAGTGCACACTGTACACGAATAAAAGGGCAATATAGTACCCCCAGAAAGTACTCGGTTAATTCCTGGTCAAGTTATTGGCGCTTGATAGAAACCCAATATTTACTTTTGTCTATGAAGCATACATAAAACTATATAAAGCCTCACGCTGCCATGTATTGGCTGCTATAATAGATAATGCCCTGTATATATTTTGAAACGTGGCAAAAGAAGGGGAAACTTTATATGTGTGCATACGGGCTCTTACTGATGTATTTATCCATTTTAAAAATACGTCGATAGTGACAGATTTGACCCCTCGGCCTGTCAAGTCCACCCTATTTCTCTTTGGCGGGTATGTGTGAGGCAAAACTGTGTGTGTGTGTGTGTGTGTGTGTGTGTGTGTGTGTGTGTGTGTGTGTGTGTGTGTGTGTGTGTGTGTGTGTGTGTGTGTGTGTGTGTGTGTGTGTGTGCGCGCGCGTGTGTGTGTGTGTGTCTGTGTGTGTGTGTGTGTTTGTGTGTGTGTGTCTGTATCGGTTCTGCATGTTTAATGTTTTATCCTTTTATTACTTTTAAGTTTACTTCTCGTTTGTTCGATTTCATCCATGTTTTCTGCATTGTGGCTGTTTTCATTTTCTATTTTTTTGACTCGTTTTTGACTCTGCGTTGCCTTTGTCGTCTTCTGCATGCACTCTTCATCGGGTCTGATCTGGGCCCCTCCTCCCCCTCAGCCAGAGAACATAGTGCTGACCCTCCAGGTAAAGTCTGCACTCGGACTCCCCCCAAACCCAACCCCGTGTGCCCCAAAACACCCCCTCCACTAACCTCACATTTTCAGCTGCAACTGCTAACGTCACGCTGCAGTCACAGAACCATTGTCAATAAATATGAAACTCCTTTTTTACTCTTGAGCAATTTATAATTATCTACAATGCATTTTTGTGAACAATATGATAGATTATAGCTGATTCACACACGTGTTTATAAAACATGACAGTTACTCATCATGACCACTAATATAAACTATCTTAACAATTCACATAGTAGTAGAATGAATAACTATCCTTTTTAATATGGATTAAAAAGAAACAAAAAACGATGGAGAATATTCTTAAATCATCCAGAATGAACAAAATATTGCATTAACATGTTGTGTAATTACAAATGAAATTGTAATAACCAACTATGATCTAACATGTTGGTTTATAGCTACACCTACTTGGCTAAATTGCAGCACTAGTGACATTTGCAAATGCTATTTGCGTCTAAATGTAACATTTATTAACAATGGTTGTTCCTCAGTAGTTTCTACTCCATGTATTTTATTTTGACCCCCCACCGCCGGTCCTTCTCCCCGCCATTCGTTCTAAGCGTCAGAAAGGAGCGACAGCTCCGACCAGTCTGTGTCTGATTTAAACCTAAACCCTCGCCCCTGATGAGACCCGGACGCTGTGTGCTACCGTGACGCCGCTTCAGAATTTTTTTGTTATTTTCATTTCTGAATTTGGCATCCTGCTCCTTTACATCTCTGACGTCTGGATTACAGCAGAGGAAGCTGTGTTTTGTAAATGTTCTCCTCTGTAACAACATGAATAAGACGGAATCCACTGAAAGGGAAGCCTCCTCCTCAGCAGTTTTCTCCCTGATATCCACCCGGAAACCACAGCCAGGACACACATACACACACACTTAAACACACACCTCATCTCTTGCATGCTGATGTTGGCAGAACTCCTCACTGTAAAGCCTCTAATACCAACCTGAGCCACTGACATAGTGAGCGTTGTCACGGCACCTGCAGCTCTGCAAAACCATCCACGCCTGCACAGGGACGGTGGGGACTAATTTTATTTATCTTATTCTCAACACAGATGCATTTAAAGGGTGTTCAGGAAAAGAATGCACGAGGTAATGAAAGGAGTGTGTTTTCAACGGCAAACTGTGTGTCACAGGGTGTTTTTAACCAACACAGATAATGTTCATGATTATTGGCTTGATCAAGAAATGGCATCATTATTCATTTCTAATTCATATATATATTTTCTAAATTTATGTTTTATTTATTTAAGATATTTCTAAAATGTCAAAATTGATTTTTTTCAGTAACTTGAAACCCACTGCAGTGGCATGTTCGACAGCATGACCGAGACTTCGATGCCATCCCCGTTGCTCTACTCAGGCCTTGTTTCTATGGCGACACACCGATCAAACACTCCCACAGCATTTACTCAGGAGTCTCCATGGCATGAATTGGAGCTGGTGGAGTCCGAGTGGGTGGGTCCAGGGGGTTGGAGGCTCGATCTCACAGACACCGGAGACTGATTCTGCTTGGATTCCGATTTTGAATTAAACTTTCTGTCCTGTATTTGGACACACACACACACACACACAATGCTTCTGTTGTTTTTCTGTGTGTTCAGGCGTTAAACCCCCTGTGACCTTGTCGTATCATGGAATGGTGAGGGTGGGGTTGTACACAGTGTAATTTATAAGCAGGTAAACATAAATCTGCCCGCTCTGCATGACCCCTCATGAGTTTAAGAATACAATTAAAGTATCATTCAAATGGCTCTTCGGGTTTTTTAATTGCATTTGATTAAATCAGGATGGAAGCCCCATCCCCCTGGCCCAACACGCCTCACTGCACCACTCAGATAACACACACTTTTCTGTAAAGTACACCTGTTTGTATTTTCTTTAGCAAAGGTATTCAAAATAGCATTGGGATGTAAATGTTACCCCAGTGTTAATTTAATTACACTGCAAATTTGGCTCAGATAAGAACTGATAAACATAAATAACAACAATGAACAAATATGTCTATGCCTATAGGGATAATGAGTCACTTTTATGGTACATCCTCTTGAACTTACGGTGTACTTTTTAATGCCATTTTAACGTTTAACGTTCTATATTTATTCCCCTGATTTATGCTTGTCCTAAAAAGTGGAGGAGGAGGATCCTGGTCCCGTCCTGACCTTAATACATGTCAATATCACAGTAGTTGCACACGGCTCGTGAGTCATTAGCAGAGTGGCTCCTGGCTTTATTTTATCATCGTTTTGCATAAAACAAATGTTTTAGAAGGTGTAGAATGTCTGTCTTTTCTCAACAGGGTATTTTATTCACCTCCCAGAAGGAAGGTCACCTTCTTTCGGAGACTTGCCAAGACAAAGTGGTTGCCAGAAATAGCCCGAGCCGCAGGCCCTCGAGGAGACATGGAGAGAAAAAATAAACGTTTTTTTTCTTCTTTGGAAGACTTGCCCGATAACAAGCTAGAAGCCTGGAAGCAGAGAGGGAGTCCACACTCTTGAGAAGCAATAGATTTGGAAATTGAAAATATCAGTTGTGTTAGACGGTGTTCGGGCTTAAAGATGGGCTGAAACTGGAGGTCCGGGTCGGAAGAATCGCAGGAGAAATCAGATATTCAAAATTCATATACTTTCTCATGGCTTGAAAATCATTTGAAAAATCTGTGAAAAAAATGAAATGAAATCAAGATAATAAAAAAACAAAAAAAACAAAAAATATAATTCATTAGATTAGACCAAAAAAAACTTTAAAAGAGCTCATGAAATGAAAAGGAATAATATAAATAAAAAAATTCCAGAAACAAAATGATCCAAAAATATCCGTAACAATCAGCACATGAATAAATAGAATAAAAATAAACCAAATTCACTTGAATTCTGCAAATCTGTTTATGAAAATAAAAACATCAACACGCAATAGTGTGTTTTATTGTATTGTATTATATTATATTATATTAGGGCAGCATGGTGGCACAGTTGTTAGCGCTTCAGTCTCACCGTTTCAATGCCGACAAGGGATCCTCTGTGTGGAGTTTGCATGTTCTCCCCGTGTCCGCGTGGGTTTCCTTTGGGTTCTCCAGTTTCCTCCCACAGTCCAGAAACATGCAGCAGGTTAATTGGGGAAAAAAAAATCATGATAATTGCCCCGCATGAGTGAGTGAATGGTTGTTTGTCCATACATGTGGCCCTGCAATTGATTGGCGACCAGTCCAGGGTGCATCCCATCTCTCGCCCAATGACAGCCCGATGAGGCTCCAGCATCCCCCGCGAGCATGAGTGCAGGATAAGCGACAGACGATGGATGGATTTATTCTATTATATTACATTATATTATTTCATATTATTGCGACCTGCATTTTCTGAAACTTGCAAAAACTACCTGGAAAATCAATTGAGGACCAAACCGTGAAATTCTCAAAAAAAAATAAAAATAGATAATTACAATCAATAGAATTTTTGTAACGATATTATAATCAATAGGTAATAGATGGAATCATAGAATTAAGCTGAAAATAGCAATTGTAAATGACCCTTCCAGAGCCCGAGCCAAGGAGCGTCACGTAAGAGGAGAACTATCAAAGGCAGATTACCAGAAGAGGAGAGTCTGCTGATGTCAGAAATGTTAACCTCCCAATATCTGGTGATTCTCATCATCTACGATGAGTCGAAGCCTTTGTGTTCATTGGGAAGGTGAAAGTTGAAAGACCAGGTGAGCCGGTTGGAGTGTCAGGGGTGTTGCTTGCTCCCTAGGTGAGTGCCACCGTCACCATGTGGTCCAACCCCACCTGCCAACCCAGATGTGCCTCTGTTAACTTTGAAGACTTATATTGTGAATGAGAGTGAATGGTCAGGTGCACGTATATGTATATATATACCCTGCGATTGAAAGATGACTTGGGTTAAACCCCGCCTCCCCCCCCGGCTGGGATTGGCTCAGCACGGCTCATTGGAAAAATCCCCACAGTGAGATTCCGCACATTCACCCATTTGCAGTTTTAATAGCGCGACGAGGCCTCAAAGAACAATCATCCTCCCACCAATGTCGGCTGATGGGCATCTATGGTCTGTGTAATGTTGTCGAGGAGACGATTATTGAATTATGCTGTGGAGTTGAAGAATGAAGAGGAAAAAGATTGAGTCCCCCCCTCCAAAAAACCCCACTTTGGTCGGAGCAGATATTTTTAGAGTTATTTTCCTCCTCCTCCTCCTCCTTTTCTTCCTCCTGCCCCCTCTTCCCCTTCACGTCTCTATTAATCTCTCCTTTCTTCGTTTGCTCCTCAGCTCCTCTTTCTCTCTCTCTGCCCCCATTTCATCCCCCTCTTCTCGCCTCCTTCAACTCTGATCTCCCCTTTTCATCTCCCTCCCCTGCCCGTCGCCTTTGATTCCTAGAAATAATAAAACAGACTATTCACCCCCTCAAACATACACCCACCCCGAGATTCTTCATCTGATTTTCTCTTTCATCCCCACCTCCCTGCCCCACGATGCCCCCCACCCTCCCCCAACCCCAGGCTATCTACTATGAGATCGGCTTCTTGGTGTGCGGCGCCGTGGGCCTGCTGTTCGCCGTCCTGGTGCCGACGGCGGGCTTCTTCTTCTGCATGTGCCGCTGCTGCGATAACTGTGGCGGCGAGATGCACCAGCGCCAGAGGAAGAACGCCGACTGCCGGCGCGGCCTGCTGGGGACGCTGCTCTTCTCCACCTCGCTGGTCATCACGTGAGTCAGCCGGGTGAATGTAAAGGCTACCAGTGAACAGCAGAACCAGAAGGTTCGATAACATCAAGAATGATTTTTTTCACAAAGAAGCTT